>CAXIVR010000001.1:223302373-223669873 GCA_964035755.1 Teleogryllus oceanicus | reverse complement strand
GAAAAACAGAATGGCAAAAATTTCAATATAATGAATTTAATATTATATTTCTATGTAAATAATAACGAATATGTTATGTTACGTGAAGTTAGTTCCCGTAGTTATACTACTATTCTATTGTTAAAGGAAAAATTAATGTAAGTCACCGTGATTAGAGATAACAAATCGATCACGGTTTGTTGGCTTTTGATAAATGCAGGAGATCAATTAGTCTATTGAAAAGTAAGATTACGAAAGCACATACCAATTATAATGTATTACTGTACTTCAGTGCATTAATTCATTATAATTATGTCAATCGACATTTTTCGCCCAGTTTCCCTAATCCGTAAAGAAAATTCTGTGATGCTATTTATTTTGCTTTTGGTCATAAATGTAGCTTCACCATCTGAGCAAGTTCCTTTGAGCTCTGTGGAGAATATAGATACTCAAATTATCGGTAATTTTCTCGCGGCAGTAAGTGGATTCCTTCTCGTAGAACACGGGATAATGGTCAGAATCGGTTGCGTATGCAAATACTTTTTATTAGAAGTTTGTTAAACGCTCATTGTTACTGTGTTCATAATTCAACTTAATATGTAGGAGTTAGGACAGATCTCTGGTAAAGAGCCGTGCAGATTGCACTTCTCCCCGTGGTATGTCACACAGTCTCTAACGTTAAATAAATAGCAATAATTAAATCACCAGAACGACTTTTCTTATCTAAAGATATTGACTGCTTAATCTTGATCTTCTCGTGTGTTCCAGACGATTCTTGCAGTGTTAAAATGCTCAGCCATATGTCACATAATTTACCAGTTAGACAAACATATGAGAGTCGGGCTCTCAAAGCATTGCGTCTACTAAGAACAAAGTTTCCGCAACTCCCTCAAAAGATGCAGCATGTACTTAATGAGCAAAGTCAAATCGAATCATATGAACAGCGTACAAAAGATGCACTTCTGAAGCTAAGGATGTATATAGAGAAACAAAAAATAAATCCTTGAAACGATTTGATGAAAAAGAAAGGAGAAGATCGTGTAAAAGTGGAATAGCAGAAACAAAACAGTGTCTATCTAATTTCTGAATTTGAAAGTATTTGTGGTAAATAAGAAATAAACTTGATGCACGGGTTAAAAAAATGTACAACAGATATAAATGTTTTTAAAATGTGTTAGTTTTAAGAAATTATTGAAGTCTAAATTTAATAGAATGCAATAAAAAGGACATTTTTGTTAAAGTATTTTAATAAAATTAATTTTTTAATGGATTCTTATTGCATGTTAATGTGAAATGTTTTAAAATATATTTGATTCGGAAAACTGATCGCCTATTACCAAGTTCAAATTTTATTATTTTATTTATTTCCCAACCCGAAATAGTTATTTGCGAAACTAGTACCAAAGTCAGTATTTTGCGTACTAATCAAATGAAGGACGAGGCGAAGACGGAAGTCATTTTGAAACGGAGTACGTCAAAGACACTTTTGCAAAGAGTTGCGTACATATTAATTTTTGTTACGAATTTATGGAAACTTGAAAGAAAACCATTGGGATTATTCTCAATATGCATGGCGGCAGCCATGTTGGTTCATTTAGCCTCGGCGTTTTATTTCAGGCCCCTGCACACGAGCGTTGCGTTGACGCATGTTAAGTAACACTATCTTACATGAAACGGCACACGAGCAATTTGGCCGCTCCGCATAAGATACTGGATGATATTAATAAAAAACGAGTAATTCCTCTAACACTAGAGAGAACACTTTTGACGTTTCGCTCAGTGTCAGTAATTAATCAGATTCTTATGAAGTGTTTTTCTCTCGTCTGATAAGCAGAGTTGAGCAAATACGTCTTCCATAGAGATTTTATATGCGAATGGTTGAATGCTCTTTGGACGTATTGGAATTCAGGCACATTCCAACACAGACGCTGTGTATTCTCTCTGCGCTCTAGTCGCTATAATTAACGGCTGGTTTGGTGTAGAAATGGAGTCAAAAACCAATGTGACTGATGTTTGTTGATTTTACTCGAAGAATACCCCGTGGTATTTACTAAAATTTAGTAAAAGCCAACTCCCAGAGTGTACGCGCTGCAAAGTGGACGCAATCCAAAATATTCGGCCAGCGTGTGGCGAACACGACCTTAATTTCAGACAATCAGATTCAGAAACGGAAATGACGACTGAAGTCAAAACTGACATTAGCAATACGGTGAACATGTTCATAGTTCTTAAGGACTGGAAAAAAGAATTCTAATACAGTACTTTGATAGGCTGTTACAGCGCTTTGGAATCCAGAATCTCTAAATAAGAAAAACAGAAATTTTGTACATTGCTCAAAGCGTCTCCTCTAGTTTCATAATTTTCTTTCAAATAGTCTCTCTCCAGCCATTCGTTTTTCTCCACAAATCTGAAAGGACTTTTCAAGTTTCTAGGATCTGATAGTCTTCTCTCTTTATATAATTTCTTGGCTCAAACTTTCATGAATTTTGGCATTTTAATTCAGTTATAAAAAATGTTATGTATATTTTGATTTCACAAGCCTCTGACCCTACGAACTTCGACGACGAAGTAAGATAACCTCTCTTTGGTACCCTAAGCAAATTATGGAGTTCACTTAAGAAAACTTACGTAATTGCTTAAACGTTTGATCATTTGCTCTCGATTATTCTGTCGAAACTCGGAGCAATTGCTCTCGTCAGAGTAAATGATCTAAGCTAAAGTAAACGCTCAAAAGTGAGTAAAGCAAAGAGAAGGTTATTCATACGAAAACGAGAAGAGTCTCCAAAATCTTATGATGAGCAATTGCTCGTTTTTATTAATACCACCCACTGTGTTCATCTTCAGCACGCGTTAACTCATCGCTCGTCACCCAACACTGATGACGACAGTAGAAGTTGATGTATTACCAACAGATTTCCAATTATAATTAAATATCAGGTCCAGAAGCAAAAAAACCGATTAAATTGTGAAGTGTTTATAGAAATTTGATGTCGGACAGGCTTTTCAGGTTTGTTCAAATCTGCTAAAAACCTCATATTTATGTTTATTTATTTATTTACTTACTTATTTATTTATTTATTGTGCACACAACTCACTTTTCCCCATAGCACGTTATACGCAGTTTTTAACTGCTTTTTTGACGTAAAATAAATAAATAAATAAATAAATAAATAAAAATCAGCTGCGTCTATGTCTGAGCTTACGACTCACTTAATGCGCATTGTAGATCAACTCTCTATCTTATGAGAAACGGCACAAGAGCGCTCTTGGAGACGTTCGTTATATTGACTTAGGTTGTAGCTTCAGCGTCTTGCTTGAACTGTGGGCAGAACACACGTCGTCACGTGTGTTCGTGTGCCGTTTCGTAGAAGATACGAGGTTAGCTTAATGACGCGCGTTAAGTGATTCGTGTGGGAACCCGTCGACGAATCTGACGTCGGCAGCGTTAGGTGACGCGCGTCAAAGCAATGCTCGTGACACAGGTCTAAGTTTGCTGCAGTACCCGGTTGTTATGGGCGTGACTTCTTTATGGTATACAAAAAAGAAGCCACGCACATAACAATAGGAAAATAAATCTAGTCAATAAACAGTGTAGGCAAGCACTAGTTTTCAGGCAAAAGTGCTGAAAAATCGTAATATTTTACTGTTATGGACTTGTATGTATCTCGACTATGGAACCACACAAAGGAACAAAAAGCCACCTTTCACGGCCGAAGTCTGTTATATCTTCTATTCAACTATCGAAAGACGAGTTGTAGCTAAAGATGACGTAGGGATAATCTTAATTTAAGGAGTGGTATTTCGAAAAGAAGTAAATGATAGTGACGATATTACAAATAACAGACTGTTATTCGTTATCGGACTAAAGGCGTTAATAACTATTTCTGAGGCTGGGATTGAAACTCGAGCGCATAAAGCTGAGTTCAACGTGGTAGTTACGATTGTCACCTATTCTTCGATGGATCTGCCCGAGCTAACTGCCCTGCCAAAATAAAGGCCTTATGAAACGCATATTTTAAGGTGATATGAATTAAAAAATAATGTAAGTTTTAATATTAATTAAAACATTAGTACCCAAAGTCCACTTTCGGGAGCACTTTTCCAATCAATGGGTCTATAACAATGCGAAAGGAAATATATAAAATTTTAAGCATGGAAGAACAAAAATAAATATAAGAAATATATTTGTAAGATAAATTAATGTGAGAAAAATTACATAACAAGGAAAAATTATTTGGCCATTTATGCGACGAACAGATTCTTGAATAAATTATTACAGTTAATATCCATTTATTAACATTTCAAAAATGCAATGTTTAGAGGCTTCAATTGCGTCACCATCCGGGTAGAAAAAACACATTTTTGTTCAACATGGTACATTCTGCATAAAAACACACAAAAGAATACCCAATACATAAACACCTGAATCTCGCCTTATTATAAATTACACCAATTTCAAACTAGGAAATAAATTTTAAATATAACTACTCGGCTCAGTAAACCTTCCGGCCTCGTCCTTAAAGATGTATTTGGAGAACTTCAGACATAAATAACAAGTCATATATTTCTTTTTGTCCTTTCATGCTTTAATATCAGCATTTTTTATATAATTTCTTTTGCATCAACTGAAGATCAGAAAAGTGTTCCCGAAAGTTGACCTTTTTTAATTGGTTATTTAAGGTCGCATCAACATCTTAGGTCATTAGCGACTATTGCTGTTAACGGTGTGGTAACTATGAGGATGAAACGATATGGTGATGATAAGGGGTGAAAGGACGAACAGTGGACGGGACTAGAACCCGCGACCCTTCGGTCCGAGGTCACTACGACACTACTGCCTTAGCGATCTCGGCCACCGGGCCGACGAAAGTTGTCTTTGCGTTCTACTAATGTTTTAATAAAAATTAAAACTTTGAATTCTTGTGATTTTATTATTTCTTAATGCATATTATGAATAACAAATGAGAGAGTGAGAGCTCTGTTGTATCAACTCTAGTATTAAATCCCTAATATCAAATCTAAATAACATAGTTTAAGGGAATTTCTTTAACGTTGATGGATATTGCTTGTTTTCGTCGTAGTCTACATTCTTAACTTCTTATCTAGTTCTATTTAACATGTCATGTTTACTTGCCTTTTTCACACTTTTGTAAACAATTTGACTCAACGACAAATAAACGACTAGGATGAATATTACATTCTAAACACTGATCCAAAGAACTGTTTCATTTCTTCTCGATTTATGCCCCATTAAACATTTCTGTATGTCCTACAAACAGTAATGTCTTCTAAAATAAAAAAATGGCTTGTTTCAGCTCGTAGATGACAGAAACTCAAACAAATACGACTTAAATGCCAAATTTAAAACTTCACGTCATGTTTCAAAAGAAATGTAATTGAACAATTTACTTGACCCTTACTATCTTTGTGAGCAGATATATTTTCCCAAGCTTTAAAATGCATTTACGATGTGTAAAAGAGAGATTTTTCTATTAATTCAAGATTCTTAAGATATTTTAATTGTTACTAATATGTATGATCATTTTTAAGAGTAACAAGCCTTTTTGAAATTGCGAGATCGCTGCTGTCACGGTTTGAGTAAAAACGGAGAAGTAATTTTTAGACAAATACATCTCATGCCAAATAATTTCATGAGGGTCAAAAATAATTCATTTTACTTGTGTTGTTTAGTAAATGGAGAGGATGGGTTATTATATCTGTGAATTCAACTGGGTCTATGATGCAAGTTGACTGTCATTACACGAGAATCCCCCCACATCTTGTCGTAGTGGTTTTATGTCGTAGTTGGAATTGTTTGAGTGCCGATGGGTGACACATTTTTACCAGCTTCAAGGCTAATATTCTCACTGTGTGTGAAATAAATTGTTCAATGGCCAAGAATAATGGTATTGTGATGTCGGTACAGAGCCTCTGCCAAAATTGGCGCAACTATGAATTATTGATCATGGACATGGGAGTCACATGGTTCTTGAAATAAGTCAGCAGTTTTCAAGTTCCCGCTTTGCTGAAGATAAACATAATTTTCCTTTCCCTCTCTCAAGTTTCAAATCAATAGTAATATGCGTTATTGTATAAAGCTTCTACACCAATTAAAATTCAATAACACAAACTTTATTAAATTTATTTTATGTTTTGAGAATTGTAATAAAGCTAACGTAAAGTACAGAGCACTCTGAAGATGGTTGCTCTTAAAACGTTAGAAATAATATATTGATATTCGTAATAATCTCTGAAAGACAATGCACGTCGAACAGAAACAAATTTTAAAAAAAATTAAAAAGCTTTGTGTTCCGAACGTTGAAGTGCAGTAATGGCGGGAATTGTCTCCACAGTCGTTTGCCGAGCCCCCGTGCGCCTGTTGGGCACTTGGCTGCGTGCCTGGGCCTGTACCTTCGGCCCCGCTCCCAGAGGTGCGGTTTGAAACATTAGCCGTGAGTCAGGCGGCGCGGCACGGCACTTCATGGGGCGGGGCCGGAGGCAGCGGAGACACCGGGCTTGCCGTCTGTGCCAACCTTGTACTTTGCTTTCTTCCCAGCCTGTTCTCGTTCCACGCCCCTCCTCGATTCCTCGCCGCGCGCCCCTACGAACGCTTGGATTCGAACTCAGACTCATAAGAAGCTTCAATCCCATCTCATTCATCTCTCATCCATCTCCGTTTATTCTGTCTCTGGATTTTACCTTGCAACTTGGTTGCGAGAAATTGCCCACAAGGTGTAGCCTACGAATAATATTTGTTCCAAATAGAGTTTTGGTGGAATAAGTGTATATTTCCTTAGCTCGAGGAATTTTTCTAATTTCAACAAATATAAATTGATTTTATTTTTTAGCACCTCAGTGCCTTTTGTGTTTATATTATATAACTTGTTTTAGTGTTTGTAAACTTTTTCAAACCTGTCAAGGGGTTTATCCACTGCTCGGGTGAAATAAAATTTAAAAAAATATAACAGTGAATGTCTAGGTAGTTTACTGAAAATATTTAGAATACATTGTTTGCAAGAAACAAGATTATTAGACTGATAGTTACAAATATAGCTTTTTTGTTCCATTCTAAATATTTCTTTGAGTTTAAAATTCTATTTTTTAAACTCCTGCTATCCCCGTGCACAAAAATCCCGAGATAAGTGTTTCAAAAGATCACGACTCGACTCCTCTCACGACTCCTCCCGCGACCTCGCTTTCCATCTCGGTTTCCTCCGCTCCACAGCCCTCCGCGGCCCCGTTTCTTGCCTTCTCGGGCTCCGCTCTGCCCTCGCATTTCGCCTTGCACCCCTCCCGGAATGCCGCGGTGGGCCTCGCTCGGGGCCTTGCCTCGACATCGCCTTGCGCGCCGCCTCTCGCGCGAATCTGGGCCGCACCGGCGTGCGGGTGTGCAGGCCAATCCGGACGCTGCCCCGCGTTTGCAGATGTGCGATACGTGAAAATAAATCCACTCCCGCGAGGCAGGCAAGATTGGACCGAGCAGCAACCTTGCTCCTTGTTGAAGCGGGTCGGGCGGCGCCGGAGGGGGTCCTTACATCAGTGTTTCGCAGGGGCCGGGCGGGAGGGATTAATTTCGTCCCCTGTCCTCCTGCGCCCCCCTCTGGTCGTTCCGTCTGCGCGCCTGCGCCCGTGCGCCCGCGGCGACGCGTGCCACTGACGAGGGTAGGGAAGGGAGGGAGAGGGAGGAGGGACCCGGTCAGGACCCCCCGTTGGCGTGCGCGGTGACGATGTTGCGGTGATTTCGCTCAAACCGGGATGCTTGTTAAACGCGGGAAATCAAGAGTTCATCCTACAAGAAGGTTTATTTTGTAAGGCAAGATGTTCTAAAAATGGCACCAAATCTGATTAGATACAGTGGCAATGTTTTTTTATATCCTTGGTCTCCATTGTTCTTGTCCACGTGGAACTCTCTTCCCATTCCATCCTACTTTTAGATTCAACCTAAAAAGAGAAACATGTCAAGACGGAGGTCTTTAGCGTTCCCAGAAGGCTGAAGGAACGGCGAAACATGTGCTGCTCATGTAGGAGCATGAATGTAAATTTGTTTTTCTTGATGTTCATGTATAGCCCTTGAACGTTATCGTGTCCTCTGTCAGACTTAAAAAAAGAACGAAGGTCGCAGAAATTTATAAAACGACCCCGAACGATTTTATTCTGATTAACAAACTAACAGTTGTTTGTATATATTATAGTATTAATAGTAAAATTGAACAAACAACACTGCATTATGTAAGTCGGGATATGGCATATAAAACAATACACATATGTTTTTTAGTGTGGACGAGGCGGGTATATTTTTTCCTTTTCCTTTCCTGGCTTCCATATCATTAAATTTTGCACATACTATCTCATGACATTTAGGAACTTTGATAGACCTTTAGTATCTAATACAGTATTATAATATATTAAATATCATTTGTTTTACTCTGTATTTACTTTTGATCTTAATATATGCGCGAAATATAATTATATATAATATGAGCGAAAATATAATTATTTTATTTTTTGAAGATACATACATTCGTGAATACATTCGTGTACGTTCTCATTTTCATATGTCAGTGGTGAACAAAGACGAAGGTATTACATAATGTAGTGTTGTTTGTTCAATTTCACTATTAATACTATAATATTAACAGTCTATACAAACAACTGTTAGTTTGTTAATCAGAATAAAATCGTTCGGGGTCGTTTTATAAATTTCTGCGACCTTCGTTTTTTTTAAGTCTGACAGAGCAGACGATAACGTTCAAGGGATATACATAAACATCAAGAAAAAGTGTTAATTGATTGATTGTTTTCGGGGATGTCAACTGTTGGGTTCATTAATCCCGTTAGTATAGAGAATGTTTAGTCCCGGAAAGTGGTAATGTTTCTTCACACACAGCCGGGACAAACTCCAAGTCCCGACATATGGTAGTGTAATGGAGGTAAGTGTGCATGTGTGTGTATGTGTGTGTATATGTGCGTTGCTTGCGTGTGTGTGCAAGGGGAGATGACTCGACAAAGAAGAAGAGGGATATAATGCGTGGTTCGTTTGGTAGGGTATTGATTACTCGCCTGAGAAACCATGGAAAACTACCTATCAGAGCAGTTCTCTTCCAGATAGACGATGAATTCAATCTAGGTATCTAACTAGTGTCGAAAATGCAATACCGAAACGACTCTAACATTCTACTACAAACTTTGCAGTGAGCTACTGGCCAGTACTCTGAAGTTGAATGCTAACATATTGGCGCATGTCGCCTGTGGCATAATTCCAGTTTAATATTGGATGTGTGTTTCTCAGGAATTAACCGGTGTTACCATTATCTACATGGCGCTAAAAGAATGAGCAGTAGTTGATGTGCAAAATGAAGAAACGAGAAGAGTAAGTGCACTGCTTGCAATATTTATTTTTTTAGATTTTCAAGAACTAGGAAAAGCCTCCGAAATCACAGAGTTGGTATTAAAGAATTAAAGAGATGATACAAGAAGATTGTGGTACTTCAAACCCCATTTCCAGGTAAATTTTGATGATCTATTGTCAGTTGGCTCAATAAAGACCGCCGTGGCGTGGCAGGTCTTGGCGGGGCGGGGCGTGACGTGGCGGGGTGTGGCGTGACGGGGTGTGGCGGGGCAGGGGGTGTGGATATGGCGTGTGGCGGGGATGTGGCGGGGATGTGGCGGGGATGTGGCGGGGATGTGGCGGGGATGTGGCGGGGATGTGGCGGGGATGGGTCGGGGATGGGTCGGGGATGGGTCGGGGATGGGTCGGGGATGGGGTGGGACGGTCGCGGGCCGTGCGCCTGGACCGCGGGCGGAGGGGCGGCCAGGCGCGCGCTGCCGCAGGCCCACAACTCACTCACGACTGATTACCCTCGTAATTCGGCGGGCGATGTAAGGCCCCGCGCGGGGCCTCGCCTTAATTCGCAGCCATTCGTCACTTCTGAATCGCCGCACCGGGAACAGTCGCGGCGACGGCGGTGCCGACGTCCTGCGGTAAAGAGGTTTCCGTCGACAAACGGCGCCTCTGTCCTCCCTGCCTCCTTTATGCCGCTGCTGCCGCCACGCCCCACCGTGGCCCAGCCTTCCAGCTCCGCCCAGTATCATCCCGCCCCATCCGCACTACACCCCACCCCCTCACTCCCTTATAATTTCGCACCACCCCATACCGACCTGTACAACCCCTTAACATCCCTTACTATGCCATACCAACCGTACCATTTCGTACCACCCTATAGCACTCTGAACCACCCCGCACAACTCCATCCTACCAGTCACATCTTCCCCGTCTGCCCAACTCCACTTGCTCCATCCCTTGTCCCCGATCTTCCCGTCCCCTCCTCGCCCGTCACGCCCCACCCCCCTTCCCCCCCCCGCCTTGCGCCCCCCGCTACGTCTGTCCGCCCTTTTCCCTCAACAGCCGTCCCATCTGTGTTTCGCCACCCCGCACTCCTGTCCCGTCCCGCCCACCTGACCCTCCTCGCTTCGCCCAGTGTCTCACCAGGTCGCCCTGCCCGACCCGCCCAGTCGCGCCCACCCTGCCTTCCCCGCCTGGCGCCTTTCCCTGCCTCTTCGGCGCAAGACGCCACTTGCCTTCGCGCGGCAGGCGGCTGCGCTCTCCGTGTCATTTAGGCGCGCAAACTCCGCACTCCACGCCCATTAATAACTCTTCCAACGAGCTTGAAAATAGGTGTCATTATTTGGGCAAGGCGCCCGGTCCAGCGCCTCCGCGTTGCACGGGGCCGCTCGCGGGCTGTAGGGCTGGCTGCTGCAGGGAGTTACGGGAGCAGCGCCTAATCTAGATCAGCTGAAGGTTGGGCAATGACTTCGAACGACGGCCAAGTCACTCCAGGATGTAGTGGTTACGTCCATGATCCTAAATCATATATTCGTTAGGGGCGGATTTTCAAACTTTTGCGAATGCAATAGAGCAACATTATAAACGATTTGCGTACTATTTTTTTTACCACGTAATGCAGTTATCAGTGAAATAAAGTTAATTTTTGGAAACAACATTTATTGTGAAGTCATTGGTATATGACACGCATGCGAAAATCCACGATTCCTCGCTGCGATTATCTGAATGTGTGAGGACACAAATATTCGTGCCAAAAAAGGCAAATATGTCATAATCTGTGCTATATGATGCCATTTTAGAAACGATTTCTTACAACAAAAAATGTCGTTTATGATCCTGGTATACGAAAAAATATTTAGTTTTTACTGACACGATATTATTTGTTATTGTCTTCGATACGCAGCTTGATATACTCTGCATAACTTACCTGGATCGACAGGCTCGTGATTACGAGCGAAATATGAAAACAGTTGAACGATGTTACATGTTCTCTTATGGAGGAAATGATGAGAGAGTATTATGGATGGGAATTATTGGAGGGAACGTGAAAAGAAAAATCGAGTCAAGTTAACTTCTAGTTAATTAGTAAGTAAATATAAATCATTAAAATTAGTTGGGAAAAATAATCTTGTATGTATCACGGGCGTCAACTGGTTTTAATGATCTCTGGCGACCAAAACTCGTCGGGCCAATGGCCCTCGAGATTTGTTGTCTGAGATCCTTAGAACTCTTATAATGCTCTTGGCACGTAGAAAACCATTGTTACAAGACTATCGAACAATCACAACGTTGTTCATTAATAAACTCTGCATCCATGTACACTGGAAAAACAAAATTTAATTTCCACTTATTTTCACTTAATTTAATTACAACACAAAATAGAAATATTATGTTTGAAGCATATACATGGGACCAGATTTACTACGTGGCCCTGAAGGCACATAGCATGAATGCCCTGATAGCACGTAGCAAGGCACGAATGCATCATCTGATGACTAAAAACAAAATTTTCGTGGACTATCCAATAGCCAAACATGCACTATTAAGGGTAAAATTGAATTCTTCTCTCGAATCTCCAAAAACTCCAATAGGATTAACAACCACGTTAATGATAAAAATAGTGTGTTGTGTTGACGGATAGGTTTTCTACTTCTAAACTAAACAAAGTATCATTCTGATTTATCAACACAAAAATAGATTAGGCAAGATTTTCAATATTTTTGTAATGTGTTTGTAATGTACTCGTATGTCGTGTACTAACGTTTCTACGCTATATGTAATGTATTGTGTTACATAAAATGATCTGTATTGTATTGTTCCAATGACCGGAATTGCTAGAGTAGGGAAAACCGAATATAAACATACTAATATAAAGTTCAGTTTACGAAATATTCAGGGAACGAAAGAAGCTTCAATATCTCGAATCTCAACTTTTATCCCAGAAATAAACTATTCATTTTCGTCACTACGTGATGCTATGGCGACCCGTACTGGATAGCCTACATTTCGCCTTCCACCTAGTTTTTGAAGGTGGACCAAATGTTGATAAATCCCATTTAGGGCGGGAAGAAGGCCGAGAGGTGTAGCTGTGAGGCTTCAAAATTATCAGACCTGAGCACCAGAAGGGGTGTGTGCTCAGAATCACGTTCCTGTCTTTAATGGGAGTTAATTCTGGAACTTGTTAAAAGAGCATGATGACTGAGTCTACAGAAAAAAATATTGTAAAAATGTACTCTCCAAAAATAGAGGAAATGAGTCACTTCTCAATAGTATTAAAACGATTTACGAAAACCCAACATGCTTGGTTCTTGAAAGCCGTTTATATACTGATCTGGGAAATGGCTGATCTAAAGATCTAAAGACTTTAGATATAAAGATCAGCGTTACATTTCGCTGGTCTAAAGCAATGGCCTCTGGTCGGATTCAAATGATCCGTCTCAAGCGGTGCGTGCAATAACAATATGGCCTCGAGGTTTTATTGGATACTCCCGTTCCTTCGTTCCCCTGTCACGCATTTCTGTTTTACAATATTAATATAATCACTATTAGCACTTCATCATTACCAATGCACGTGCATTCAAACTGAGATGGAATTTATGATTACGATTTGTGCGGCTGAGGATTGTGTAAAGGGTACTAAGATCGTTATTATTTTTATTACTATTGTTATTGTTATTATTATTATTGTTGTTGTTGTTGTTGTTGTTGGTTTTGTTGTTTCCTATCGGAAAAGTATGGACCGCTAGGGAACGAATTTTATGTCTCCCGGTATCAATTACCAAGTTCTTGAACGTTGACATTCAAGTGGAGGACGAATCGAAACATTTATGTTGGTTAACTTGAATTAATAATCCCAGAGCTTGCTCTCTCTCTCTCTCTCTCTCTCTCTCATTCTCTCTCTCTTACCTCTCCCCCTCTCTCTCCTATCTCTCACACCCCCTCTCTTTGTGTCACCATTTCTTTCTCTCTCTCTCTCTCTCTCTCTCTCTCTCTTAAACACACACTCATTCACTCACAATCGCACAAAGTGCGTTCGCGAACGTATTCATGCACATCCATGCCAAAGATTGAAAATGGTGCGCAATAGTGGAAACAATTTATTTAGGCAGGTTGCATCCGACTGTGCCGTCTCTACTCAGCCACGACTTCATATTCTTCTTCCAATACAAGTAGCTAAAGTTAATATAATACATTAAAACTTAATACTTTTCTATCAACATCAATAAATGAAAATTTGTGGTTATAAATTACTATTTTCCACAAGATACGAGTCGACTTGTAGATGTACCGATACGGCGCATTAACGTTCGAAATGTCTCACGTTTGAAATCTTTTATGAGAATGGTTGTTCTTTGTTTTCTCGTGTGTTACTTGAATTGGGGGAGAAACACTACTTCAGGAACGTTGGGTATCTCAGAAGACCATCAGCCAGAAGAAGCTCTAATAAAAGTATACTTACTATATTTTTTATTTTTGAAACAAATTATTGTCTACTGAAGTTCAATGAATTAATTCAAGATTCCTTTCTTCTTATCCTCTAAATAATTTTATATGTTCATTTTATTATGACTATTATTTATATAACCCTCGCCGATAACTCATTGGTCAGCGGGCTCGCTTTCTCTGACGCGACCCCGGGATCGATTCCCGGTCGGGCAAGATTATAGTGTGCGTTTTCCTTGCAATGTCCCAGTATATGTTGCTGTGTGGCGATGAGAAAACTAACTTCTCAGGTTGAGAAGACCAGAATGCCGCGTGGGGATCCCTTCGTGGTAAACACACGTACTCCGTTACCCATGGCCCCAAGCCCGGGACGCCGCTATAGGCCAAGGCTTCGTCAAAGACTATTGCACCAAAGTACGTACATACATTATTTATATATTTTCTACCTTATGTATTTGTGCTACTCAGTGTTGGCATCAATAACATGTTATAATTTGAGAAAAAAACAAGTACGTATATTGCAGAGTACCTGATTCAAATCCGAATTTGAGTTCGAAGCGTGTAATAAGTACAAAATTACGGGATAAAACTTTAGTAACTCAAAGTAACAAATGTTGACTCACACCGGGAGCGGTGGCTCAGTGCATCAACTGATGTCACTGCAGTGCCTCTGACCGGGAGGTACTAGGATTGAGTCCCGACGGCGGCCGTAAGATTTTCGACACTAGCTTTTTAGGTAGGTCGAAATCAGGCGTTGTCTATAGGAGAATTATAGCGACTGGTTGCTCTAATCGGTAGTTTCCCGTTGTTTCTCGGATGTACACTAGGCGAATGCCGCAGCACTACCCTGACAAACGGGCCACGGACCGTGCGCGACCTTTTCGTCTTCTTCCTTGTTCAGTTCTCACTCCCTTACACACACACTTACACTAACATGCACTACACTACCACGCATGCCAGGAGACCGGCCAGGGACTTAGAACTTGTCCCAGCAGGGGCGGTGCTCCGCTGGTGGGAGATACCTGGTTGGGGAGGTGCCCCGCTAGTCGACGGTAGGTCGGCGCCAGATCTCGCCATCCAGTGGGGGAAGATCACTGCCCGATGAAAAAACATGCACTACACTTACTGGACTAATGACCTCAGTAGTTGACGCCCCCGGAGTGACTAAAAATCAATCCATCATTGACTCATCTTCATCCAAGGAAGCCTGAATGAATTTATTAAAAGCTAATTAATCGTGCATGTTGGCGGCGGCGGCAGCTGCGGCTATTTGCGGCGGCGCGGCGCGTGCAGGTGCGTGTCACGGCGGGCGCGCGCGCGCCGTCGTCCGCGCGTTGACAAAGTGATGTGCTGACGACGAGGGGACGGCGGCCACCGCCTGAAGGGCGGAGGTCGAGGGCGCTGGGCCCGAGCAGCCCGCGCGAGGCGCCAGCGCGCAGCCTCTAGCACCTTCTGCGACCGAGGAGCGTCCACGGCACAAATGAACTTATAAATGTAATACAGGAGGAATACTAAAACAGGAAATTATATAACGTTAATTGGACGACCGATGGGGCACCGTGATTGCATGAAATTCAGAACAGGATTTGCGAAATGAATGGTGTATGAATTGCTGCAGTTATGACATTTTGAGGGAAGGTAGAGAAGCTCTTTTGGAAAGAATGAAGAGGGTATCTATTCTTTTTTTTTCTCAGGAAAGGAGGGCGACACGGAGTTTGTAGGAGGATGGTTCAGGTATGTTTGTTAGATGGAAAAAGAAATTATGAGAGGTGTGAAAGGTTTGTTCTTTTATTAGTTGTAATGGTAGTGAAGGGTTGCGTTCGTAACAAAATGCGGAGGATTGTGTTTTGAGAAAATTGAATATTGTTTACATGGGGTATTGCTTAATGACACCAGATCGGACAGGCATAAAGGAAATGTAGACGAAGAATGGATGTACGTATATAGGAGTATTGCATTTTCGGTGCAGAACTGGCTTTTACGATTTATAATAGGACGAAGTTAATGGAGTTTCTGATTGACTGGTTTCACATTGGTTTCTGCGTGATCTTTCCAGGTAAGCTTTTGTCTAAGGGAAGACCTAGGCATTTTTCTAACGAAACGAGTGGAAACCAATAAATTAAAGAGTGGTTTAGTAGTAGTGAACGAGTATGGATTGGGCAACATAATGTGAAAATTCTTGCGACAGGTTTTGAAGGACGGAGCGGAATTCATTTGGTAGTCAATTTTTCAAATTGATGTAGGTACGAGCCGCTCTTTTAGTGTGTTTAGTTCAGGACTACAAAAAAATTGAGAAGTGTCGTCAGTAAATTGAGCTCTGTATATAAATCGTGATGTGGGTATGTTGGGATGAAGATATTAAATGAAGAAAACTCCGCATGCCGACGTGTGGATTGGTGCCTTATCTTGCTATTCAGCGGAGGAAAATCACCACCCTCTCCCGCGATAAATCATGCACTACACTTACGGGATTATTGATTATATACGTTGACACGCCGGGGAACACGAAATAATCAATCAATCCTTAATTCGTAGAAATTACTTAACCCTCAACTGGCATGGTGAGTTTTTGTTACATAACCAGCGTCGTGGTGCCATTTCACCCCACTTTTTTATTTTTATTATAAAAATTTGCAACAAATTTTAAACTATTTCTGTTGAATTACATTTTTATAGAATCATTTATATAAAATAATTCTTATTTAGTATATTTTTACATAACTAAAAAATAATTAGTTCTGTGAAAAATTACTGATACATAACCATAAATAAAACCTTATTTTTACCAATATCTTTTTAATCTAATTTTCTTCGAAGTATCATTTTCTGTTACACATATTTATGTATCACATTTTAACGATAAAATATAAACATTGTTGTAAAAATAGATTCGTGGACATTTCTTAAATCTTTGGCTGATATCCATAGCACATTGACCAGCAACATGTATCACAATTTTTTGTTGTTTTTTCGGTAATTTTTTCTAACATATTGCGCACCGTTTCATTTGCTTGGATATTTGTGGATTACATTCTGGACCGGTATTAGATTTCTTCTATATTATTGAAGTGGTTTCACGAAATTCTCTAGTTAGGTGCACGTTCAAGAATTGTTCCTGTGAGGTTCGGCAAGTTGACATACCAGAATCTTCAAGAATTCTTGCTATGGCAGTCATACCCATTTTGTATGTCTTCAGTGTCATTATGATCACTCTACACCTCTTCCAACCATCTAAAGATTGCGGTGAAATGGTCCATGTCAGCACAAGGAACATTTTTTTTATGAAAACGCCATTACAAAAAAGAGTTACGTAACTGGCGTGGTAGTGCCCCTGTGCCCCCAACAAACATTTGTACTCACGCCACTGCAAAACACGACGAGCAGCACGAAACAGCACGAAATTCAACAGTATTATTCAGATCAAAAGATAAGCGCATTATTTGAAGGCAAACAGCATACCAACCTTCTCATTTGAACAATAGGTAGAATATTCAACTTCAAAATTCGAGTGGGGTCAAAATGGCACCACGTCGCCAGTTAAGGGTTAATCTAAATCTAAAATGTATGATATTAGTTATTAGAGACGAGCTCTTAGAGATAGGTTTTTATCAATAGTGAAATTTTATCGTTTCCGGAAGATTTTCTTCGAGGTATGTTATAAAAAATAATATTATATACTTCAGAAGAAGGCGCAAATTTAATTGGGTTAGGAACATTGAAGATGATAATACAAAAGAGTTTATTTAAACGTTACGTAAGGGATTTTCGACATTATGTGGTTGAAAGATTGGGGCATAATAATCAGAAAGAAGTTCTACCTTCTCCTTTTGAGAGAAAACTTTCTGCCCGTTAGACTATAGAGAAATGATTTCTTGAATGAGGAGGTCTTTGTGGGTAGTATTTTTCGCGTAGCCAGCCAAACTGTGCTATTATGGGACGAAGGAGAAGATATGTATTTCGGCTAGCTGCTAAAGTACAACTTCTGTATTCTACTGCGTTAATTTTACAGGGAATCAAATAGAGGTCGTCTGATCGTTACTTTGTTCATATTACACGAATGCCTGTAATCTCAAACAAATCAGTGGAGCTATAACAACACATACTTTACACGCATTATTTGTAAATTTTGTAGTTTTTGAAAATTGAGAGAGTTCAATGACAATTGAACTTGCAGATTTTTGTTTGCGTTCATTCCTCTATTCAAGAATTTTTTTTTAAAAAATACGATACATTTTAGAGAATACACTAAAAAATCCTTTACTTAAAGCAAATATTACACACAAGATATTCATATTAAAAAAAAACTACACATAATCTTATTTCAAGATCTAATGTTTTAGAGCGGATGGTAATTTAGATCAATCATGAATATTGTACTTTATCAATATTATGTTTTTGCAATTTTTAAAAATACAGAGAGAATAATGAAAGTAGGACATGTGCGTGACTCATTTATTAGCGTACTTTTCTCTTTGTATTCGAGAAAATATAAGGAAAGAATTTGATGCCGTTTTGGAAAGAATATTTTTCCCCAAAAAATTGCTCACATGTTTCGCAAAGTTATGACAAAACTACTCATATTTTCGAACAATTTTAATTATCTTATTTAGAGATCTGTTTTTAAAGATTAAATTTCATCTGCAAAATTGTAGTTGTAGGAAGACGCCGAAAAAATATTGAGCTACTGCAATTTTCGAAAATTGAAAGAGTTCAACCAAAATGAGACTAGTGCCATTTTATAAGCGCCAGTTTTTAACTTTCTTTGCTCCCTCCGAAGAAAAAAATGTAATAAAAATAGTTGGTATCGTTTTTTAATAAAATTCAAAATATTGACGCTTCTGTGAACCACCTTTTGTTTTAGAATTTGGGAAACACAAAACGTGGTTTTCGGTTATACAACAAATTAGAGAAAGTAAGTTACTGCATAAAGAACCACTATTTCGATATCACGGACCCACAATACTTTTTTTTCGTAAAATATTGGCACAATACGTTGAATTATTACAATACGTTCTCTTTACATCGTAAGTACGTAGTAGGTGAGAAAGTAAAAATTGATATTTCATAGATTAAGTAGCCCGTTCGTAGTTTACTCTTCGTAGTACTCCTAGTAGTCTCACTTCGGTAGTTTGACAAATGTTGTTTGCTAGTGCTTCGTAGAGTCACACTGTAACACATTTTCGACACCTTGGCATACATCGGCATCGCCATACTTGGATAGGAATTCTAATATGACAATTAAAGTTAAATGCATTAATCTTGATGAGTAAAATTTCATTTTTCTATTTTAAAAGAAAATGTGTACAAACATTGGTCACCTGTTAAGTTTTTGTTCTAATGCATATCATTCAGAACATTTCATGGATGTTGAGTGTTTCAGAATCTATCGTCTAAAGACTTTAAAATTCTGATATGGGAATGTATATATGCATTGGTATGAACATTCCAAAAGGTATCCGTTTAAAAATTGGTCGTTCACCAGGTATATTCAACAAAAAATATTATTTTCCACTGTGTAATTGAGAGGCATAAGTGGATCTTTTGAGGCGATGGTTTAATAACATAAAATTTCTAAAGAAAAAGATTGCCACAAATTTTCCAATAATATATATTAAAGAAGAATTGTCTGCAGCATATTATTTAATTGCAACGTTTACTTTTTGGATGCAAACAACTCCATCAAATTGAGGAAACCATTATCTTTATTATTTCTTCAAAAATCCTTTTCATTTTATGGTTCCAATACTACTTCAAATATTATGTGTCCCTTTAAGAATGTAATACCAAATACAATTCCTTTACATTAGGAAAGGAAGACAAACTCCCAGAATTACGAAGTATAAGAAGAAGCAGAAAGCCTCCAAAAAAGTATCATTTGTTTTGGAAAATGGTATCCGTCTTTAGTTCGGAAGATTCGATCTTGACAAAGGTTTTAGATTTCGACGTCTGGTGAGGCCACTCACTTGACGCTAGCGAATGGCAAATAGCGAGCCACTCAGGCGACGCTTTCGGGTCAACCTCTACTTCCGGAGCTTGTAAGATGATACTCTCATCGGTTCCCGAGTTTCCGATAAACATACATAGTAGATTGACGCATTGCGTCACTTCCAAATCTTCAGGAAATATACGAGTTCGTATTTATATCGGTTCGTATTTTCCTTCTCATTTCAAGGATCTGAGTTTCCTTGCAAGTATTATCCGTGTATCCATCTTTGTCATTTTCGACGAGTATTTGTCGTTTATTTCATAGGCATCACCTCATCATTAGAATCAATCTCATCTTTATATTATATGCATTAGTCGAAAGTACGGCATTCCTATTATGAAACTTAATGCAAAATATAAGAGAAGTGTGACATCTTGATTTTTAATTTAATCATATGATTATATAAGAAAATATTATGATATATTGCGGTGAAGAGTAATGCTGTACGTTAGATTCAAATATTGCGTTATCACCTTACAACGTTTATGTAGTAAACAGAAAGTATTGTAATACTGTGGCGAAAATCGGCGATTTTTGAACAGAAAAACACGCCCTGGTAACAGACAAGTAGATAAACCATGTTAATACTGCTAGTTCTCTAACACGTTGTGCAGTCAGAATCCACGTTTTGTCGGTCGTCGCTATCGAACACTCGCTTGACAGCAAAACGTTTGCCTATCTGTTTATGGTCAACGCTAGCGCCTAAACCATTCAGACGATTTTCTTAAAAACTGATATTCCTCGACCGTTTTAAACGATCTATTCATCTTGCAAGTTTGAAACGTTTAATGATTATGGCGGATATTTTATACGAATCCTTAACATTTTCCAACTTTTCTCAAAAATTACTCCACATTTTTTAATAAACTTCGTCGTTAAAGGACCCAAAAATGGCATCAGTCAAAATTTTCGAAAACTGCGGAAGTTCAATTTTTTCGGCGTCTTGCTACAACTATAATATTGAAGATTCTGATTTTTCCTTAACGAAGTCTGTGATTCTGGGCATGTCAACTGCTAAGGTTTTTTTCTCCCGTAAGTATTGTGAATGTTTTCCTTTGGAGGTGGCGGAGATCTTCCCCCGCCTGATGGCGAGATCCGGCGCCGACTTACCGTTGATTAGCGGGTTTTTCTCCAACCAGGTCTCTCCCACCAGCGAGGCACCGCTCTAACCTCCCGACCGGTCTGTCAGCATGTGTGGTAGTGTAGTGAACGTGTGTGTGTAAGGGGTGTCACTTTTGTTAAACTGCCTGAATTTATGAAAATTGTACAAGTTAGAAATAACTAGAAGCACTAAATTTTTACTCGTCGGGAAAGTTGAGTCTACCCGTGCGGGTGGTGGGGCAGCGGTAATGTGCTGGGAATGGTTGTCTCTAAAGAGTTGAGTTCCAAACACGGTACGTAGAAAAAAATTCTGGTTGGTAGTACACTTTTGCAGGTTCACATTGTAGGATAATTATGCGTAGCCGTTACAAATAATGCAAGAAAGTATGTGTTGTTGTAGCATCAGCTAGTTTTAAAGATATGAGCTGAATAGAAAATGCTATTTTATATTTTGCATTTGTCACCAAGGGTTAAAAATGAAACATTACTTGCTCTTGTCAGATACTTTTCGTTAGAAGTGTATCATGAAATTCAAACATTTGTCAGTTTTCTATTTCATGCTGTAATAACTTCTTTAACAGAATCATTGCTTTTCTTTCCCTATCTATTTATTCATCAAGGCCTTCCTAGATGCCATTGTTGTTGGATCGTTTCTAAAAATTGTCAGAGTTGACGTCAGTGCCTGTCATAATGAATAACGTCAGGAAATAAAGTGTGGATACCTTCAGCTTAAATAGTAAGACTTTGGTTGCCAGTTATGCTCTTCCTCGTAATTGAAAAGTCGCATGCCATTGCAAAAAGTAAGACATGTTACTTTACAAATTAATAAACTTTTTCCTGCAATGATTATTTATAACACCTCTGAAATATTGCCACTACACATTTTTTGCCCGAAAGTCTTCGAATTAGGATGTCTCGGTTCATTCATAGTACGAAAACCCTCAGATTTACAGTATAACCCGTAAATTTAAGAGAGATGTTTGGACGTCGCAGTCAGTCGGTCAGAGTCGCAGCTGAGGTGATTGAGCCTGTAGATCCAGTGGTTCAAATTTGAGCACTTGCCGTCCTTAACGGCCGCATGGCACGCGTCTGCAACTGCCATCGCCACCACCACCCCACCGCGGCCACCAAGGTTAAACGCACACGCGTCCGCAACGGCCCCACTCAACGGCGCGTCCAAATATTCGGAGACTTTATCATTTCCCGTGGAGGGACCGGCTGGGGGCGGGGCCGAGGCGGCGGCGGGGCAGCGCGCGGTTAAAGATGCGTCTATTACCGAGCCATTTCCCCTCGAATTAGTCCGGCAGCGCTGCCAGCGAGGGCCGGCTCTGGCAGCCGTCTGCCTCCGTCGGCGTCTGATTGGCGGGGGCTGCTGTGCAGGGAAGGCATCGAATGTTGCAAGTGAACGAGGAAATATCGAGGAAAATATGGTACACATTGAAAAACACCCTAATGTTTGTAATCTCTATTGTAATGTTACTTTATTTCTCCTAAATAAGAAGACATTGACGTATACAACTCTTGAGAAAATTGAAGGGCTTGGGGCAGTAGCAAGATACGTTACTCCAGCCACAGCATACTTTCCGCAAAACGAATGTATTAATATCTCGATTTTGTTTCAGCCCCAAACACTTCAAAAATATGAACAGGCGTATAGTACGAAGATTATCCATACCTTCACCACAATCGAGATGTTAATATTTACAAATAGCGGAAGGAATTGCGTGGTGTGGCTTATCTTGACATTGCCCAAAGTTCAACATTAGTTTTCGGAATTGGTTTTCCTGCTAATTTTTATTTGTTCATATTTTATTTTAAAATGTTTTATAGTATTATTTCGTTAGTGAAAAATCACGAAAAAGGCGTTATAAACCATAAGAAGGGTTTGTGATTGAGGGAAAATATGAATGACTGTGGAGGATATAAGCTTGTTTAATGCAGGATCTAGATGGGAGTTCCAACAGTAGTGGATTTTCGGCACTAGCTCTTTCGAATTCAACCCTTTTATGGAAGAGAATTATAGCAGACAGTTGCTCTGATCAACAGTTTTTTTATGATTTCACCAATTCTTCAAATGGCTGCTGGCTGCTCTACCAGATTTGCATTTGTAAATAAACTCTTAAGAGGTGGTACAGGGCAGAGCCTCTGGTTAGCGACAAAGATGGAAGATCTGTTTTCAGCTTGGATACTCAGTTCAAGAACGCGGAGAACCTAGTTCAGGAGTTTGGAGAGCAGGATACAATTCTAAAAACGTCTGTTCAAAAGTGTACTAAATTTTTGTAACTTGGAGGAGAAATATGTTTCTGTCTGCATTTCCCCTTTTCCTGGTTCGACCGAGAATATGCAGAGCCGGCCTGGATACTCGCGGTCGCTAAGGCTGAGGGGCCGTAGCTGCCTCGGCTCGAAGGGTCGCGGGTTCGAATCCCGCCTCGGGCATGGATGTTTGTGTGTTTGTGTTGTCCTTACGTGTTCCCCCAACAGTTCAATTTGATTCATTGATTTTTTCGTGTTTCCGGGCGCGTCAATTGCTCTGGTCATTAGTCCCGTTAGTGTAGTGTATGTTTTCTCTCGGGGGGTGGCGGTGATCTTCCCCCGCCGGATGGCGAGATCCGGCGCCGACCTACCGTCGGCTAGTGGGGTTTCCCCCTAACCAGGACTCTCCCACCAGCGGGACACCGCCCCAGCCGGGACAAGCTCTAAGCTCCCGACCGGTCTCCCGGGATATGTGGTAGAGTAGTGCATGTTAGTGTGTGTGTGTGTAAGGGATAGGATAGGACAAGGAATGGGAAGGACAGATCGCGCGCGGTCCGTGGCCCTATTGGTAGGGTACTGTTCCGGCATTCGCCTGGTGGTGATCGGAGAAACCACGGAAAACTACCGATCAGAGCAGCCGGCCGCTAGAATTCTCCTCCAGACAGCGACTAAATTCGACCTAGCTGAAAAGCTAGTGTCGAAAATCCTGCCGCCGCACTCGAACCTAGGTTCAAAAATCACCGTGGTCACTATATGTCGAAGTTGTTGAAAAGTGACATAAAAAAAGCATATTTAGGTTTGTGGTGAAGCGAATGTTCTTACTAAGTCGAGTAAATCAGTTTTCACCTATAATTACTATATTGTCTTTAGATGCTCCTTTGTCAACTTGCCATCGCACAATGATACCATCACCCTCTGCATGACACCATACGTCTGATCGTTTTATAGCAGCAGCAGTTCGAAACACCCTTAATTGATCACCTTTATTACGGCACCTCCAACTCGAGTCATTCCACCATTTGTTAAAAATGTTGTCACCCACATCTCGATAGCATAACACACATTTATACTTTCTCTTCTTACTATGTACTTACACAGTAAAGATAAAGTATTGAAATGATGTGTCGGAAATCAATTTTTCGTCAAACTCATATTGTCGACCCCTGATAACAAAAATTAGATAAATCTTGTTTCTTTAAGTGATAAATTATTCTCTTAACACGTTGTGTAGTCAGAATCTAGTTTTGTGGGCCATTGATACCGAAAAAATCCATTGACGGCAAAGCGTATGTCTGTCCGTCTATCCGTTCATTTTTTCGGCGTCTTACTAGAACACAAGTACGCCGCCAGGCTGGTATCCGGATCTTGCCGGAACGGTGTTTGCCCTCACGGCAACCTTCCCGTTCAATGCCTAGGTTGGGACCGCTCTAACAGCTCAGAGCTACTAGATTACCAACTGAGGGACCCCCGAACCAAGCCCCGAACCACGACCAAGGGCTCGGAGCCCCCTCCCGTCTCCTCACTGCCTACACATTTAGGCTACTGACGTATCGCTAGAACCTAGGCAACCTGACGGGGGGTATATAGTTCCTGCCGGACTTCTCTTTGTGGATTGCAGACCATTCTGATGAATCTACTTTACCCAATCCTGCCAAGGTGTTTGAGTACGCCCCAGAAACAAAGCGCCAGGGCTTGAGGTGGTACACTTCAAGGCCTTAATGTTAATGTGTGTGTGTGTGTGTATATATATATATATATATATATATATATATATATATATATATAGTGGAATCGAACCCAAGAACACTCCACGGGAAGATAGTTCGCTGCGCTGCTCATGAGCCAGTCTACAGCCCGTAAAATATATTCTGTGCTAAAATGTTTGTTGAATGATGTTTATTATTATTATTATTATTATTATTATTATTATTATTATTATTATTATTATTATTTGTTGTTGTTGATGTTCTTGTTTAAAAACGTCTCAACATGAAAAATATGTTGCCATTCTTTTGAGATTATGGCAGAAGAAATAATGTATCACACCACTACCCCTTCTTTTCTCATAAACTGTTACAAATTGACAGTAAAGTTTGTCACTAATGTAATATCCCTTGAAAAAAATAGATATTTGTACACGAGATGCAATATTTGAAGGTCGTGTTCTCATTAAAATATCTTTCACGGCCAGCTTCTCAGTGTTTTACTCTTTGAGAGGAGTCACTGCAAACTTCACGACAACTGGATTGATATATGTGGGGTAATCTAATACAGAGGTGGTCGTTGAAAACGTTTAAAAGTGTCCTTTCTAATGAGAGGAACTCCAACTGTGACGCTGCGAGGAAGGGGCTATTTTTACTGTCGCTCCACTTCAACCTTCTCCCTGCGAGGGCAAACGATGAACAGCTGTCAGTCCGGGCAGCCGGCAGCCGACTGACTGGCAGCGTAGAAAGTGATACGACAGTGAGAAAGTTTGGGTAACTTGTCTGAAATGAGCAAATTACTTTTTGCGCCCTTTCCAGATAGTCATACATTTGGAAGTTAGTAAATCGTCTCTGCAATAACTCTAACCAGGAGGTCCTAGGGTTTGATTCACGACGGTGGCAAATTTTCAAAGTTTGCTATACAGCTAGGTCGAATTCAGTGGCTGTCTGGGGGAGAATTCTAGCGGCCGGCTGCTCTAATTGGTAGTTTTCCGCTGCTTCTCTTATCAACGCCAGGAGAGCAGTGCCCTAACAAATGGGCCAAACAGAGTTTAATGAAAATGGTACATGCGCCATTTTTAGTAGCATACTTTGCTCTATTAGAAGAAAAAAATAAAGAAAAAATTGAACAATTTTTGAGAAAATTTTGATAATACGTATAGTTGGGGCTTCATTTAAAGTACCTACTTTCCCACCTCCAAAATATCAAAATATCCGTTTCAAATTAAGAGGTTCTCGAGTTTGACTAAATCGATCGGGTAGTGTCAGTTTTGGAGAAAATCTGCTGAATAGGTGTAGTGTTGACCACATTTGGACAGGGGGACAGACAGACTTTTTGTCATAAACCAATTTTTCGGTACCAAGTACCTACAAAACGTACTGCATTCTGACTGCAATATTTGTTAGATGAAATAATTTACTACATACAGGAACAAGAATTATTCACTTTTTTCTGTATTCGGGACCCACCAAAAAAATGTCAGTAGAAAAATCACAGTGTTTTGCTACAGCATTACAATACTTTCTCTGTACTTCTATGTAGTATGCAAGGAAGTAAAAAGAACAGCAGCAATTCCATCATCATTAGCAAACTTGAAATGAACAAGGGATACGTATTAGATAAACACAACAGAGCAATTTGTTTTTGTTAGATATTTGGAATGCATTTTTGCTCAAATAGCGCAAAACACGCTTTGATCTCTCCTCCCTATGTTTTACTATTTTCATTTTGTTTAAGTTCGTAGTTTAACTCAAACTTTTTATTGTCTTTAATTTAACGTGACAAAAGTATGTATTCACTGAAGTCTGATGAACGTGAAATTTTAATTTTCGTTGGTTGAAAACATCAAATTAGACAGCTTCCGGCAAGGTTGTTACATATTTTATACTAATAAGTCATATTTTTGATGAGGGCTTATTTCGGAATAGAATGGAGAGCACCTAAGCCAGGCATGTCAAACTGCGATCGCAGCTACTCCAAATCCAGAAAGCGGTGTAAAACATGCTCAAGCTGAAACGGCGCGAGGCAGGGAACAGTGACTTCATACGAAAATATGTATATCAGATCTGTCCATCAAACAACGATGATTTGCATTTTGTGCACTCTTTATCACTTATCACTATTTCATGTTTATTTTCTTCTAAATTCTGCCTTATATAATCATTTTTGCAGAGGCAAGAATATGTTTGAATGTCAACTTTTTTCTTGTTTTCGTTTTTTAAATAATTCAGCTATTTGTTGTATATAGCACTAATGTAAATTAATTAACAATTTCATATAAATTAACAATTCCTGCTTACGTGCGGACAGCTCTTTTAACATATTTGTAAAACTTCCTAGCCTGAACTAAGAAAGTTGCGGCAATTATTGCACTCGTAAGTAAATATCTTACAAAATCCACATACATTCAATTTAAAAATTTCACTTTTACTCTCACTTACAAATTTGAAATCAGACTAATGTATTATTTCGTTTTAATGAATCATTTCTTTGCTTTAGCAGAGCAATAGAAATTAATATCGCTTTGCGGCAACGACTAACAGCTGACTTCTCCAAAAGACTGCCATGGGCCATGTTCTCCAGTGATGTGCCATCTTTCCGAAGCAATAACAACTCTTACTTTTAAATCTCGCGCCAGTTGCTGCGGATGCAGCAAGGTACATTGCCCGCGACTTTGAAATGCCTGACATAAGCAAGACGCCCGTTAAAGAACCTTAGCTTCTGAAATAGTATAAAACGCTAAAAAACATGGATTTGATGGAGTTTGTGAGACCCCATAATTCTTTTTAAATTCTGTTTTACTGACGCCGAAGTTGTTTTTTCCACTGAAAATTAACATTTTTTTCAATACAGCTCAATATATATGCTTATATTTATTCAAGGTCGCTTTTCTATAAATTGTCATTGCTTAAAATGTAAAGAGAATAAATTCAGTTTTTTTTAAAAGACCCAGTAAAGAACCGTAAAATTAACTTTATTCCGCGATATATCTGTTTAAACCAAACATCAAGCGATATTTTCATGTAGTAGTATCGCTATGGTCCGTTGCCAGAAACAAGAATCGTTTCTCATTTATAAATCATTCCACAAGGTCGCGGGCTAAATTCCGGTGAATTATCTCCAACTTAAATCCCCGCTTCGTCGCGGCCGTTGCCGCCGCCGCCGCCGCCGCCGCGAGGGACGAAACACGCGCTTCCTCGACGCCGCACCGGCCCCGCCCCCCGTAAGCCGTGTTTACATACATCCGGTCCGCTATGCCCTATTTCAATCGCGCCGTTCCGCCAAGGATTCAACGGGCGGGAATGCACAGCAGGCGCCTTGCGCGGGGGGTCGGGAATAGAGGAAGGGCGGCGGGCGCGTTGCCGGGCCACCAGAGAAGGCGCTGTCCTCTGGCGGGAGCGGGGCACGTGGATGCAGCGGCGCACGGACGGGCGCGTCCAGCCAAGGCGGCGGGGGGGGGAAAGGGGGGGAAGGGGTGGTTGAAATGGGAGAGCGTAGGAAGAGATGGAGGTGGAAAGGGGGTCATGAAGGGCGGGAGGTATCGGGAGGGAGTGCATGTAGGAGTGAGGCAACCGGGGGGAGGGAGGGATAGAGGGCGGGAGGCGAGGGGGGAAGGGAACGGGACAGGCAGGGGGAAGGAATGGAGACGGGAGAGAATGGGACGGAAGGTGACAGGGCGGTGGAGGAGACGGCACGGGTGAGGACCGGACGGGGCGGGACAGAAGGAAAAGGGAGGGACCTGGACGGAGGGATGGGACAGGAGGGATCGGGATGGGAGGGGCAAAAGGAGGGGAGGGTGCAGAAGCCGAGGAGGGGAAATGGCAGGGGTGGGGGCGGGGCGTGGGCCGAAGGGGGCAGGGAGTCGTCTTCGCCCGGGAAGAAGGGTGGTCTCCGTCACCAAAGGCCGAGAGCCGCACTTGGCCGGCGCAGCTGGCGGCGTCCGCGGAGCGAGCGTTTTCGCCTCCGCTGCGCTGACGCGTTCATTACCGCCTCGCGGTGCGAACCTGCACATGACAGCTCACGCGGGCGGTCGGACTTAAGACGTTTCACTGTCCTCCCACGCCCCCCCCCCACGTGCTCTCAGCGATGCAATTGTTTTCCTCTTCGTATATTTTAACGCGGGTGTTGTTGCGATGGAGTCTGAAAGGAGTGGAATTGTACCAACCTCAGATGCAATATTTAAAAGTTATCTCCTCTTGATTAATGCGTCCAGTTGTAAAGAAGCTTATAAAAACAGAAAAGTAAACACAAAGAGGATTTTAGTTGTCAAAAAATGTCCAAGCCCATCTCGCCTGAACACTTAATCTTTTTCGACGTTACGTTTAAGTAATTGCAGTTTATCGTTTATTTAAGAAAAATATGCCTAAGTAAACAATCTTAATAATGGAACTTTATTTCATCTGCAATAATGGTCCAGTAAATATTCAATGCGACTTCCTTGGACGTGGTCCAAGCATTCTACGTTCTGTTTCATGTCAGCCCTACAATCTTTTCTAATTCCTTTATATGTTTTTTCAATTAGATAATACTTTATGTGTATCATTCGTACACGGATTTCCTTTATGAGAATTTATTTTTTAGCACAAAAATCAAAATAAAATCTTAATTAACAGTAAGAAAATAATTCAAATAATAATTGTAAGACCTAATCAATTTCTTTAAAAGGAACTTTCTTCAAATAAAAGAACATAGTTAAAAGTACAAGTTATCTATTTCCTTCTCAGAATGGCTTCATAAAACTCCTGGAATATTCAACAACTCGTACACTATATTTGGAACTTGGACTTTGGATATTGGGTGATGGACAGAATAATTTTGGCATGAAATTTGGGCATGACAAACATTCTATCAAATTTTATAAAAAATGGCCCATTTCACGTACTTGACTTTCTTATACGCCGAGATATAGAAATATATTTTTAATTTTCGGACAGAAATGTTTTTCTCTTGCAGAGGACATTTATGTATGAATTGCTAATGTAATATTTAGATATTATCTTAATAGATAGTAAGTCGATTCCTTCAGGAGTGGCACGATGAGGGATAATAGCCATTATCTGTAGCTGTTTTGCCTTTGAAAATACTTTATATTACATGGGAACCAATATTTTATCAATTTTTGGCAAAAACGTTCATACATATATGTATTCAGAATTCAACTTCCCGTATATGGGTTAGTGTAGGAATCCCAGAGTTTAAGAAAATATACAGAGAATACACTTCTCGCCATAGTACATCACTCCCAGTTTTGAAGTGTTTTTGACTTTCAATAAATAACAAATCAATATAAAATTGTGTATAATTATGCACCAAATACACATAAAAGAGAGTGTGACCAGCTCCGTTGGAAAAACAAAAACAAAATATCGCAATGTAGTACTACATTCCAATTTCGAAAATACCTATTTTCTTCTCTTTATTTCTTTGTTAGAGAATTCAGTACACTGAGAAAACTACTCGTTCGCAGCCAATATATTCCTGTATACTGCATACAGACAGTGAAAATGGCCCGAACAGGTACCGGTATTCAGTTTACTGTAAGTACGTGAAATCTTATGACATAACTTAAAACACAATTCACTTCATCAGGAATCAGTTCAATTTAATATTTCACTTTTTCAGATACACATTCATTCCAACTATACTAATGTTGCTGGGAGTTATCTTAGAGTACAGATTACCCTCAGAAATTAAAAAAAATTAAAGAACTCACGAATTTCAATAGAGATCAACACGGTATTATACGTAAATTTTGCTATTTAATAAAAAATAAACAAATGCCTAATGTCACATTAAATAAACAGAGGTTGTCTGGTATCAAATCTATAATGTCCTAATCCTAATGTAATTGTCGCGTACTGACGTCTTAGACACTTTTAAATGTATAACGCATTTAATAGAAAAAGAAGTTTTAATTGATATTAAAGTATACTTTCTTATGTCTACTTCACATTTACAGGTTAATGCACCCCATAATTTGGTAGAATGATATATATCCTTTGATAATGCATGTGTTGTGAGATGTCATATTAGTGGTGTCGGAACACAATGCAGAAGCCCGCAGGTGGCGGAGGTCCTAGGCCTTTTGATAAATTGTGCGATAAAGAGCGTCATATGGGGTCTCGCCAAGAAAAAGTAACGAAGGGAATCATTGCCATTGTGGCAACGAGCGCGCGTGGCCGGCGAGGCGGCACCGCGACGAGCCGCCCGTCGAATTTTATGACGGCGTCGCCCGTCAGGCGCGGGGCCCTCGGCCGCTCGTAAAGCGCGCGGGCGGCGCCTCTCGGCCGCTGGGCGCGGGCCCTTGAGAAAACGCGCCTAGACGAATGGGCGTCGCGAGCCGCCTGCCAAGCCGGGCTCTCGGAGGTAATTATGAGATTCTCGGGGAGGCTTGCTCGGCAGGACAGGGGCCGCGGCCCGGGCCGCCGCCGCCCGCGCGCGCCACGGCCGCGCGGCCCGGGGAATGGCGTGCGCGGCGCAAACAAAAAGGCGCGGCGACGGGGGTGGGGCGCGGCCCGGGGCCAGGTACAAAGGGTGCCAGCGGCCCGATCCGCACGGGCTACCAGGTGCAGGTGAGTGGGACTCGAGGCTGCCGGAGGTGCGACCGCCGCGGGGCGGCCGGGCGAGCGGGCGGCCGACGGGCGAGAGGGCCGGCGGCGGGCGACGGGCAGGCGGGCGGACGGGCTGGCAACCCCCGCGCTCGTCTTGGCGCCGCCCGTCGGGGTTATATATCGCACCGGCTCATTGTCTCGCCCGAAATAAGGTCCGCTCGCCCGGCCCGCGCTCGGTACAGTCCGCGCCAGGCTCTCCCGGCGACAACACCCGACCCCACAGGTACGGTTGGCTCCCAGAAGGTCCCGAGCGCCCCGTTCTTCGCTCCCCCCTCCTCGCACGACACGAGTGGGCGGGCCCCCTCGCTCCGCACGCCCCCCACACCGCCCTCCGGTCCTCGGCCGGCCGGCGGGGCCCGCAGCCCTCGCCAGCGGAGCCCCGGCCACCCAGCATGAGCACCTCCCCTCCGCCCAGGAGCTGCGCGCGGGTGCGCCGCCCACGCCCGCGCCCTCGACCCAGCTGCGAAGTGTATCACTTGTCGTGAATCAGTGCCTACTGGATTCCATAGCACACGAGCAGCTGGGCTAAAAGAATTCGCTTGACGATTCACGGACCCGAGATGGGCCGCTTCTGAAGTGTGGATGAAGTCTCCGAATAGAAGTGAGCGGAGCTGGAAAAAATTGGTTTCTTCGTTAAGCCACGATGGTTGAGCGGCTAACCCTGGTTCGCATGTGTCAAGATCCCTCTCAATGAATTCCCTTCAACGGATCGTTCAGGATTGCTGCAACAAAACAGCTAGCAATTCAAAATGCATGATATCTACATCCCTAAACTACAGAAGACGTGTGTCCATTCAAGTGCATAACTTATACAAGTGATAATTTCCTGGGATATTTCAGGTATCGCGCTCAAAAAGGTGAAACATTTGATTATGATTTATTTTCTAATTCGGATGTCAGAATTTACATTTATTTTGTCATTTAAAAACCATTCTTAGAACTAAAACATTGTATTGAAAAGTAATTTTATTTTAGAAGTTTATCGACTAGGAATATTGTTACCTGGGCACAGTTCCTTTTGTGCGTGTGCTTCTGAAAATCACACAAATCCGGTTGAATTTTATTTTGTTAATTATATGTTGCAAGAGATACTAATGGATAAGTTTACTACTGATTCGAAACATCAGATATTTCTTGGACGTAATTAATGATGAAAGAACAGCTTTTTAATATCGCATTCTTGAATAATAAAATATCTCCCAAAAAATTAAAACGCAAAAAATTAGATAATTCAAAGAAAAAGAAAATTTCGACTTTAAATTATTTAAAGTTATATAGAAAAATACAAATCATCATGTTAAACAGCACATTCGGGGATGTGATCAGTAAGTGAGGGCCACGTGTCCTTCTTTCCCCACTTGTCAGTTCTTTTCCAGTATTCGCTAGACGGGGTAATCAAAACACAAAGTATCAAAGGGAAGAATCTTCTGGATCACTACCTGGTGAATAGCCAGAATGCGCTCCACAGTCTGATGGAAAACGAATTTACCGCTGGTTCAAATTCATCGCACATGCATTGTAATTTTTCTAAATCTAGGATGGTATGTAAATATAATTATCCCGTTATATTTGTGCGTAATATTATCCTTGATATCAGTTCCAATTCTTATTTACAGAAGTTATTAAAACTCTAAAATTTTATTAAGATTTCTCTGGCGATAATCATATTAGATAAAATCATCGGCCACTTGCCTTGACAGGGTCAGTAAATTTCAAAGATTAATTTTGAGACATAAATAATACTTGGTAAAGTAAAGTGGCTTTTGTGAATGGCACATCGAGAATAATGCAAAATAGACATTTAGTTTTCAACAGTAATTAGTGAGTAATATTAAAACTCAAACTTAATTATTAGTTCCGGTATTTTAATGTCGCATAATGTGGATACTTTTTGTACTAAACCAAATCATCTATATCTTTATATTTTTGAAGCCGTAAATTGAGATATATATGAGGGGGAAATGAGGGCAAGCGCAATATTTTAGGTCTTTACTAAAAACTGCGGAACAAAACAACGTTTCTTCAAGATTTAATTAATCACTTCATCGGTTCTATTGGTTCAAACGTAAAACATTGTTGTCGAAATAATGTCCAATGAATTTGTGGTCAGAAACAGGCGTCTCTTCAAAGGGAATTTTACGTTACAAATATGTGTAATTATTACCTTAAACGAGTAAATAATTTGGCTTGTTACTTGGTACTGAATATACATTATTAATGAGGATGCTGTTGAACTGATATTTACTTCCGCAGCTTATAATTTATGAGCATAAGACTTCACATCTCAAGTACACTATTTTTTATGCGGAATCAACATTTTTTTAAAAGTTTATGATTGACTATAAAGAGAAAACTGTAAATAGGACTGATAATTACTCAAGGAATTATAAATTCGAGCGTGGATGTATGGCGGTTTGCCTAACTTGTCGCCTGTTAGGCCCGGGGCCAACACGTGATCTACAGCGTATTCAAGAGGGAATTACATCAGCATATAGTCTTAGTGCAACCAATTTGTTCATGATTACACATTAGAGCCTTGTACACGTGTGCTAGGTTGAGAGTATCAGAAAATATGATAATAGTGGAGAACGAAATGTAGGGGCCCGGTTCGGGGATATCTGCCGGGAACACGCCTTGTCTACCGCGTTTCACGTGGATTGGCCAGGATTCGAGTCTCCGAACATAAAGATAGAGAGCGAACTAGCTACATTATTTGTGTGTGCTGGTAGCACATTGCAAAGCGCTATTTATTATTGACTGTTGAAAGTTACACTAAGAAGTTTTCTTGTTAACGAAAAATACTTTATCTGCATTTTAGTTGCTTTATGCAAGATCAAGAAAATAAACATTTCAAGTATTTTGCATTTACTTTTAGATTTTGTTTAAGCGAACGGTATTCGATAGTAGTTAAACTCTTTATATGAACTTTAGTAAACAAAAATGAATTGCCTGCACTGATATCGCAGCAACAAATGGGTCATTACAAGTTTCATAATAATAATAATTGTTTCCTCGAAATGTATTATTCGTCTTCTAATTCTTCATGGTTTACATATCAAAAGATCGGTCGTTGATCTTAAATGATGGAATTTAATATAAAATGTATGAAGAAAAATATTCCTGTTCGAACATATTCTTGACATGAGTTAATATAAATTTTCGTACATAAACGCGTGAAAAGTATTATATAATTTTTTAATTATCTTTTTCTAACACTGGTGAGTATATATTCGAATGCAGAACATATAATATCCTATTTCTTCTACATGTAACATATAAATGTCTATCACCTTGCAACATTAATAATAATTTTACATAATCATATGCCAAAACCCATATTTTAGATGCTGAATTAAGGTACTCTATGTCGCTGGCTCCTCGACCAGAGAAAACCATTCCATCCTTATCAGTCTCCAATTATGGAATACGATTGCTGCGTTTCATACGCCACAAACACGTACTACGGTGAGTGGAAGGTACCCTTCTGATATGTTGCGTGTGACTTTGAGTGTCGCCGAGAATTCAGCCGAAGAGCTACTTTTGCTTCGAGGGATTTGTGTAAAGAAACGCCTTTGCAGTACGTCGTTGCCAAGTGCTCCGTATCTTCAAAACTCTAACTTCAGTTTTTCATTCGTCTCTTAATTAATTTAAAATACTTTTATTTTTAAATTATTTTAATAAATAATTGATAGGTTTTCATTGCTTACATACGTTTATTACTTAATAATTAAAGACTCATCATGTATGTAATGTCCAAGTTATTTTAAAATTTCAAGACCAATTGGGGCAATAAAAGAATATTTTCGGTAATTGTGTGTCATTTCACTGAATCAGTGTGCGTTTGTTCATAAGACTTTTCGCCACATTGACGTTAGATATATATCTTTCCAATGATTGTGACAAAATCAGTATTCCCTTCAGTGAAAAATGTTTGCCTCCAATTGAATTGTTCGTCTTCTTATACTCTTTTAAAATTTCTCGATTTGATTATTTTGACTTTCGAGTTTAACAAAATATACATTAGTATGAAAGTTTCTGAAAAAGTTACCACCGTACAATTGCACTTGAACAATCAATTCTTTGTTTTCAATTTCCGAAAAGTAATTTTACGTTATCAAAGGAATTAATTAACATATCAATTCTAAAGAAATCATATATGTCCTCTGAAATCGCATTATTGCTTGCTTTTAAATATGCTTATGAATATTGCTTTTCATGTGTGTTAGTTTACTTACAAACTATATAATTGTTTAATGTTACGTGCTAATAAATATGTCACTTGTAAATAATTTAAGATAATTAGAATAACGAAATATTTTAAATGTGAGCGATAGTAAATGTCAATTGTGGTAAAATTTTGACATTATTTATTATTATGTCATATAGCAAATGTGCGCTTCCTAGTCATTTATTTATTTTAAATTTTAACATGTCCTATTTAGTTAGATTTTTCAATGTTCAATTTGTAATAAACCTTTTGTAATTCTGAATTTAAACAATATACTTTTGTGCACCTGTCCCATGTGACTTAATTATCATAGTAAATCAACGATAAAATCACGATGATATTATATAATTTGTATTCACTAGTGCTCTGTAAATTTGCATATTTTATCTCGTTTAAATTGCCGATTCTATACATTGACAATTACGAGAATCTATTTGACGAACCATCGGCAATGGAAATATAGCATTGGCAGCCTATGTTCTCATTGGGCAGAAGCGTCATTTAAAAAACTGCATATTTATTATCAAATATCTTACATTACATAAAGAATTGTTTCTGCTCCTCGCAGCTGTGCATAAACACTATCTATGCATTTTGTAGTAATATTTTAATTGTACCCGTGACTTGGCTTCTTGCCAGAAGCGAATCTTATTTTTCTATTTGGAATTCTCGCTACAAGTTCTTCTATAAGATGAGATTTAAAAGAAGATTCTAATTAGATTCTTCCATAGGAGTTTCAGCACACCCAACTCTTGTTCGCCCTCATTAATTCTTTGAAATAGACGACCAAGGCTTCCGCGCACGGCAGTGATTGTTTTTGCTAGTAGAAAACATTCGAAGAAAGGCTCGTTATTTGGACATCGAAATAAAGCATTTTACGGAAAACATTGCAATAAAATGAAAATATCTTTCTCGGCATCGTTTTGCAGAACTTTTTCCAAGTTCTGTTGTGAGGGAGAGAGAGGTCTATTCCAAGAGCCTAGGAACAAATAAATTTGTTTTGCGAAGACATGTAAATTTCTCGTTGACATTCAATGTAGCACGTTTGAAATGTCTATTGTTTAATCCGGTACACCAGTAATGTCGGAATACGACAAATATACCAATAGTTCGGTGCAATATTTTCTTATAATTTGTTTTCTCGTGACACACCATACAATTTAAGGAAACATAAATAAAGAAGCAAATGCTATCTATTTTGTTTAATTATTGTTTTCTAATTATGTAACACCAAATAACAGTAAAAGTACACTGAGCGTTTGGAGAGTCGAAATTTTGGGAGAAAGAAATAAGTCATGCCACACTCTTTGCCTAATAAAAATTACAAGTATGGGAACTATAATTTTTTTAAACTTTATATTTGAGTGAATACGTGTTTAAAATTGGAGTGGATGTTGATACCAGTATAAAAAATGCAGAAGACAACAAAAATATACTCGAATGCAGTTTCTTGATGTTTATGATGAAAAGCATCGCGAAAGAAGTACTATCATTTACATTCTTTTACCGTTCACATTGTGGAGGAGTGGAATTCTAAACGCAGAAATGGAGACAATATCTTAAAATTTGTTGTTGTTTTTCTCCAAGATTAAGCGTGATTTTTGACAAATAATTTTAAAAACTTCAAACATTATTTTGTACACGTGCGCTTTTCTCTTGCTTACAATCAATTACAGGTATGATATTTTTTTTTTAACTTTAACACTTCGAAGTTTCTGGATGAACAAGTCGTGGAAGCATATCTTTAAAATCACGCGGTTGCATTTTTATGGCATTCACGAACTAAGTGAAATGTTTATTTAATTTATCAAACCAATTGCGTTTATATCTTAAAAAAGTAATACGAACGTGTCTTTGTAAATGACAGGATTCTTCTTTGGAAGTTTTACTTGTCATGTAGGTGATAAATGTATTAAGTCTTAGAGTTTATTTACGCAATCCGTTCACAGTCGTGAAAGGTGAATATGCCGATAAAATGACAGTAAACAGTTATTGGTCAGGTAGATATCCGTAATTGTGAATTTTGGGAAAAACTTTGTACATTCTGGATATCTGTTGTAAACACCTTTTGCCTCGGCTAATTTCATCTGCTTAACCAAAATTGAATATATTTTTTTAGATGTGAATAAATCGTTTTCTCTACATTGTGCCATGAATTTCACCATAATACAAACTGAGATTTGATAGTCAAGCATGCATCTCTTACCTTTCATTCTCCTACCATGAACTACAACTCACTTAAGGTCTGTGTTTAACCAAACTAACACTTAATTTGTTCCAAGTCCCTTTGATCTGAACTGACTTAGAGATGAGTCAACCGAATCGTGGTTTAGTGCTGTGGTGATTCAACGCAGGTAAGTTCACGCAATTCTAGTAATTCTTATGGATCGAATTAGCTCTCTCTACAGTGAAAATTTATGCAAATGAAGCCGATGCCTGAACATATTTGTCAATGCCGAGCTAAGTGATCTTGCAGACCAAGACAATTTTGTACATATGTAATCTCTTTTATAATTTTGAGAATGTACTATTTGGAAATTACTACAGAAAACTTCGTCTTTTAACTCTTTCTTTTTCCTTTATCCTTTACAACGAGGTCCGAACATTTCCAGGCGGTTTTAATGAACCTATGCTGTTGATCAGCAAACAAATAAATAGATCGGGTTCACTCGAATCGTCGCAATTACTTATAGATGCATCGGTGTGTTTCCTTTGTCATGGCATCGGCTTCATTGTGATTGTAAACTACGTCTTCCAAAGTCAAAACAAGGTTACTGTGTCGCCGGTGCATAGCAAACGCAGCTCGCTGCCGCTTCTGCGCGCGGCGAGGATCTTTATATCTTCGTTGGTTTACATTTCACGGACAACATCAAGTTCGCTAGGATATCTTTTGTGCACTCCGTCCCCTAGATTGCCGCGTTCTCAGATTTAAACTACTAGTTTTAGTAAATAGTTTTCTCCGCTGTGGAAATCGTAAAAATATGATAAAAATCAATACATTCTATATCAAATAAAATAAAGGAAAAATAATTTGTTAAGAATAATGATCATTTCTCAACATAAAATAAATGCCTAAATTGTGATGATGAAAATACAAAATTGGTGTGAATTTTTGACACCGCACAGCGCTGCACTTGAAGACGGAGTGTACCTAATATCCCTAGCGGATTTTGACATCGCTCGTGAAACTCGTTGAACACAGAAATGATGTTAGAGAGTGTCGAAATAACTGTCAAATTAATTTGACTCAAAATGAGGGTACATTTTTAAATTGTTGTTTTTATATATTCAAAGCAAGAAAATGGATTTCTTAACACAATGTAGAGAGTTGTTGAAAATAAATATTAGAAACTGCTAGAGCATATAGGGGGGGGGTCAAAGATCACTTTTTGCCCACGAACCTACAGCATACAATAAATGCCTTTTTTATAATACCCCCCTAATTAACACGCAACGTATCTCGCACTGATGTTTGGCAGGTACACGAATTCTACGAGTTAGTAGGTCGCCCCATTAGAGTTCATGAAGCCGCCAACGAGCAGTACAGGAACGGTGGCCTACTAATCAGGGGCACGCTGTCAAAATAGGCAGTTGCGTAACTTCGTTCTATTTTAGATTTCTCACCATATATACATGGGCAAAACGTGATCATCTTTCACCTCCCTGAAGTGGCTCTAGAAGTTTGCAACATTTATTATGATTATTTTATGTCTATAACATACGACTAAACACTGGTTAGGATGTCTTTGAAGAAGTATCTAGTGAGATAAGCGGGAAAGCCGCATGCGCATTTGCAGCGTAGGTCCACCCACGCGATGACTCCCGCCCTGCGGAAGGGCGTGGCCGGCTGACGCGCGCGCTCTGTTGCAGTTCCCAGCGAGATGGCTGAACCAGCCCTGGAAGGAGCGGAGGCTCCCCCCGCCGAGGCTCCGGCACCCGCGCCCTCCCAGGCGCAAGTGAGCAAGAGCCGCGACCCCAACAGGCCGCTCACGTTCCGCTACTGGTCTCGCCCGACCCACCTACAGTACAAGTATCTGTACGACTACCGCCATAACTACTACAACGACGTCATCGACTACCTGGACCGACGCTCCCGCGGCCTCTCCCGCGAGATCCCGCGCCCGCAGACCTGGGCGGAACGCGCTCTCCGCACCTACATGTCCAGCAGCTCCGAGGCCAGCGCTCGCCGCCAGAAGGACATCGAGCTGCTGAGCAGCATCCGCAGCAGCAACTACAGCTACCAGTACCACTCCAGGGACTACTTGATCAGGAGGTACCCGGCCCTCTCCTACTGAGCGCGCGCCCGCCGCCCGGGCTCGCTCGGGCGCTCCCCGCTGGAAGAGTCGACCGCCTCTCGCCGCCCACCCGGCGATGCGGCCTTTTGGGGCCCCGCGACCGCAGCCTCTGCGACGCCGCCGTCTGCCATCGGCCAACCCACCCGAGCCCCCGCCTCCGGCTCCCCGCCCGCCTGCGTCGCCTCCGGGGGCGGCCTACTCTTCTCAGCCCGCGCAGCTCCTAGGAGGGCGATCGCCCACGCGACGGCCAGCCACGCCGGGCGACCGCACGTCTCTCATGTAACCATCTCTAAAACAGCTCAATTTGAAATGATCATGTAACCCATGAGTTAATAATACACGAAATAAAATTTAAACACCTGTCTTCTTTTGTCCCCTGTAAAAGATACGACAGGAGTGCAATGAAGAAAACACGAGAAGCCCTGAAAACAGAAAAGAAAAAAAAACAAACGAAATGTTCTACATTGTCATTACACTTCTAACCTATTGACAACATTCTATGTGACGTTCATTTTCTGAAAAAAAAAAAAAAGCATATAGACTTACTTTTGTGCTAGGAGAAAGCTTAACACTCAAGTGTGTAGTTGTACTCAAATAGAACCATGTTTGACACTGAAAATTACCTAGATGACCAATTACTTAACATTGAAGTTGTACCAAATAAAACTGTTAGATTAAAATGTTCATAGACGATTTGTACTGTTTGTAATAGGGCAATAGATTGGTTTGGTAATCTACTATAAGTTATATTATATTGTCAATATTTTTAATTCATTATTAGTTAGCATCACTGCCATCCTGCGATCATTTACATACTCGTGTGTGTGGAATAAACGATGTCCCAATGAAATTATTTTAGTCTCTTCTGTTAAACATTCAAAACTACCACATTCCTCCGTTTACAAATTATTTTTTACATCACTGAGCATTTTTACAATACTGTCTACCACCTTCACCCGTTAAATAAGCCTAAACGGTACTTATTTTAACACATAAAATACAATAAAGATCCTGAAGAAAACACATATTGCCAAATCAATACGTATAAACTGATTAGATATGCTTTTATGCAAGAAATTACGCATATAAACCGTCTCTCTGGAGACTTTACATGATTTGAGTAGTTTCGCTTTACGATAAAAGAATTTACAAAACATTTCTGTGCTTTAATATTGTTTTAATGAAAAACGCATTGTTCTACTAATGCAGATAACAAGGTTGTATTTTTTTCTAAGAAACAAAAAAGAACTAAATGGCATACATGAAATATTTTGGAAAACTTCCACAGTAAAATAAAAATAATTCTTTCATAAAATGCTAATTAGTCTCGATTGAGACAATAAAATACCTTGCCGTTTTGGTAGTATTTATATTTTGATAGACATCTGAATTAACTTAATTTAGGAAATTCTGTATTTTAGTAAATTGTAGTTATTTCGTGAGGTTAAATCTCAGAATTTCATTACTTTTTTCGAACATAGTGAAAACAGGATCGTATATGAAGGGACGACTGACGTGTAAACGTGATAATGATACAAGATACAAGATACAAGATACGCCTCTACGCCTAAACCCCAACTTGATCAGGTTTTTCGTCCAGTTCGCTTTGTTCTATTTAGCAAGGGATGAGATGCCTTGTTTAGCTTGTGAACTGTTAATGTAGCTTCGTCTAGGCGCACGTGTTTTGTTGAACCATTTTTTCTAGTTGCGAGAGGAGTACGGCTAGTTCGGAGTTTAGTCACCAAGATTATATGATCAAAACTGTAGTTCGTTTGTCGAAGCAAATGAGTTTTCTATTACTCGGGAGCCAAAGTTTCTAGTTTCCGAATGTCGCCAACCACGTTTGCTGGTCCACAATTCAGTACATATAATAAAACAGATTGAAGGAGATTCTGATGCTCAAGAAAACGTGTGCTGGTTATTCTTCTCCTCCGTACGTCACATAGTTTTTACTGAATGGTTACGATAAATATGAGGGCGGTTGAATGCAAGGACGAGTATGGGCTTCACGTGAGGGAAAATTTTAAAAGTGCTCAGGGAAAGTATTCTCTGTCTCTGACTAAATTGAGATTAAACTACAAATTTGGGGAAATTAATTTAAATATGGGTTTCTATAGAAATTCATTGATCGTTAAATAGAGTACAATACTCCATCTTTAAACTAGTTTCCCATATTGTCATTCAAAAAAGTTATTTCGTTCAAGCATCTGTATCTATTTCCGTATCCATTTATATCGACTGTATTCTTGCGACGGAGTACTCATTTGCAAACAGGAGGAATTTCTTCACCATATTTTCACTCGTCCTTTATCCTCTAACCTCTGTATCACGATCGCTGTTATCACATATAAATTGCTATGAATGCACCATATCACATCTATAGCAATCTTTCTTAAAGCATCACTTACAAACTTAGCGTCACGCATCATTATGTAAAAAAAATGCTGATATGATGTATTGATTTTAAACATTTGGGTTGCAATGGATATTTATATATCCAGCACAGGAAGTGAGTCTTTGAGGGGCGAGAACAACGATAGGAGGCAAGTTCGGCATTTTGGAAAGCGTCCCGCAGACACCTACCTACGAGTTGCGTGCATTATTTTTAGTACAAATTCATGGAGACTTACATATAATACCCAGGAATCATTCGCAATATGCGAGACGGCAGCCATGTTGAATCATATTGCTTCAGTGTTTTGTTTTCTTTGCAGTAACCAGTTGTTTTGTATGGCTACGACTTCTTTGCGTTCCGCATACAGGAAGGTCTATTTTGCCGTACATTTTAGTTTCCATGCACGAATGCTAAAAAGTAGTTTTTTAGTAAAAATCCAATGTGACATTTTTAACCTCTTTGTACTATACCCTCCCGTAGAAACTTTCCTGGTTATGAAATATACCTTCTTGAGGCATCTCGGAAAAAAGCAATTTGAATGTATGTCCGATCTTTTCGTATTATTTCCTGATATTTTCCGCAAAATTAAACACAAAACACAAAAGGCTGTTTAGTACTTGTTTTATCTGTGACTGTACTTTTCATACAAATTCAAGCCCCAACAATTTCTTAACCATTGAGAACGTAAATGTATAATTCTCGGGACAGTCCTTTCTTCAATTAATTATGTGATACGTTTACGACATGTTTTTCCCTATTTATAGGGAGTCGCTATAACGGGGCGGGTATAGTTTTATCCGCTCGGAGTGTCGTATTCTAGACCTCTCTCCAGCGCTCACTGCAGCGAGGAAGAGAGAGAAAGCGGAAGCGTCGTTGGCAGCTCGATTAGTGAGCGACGAGACAGAAGAAGCAGTTTTATTCCAAACTGTTTTAAGTGATGAATAGCATAGTTTATGAATAGCATTAATATACAAGCAGTGAAAGCACGCAGTTATTAAAACCGCTTATTAAATAATATATAGATGGATTAGTTATACAAATTAATCATAAATAGAATTTGTATACAATTATTAAAATTTAATTCTTAGTACTACTGTGATTTAATATTACGTCTATCAGAGAAGAAAACATTTTTTCGCAAACGTAAGTGGACACAAACATAAATATGAGATTTTCAGCAGATTTGAACAAACCTGGAAAGCCTGTCTGTCATCAAATTTCTGTAAACACAATGTAATCGTTTTTTTAGCTTTTGGACCTGATGATATTTAATTATAATTGGAAATCTGTTCGTAATTTACGAAAATCCATCTTCAACCTATGCAGAGTTTTTAAACCCAAACTCGCTTCTGATTTCAATGATTTCATCATCAGGGAGTGATCAGGAGTCACACAAATATATTAACTTACAATGAAACTTCTCTTAAAGATCATCCCTATTAAACGACCCTCTCTCTCAATGACCAATTTTTCTTGGAATGGACTCTAAAACCCGCGTATTGTGTGTAAATTATGCCCCTGTGAACAGACCACCCCTCTCCTCGACCAGTCATTTTAATATCAGTTCAATTAATTTACCCCTTTTACGAGACCTCTTTCAGGAAAAATTTTAAGTATATAGTTCTCAGAATTTTGCGTAGTTAAAATGGAAATTGGCGATGCTGTAAAAAGCATTCACAGGACATGTTCTGTGCATTAAATTCTTTTTCGAGGAAATTAAAGGGCCGAGGAATCCGGAAATGAAGTGACGATAAACTGTGGTCACTCATATGGATCGTATCACGGCTGCTCATTCCATTTGCTTCAATTTTTAAATGAGACGGAGGATGAGAAATTGATCTAACGATTAATTCTTTGAATTAAACAAAGTCTTTCTTACCTTATCTTCCTGGAAGAACATGTGGTAGAATATCAATGACGGAACTCAGTGTCATTGACTTGCCCCGCAACTTGCAAGTGTTTTGTTTGCATGCTGGGATGTGCTTGAATCATGTTGCTGCCGGATTCCGAGTCCAGAGCTCACCCAAGAACCATCGCTTGACTTTTTAATTGTGAGACGAAGTGCAATTAATTGAATGATTAGAGATTCCGGGCGCGTCAACGGTAGGTCCGTAAGTACAGCGCAGGTTTTAATCACGGGAGACGGCGGTGATCTCCCCCGCAGGTTGGCGAGATCCGGCGCAAACCTACGTCGGCTTGCGGCGACTGCGAAAAAAATAGATTCCCGCTTTTAAGCGACCACCCTTCTAAAAGAAACACTTTTTCACGGAACCGACAGAAGTCGTTTAATACAGGTTTTACTATATTTGATGCAACTCAGCCTCTTCCTCTCATGATCGTGTCGCCTCGTGACTCTTGCTGTTGATGCCCGCGAGTCTGCCCCCTCCCCCCGCTGGCATATCTATTCCCATTGTCCACTGTTTTTGCTCCTGCCTGCAACTTTGAGAGGGAAGAACTACTGAAATATTTTCTCACATACTAGAGAGATTTTGCAAGACAGGAAACCCATTGCCGTAGTACGAAAACATTTTCGTCAAAAGGAAATAGCGTATCTTCAGAAAAAATGAGTTTTTGCATGTCGTACACTCGAAAACATACGTTAAATCTAGGAACTAATTGGAACTGAATACCTCTAACAGGATCTAAAAGCTTTTATTGAACATATGTATAACTCTGAGTTTATTTTTGCTTTTATATATAAAAGCAAAAATGCTTACAAGCATTACAAAATAGTAAAACGAATGATAGACCCCTATATGAAATCAAAGGAGCTTCAAAATATGCATGACCTCCAAATCCTTAACAATTACGTTGGTTTATTTCTGACATATTTGAATTCACTTTTGAAAAAAATTAAGTTCCTCCCATATTCGGATTCGGTGGTATAATGGTCAGCGTACCGACTGTTGTACCCGAGTTTACGGGTTCCGATCGAAGCCATGAATTTTTAATGGCGAAAATATCCTTCGTGCGCCGTCCTTCGGATGGGAAGTAAAGCCGACTGTCCCATGTAGGAGATTTACTGCATGTAAAGATCCTCAAGCCTAAAAAAAAAGCCTCTGAGCAAAATTGAGATCCGCCTATTTCGTCGCCCTAGATAATACCTCCTTTCTCCGCTAGGTGGTGAAAGGAGCGTAGCGAAATTTGCGTGGTTAGACGGAAGAGCGGGCCTGATGGCCCGAGTCTCGCCACGTAAAATAAGGCATTAACTAACTAAATACAATATTTGTAATATGAATATTGTATTTTCCATGACTTCAATGCTTATTGTGTGTTAGTGTTGAATTCGTGTTTCCAGTTGGCAGCGAAAACTACGTAAAGTGTAAGTTACGAACACATTTGACGTAGACGACAAAACAGGGAGAATGTTGGGACCCGTCAATTGAAATCCCATCATTTGACGCCGGCGCATGCGCAGTTCAGTTCTCCACAGAATGATCGTGTTACGTCTTTCAAATCATCGACTAGCAAAAACTCTCTACTAACTTATCAAAATGTTGAGCGATTGAGAGTACGAGAAGAGAGGATCTGTATTCGAACGAAGAAAATGGTCGCACTTGAACGGCCGACTGATTTCGCCCTACAATAATGATCACACTGCGTTCCTATTGATTGATTAGTGATTCCGAGCGCGACAACGGATAAGTAGTAAGTGTAGTGCATGTTCTATTGCGAGAGGTGGCGGTGCATGTTGAGATCTGTCGGCTAGCGGGGTTTTCCCCCACCGCCCCAGCCGGAACAAGCTCTAAGCTCCTGACCAGTCTCCCGTCATGCGTGATAGTGTAGTGTATGTGTAAGTAAAAGGTAAGATCGCGCGTTCGGTTTTTCATTTTCATGCGAGATTTTGGGAAATTTATTTATACATCACCGAAGAAGAATCAAGCACTTCTAGCATTAATAGTTCTGTGAGTAAAAACTGAATGGGAAGAATTGTATTAAACAAATCTACTGAGAAAAGAAATTCTTCTCTGATTGAAAACATTTCACGTATCACTGGAAGTTTGTTGGTATGCCTCTTGCTGATTGAGACGCGCCTAATTTTATGAAATCGTGACTATGTCTTGGACACCATATGGCTGCTGACACACGCGTCGGGAAGAAGAGAAAAACAAAATATTCACAGAATAAAGTAGCTTTGTAGTCTTATAACATTTAGGCAGAATTGTTGAGTTTTTAAATTTCTGTATGCACAAATATGTAGTAGCATTAACACTTCTGTGAAGGCATGTTACCTCAATTAATGAACCGTTTTTTTAATCAGAATTGTTTAGTATAACTGCTAGTTAGTTAACTAATACAAGGGCAGATCCAGAGACGGATTCGCAGGGGGGGTGTATATACAAGCACAAAGATAATATAAATTATAAACAAGCTAAATTATTTATCACAAAATGCTTTTAACGAAATGAATAAAAATGCGTAATATCGATTTACAAATTACACATTCTCTTACAGGACTGTAGAAAGTCGACAGGATTTCACAAAATATTTCTGAAGTCTCTTCTAATTTTTCTTTTATTTCATTTCTTTCTCTTTTCTTCTTATTCTTTTTAGATATTTTCTTTCTCTTCACACCTTGTTAACTGCGCCATCTACAGGCGCATGTAAGCGATCCACACTCTTTTTTTTTTTTTTTTCTTTCGGGCACTCTGTAATTGCGCGAAATGTCACAGCGACCCACGATCACTCGCTAGGGCACCTAGAGAGAGAACTTACTCCGTCCAGACTGTTTCCGGTTGCGGCGGCCACACTCCAATACGTGTAAGTCGCCGGAGCACCACTTGTCAAGCGGAGTAAGAAAGAGATATGCGCTGTCACACGCCTCTGAAGAACACTCGAGAACAGAGGACGTTTTCCATACGTGCCACTGGAGTAAAATACAGCGAAAATCAGGATTCCCATTCGTAACTAAAATGGTAAGGACAGAACGCATGGTTATTTTTCGATACATTTTAGACGTTTCTACAATTTTTTCTTGAGTTTCTCATTTTTATTTTTCCTGTACTTTAACCATTTTAATTTTTCTCTATGTTTTTTTGGGAGGTGGACATAACCCCCCTCCCTCGATCCTCCACTGCGATTACATCAGTAACATGTTCAACAGCTTTAGTTATGCATTTGAATTTGTTTTGATTAAAACAAATTACGTCATTTTTCTCCGCCTTTAGGGTAATTTAAAAACATTTGAAGAGTTTTTTATAGATCATTTTTTGGCGATGTTTTGGGTCATCAAAATCCGCCCCTTAATTCTATTTCCCCATACTAGGGATACTATATAAATGCTATGAGTCGAGTGTGATCGGTAAATTAAGATTTATTCAAACTTTTTTGGTTGAATGTGTCATATTACAGATCATGTAGAATGACGCAGGCTAAACTCAGCTCGTGCTGCGATACGATTTTATTTGTTTTAATGACTATCCGAAAATTGTTTTACGGTGTAGAGAGAAAGTTATGTAATGTTGGGTAAAAAAAACGCGAATTTTGTCATATGGTAACGAAAAAGTGGATCAATCCAATTGCTAAATCTTAAAAATATTCTCTAACACGTGGTGTAGTCAGAATACATGTTTTCTGGGTCCTTGATACCGAAAATTCGAATGACGGCAAAACGTCTGTCTGTCCGTCTGCGAAAACTGCTATTGGCTAAACCGTTTAGTCAATTTTCTCCAAAATTGATATTCCCCAATCGATCTGGCTGTTGCTGCGGCCCCTGGAATTTGAAACCGATATGTTAATTTTGGAGAGTACTTTACACGAAACCCCTAGGACATTTTTCAAATAAAAAAGCTCCATTGTTTTTAATTAATTTTTCATGTTGGATAGTGTGAAGAACGCTTAAGAAAATGGTGCAAGTCTCATGTTTGTTGAAACCCTTGATTTTTGGAAAATTGAAAATGTTCAAATTTTTTTCGGAGTCTTCCTACAACTAAAATATTAATGATAGAGATTTTTCCCTTAATGAAATCTATTACTGAAAGATAGATTTTGAAAGGTCATATACAATGTTTCGAAAATTTAAGTAATTTTCGCGTAATTTTGTGTCAAAATACAAGCGAGAAAGTAGGTGTTGTTTTAGCACCACTAATTACTTAAAACTTTTGTGAGAAGTTAAAATTAATAGTTACTGAAATTTTTTTTGGGGGGGGGAGGGGAGAATTTTCCTCATCCCCCCCTACATGGATCCGCACCTGGCTAAGGTATACTAAACTGTGCTTATACTATAACATTATAAAACCAAAGGGTGAGTTTTAACCATCTTTCCAAAAATGACTTAATGAATAAATTAAGATAAATCAGGTCTCATTGAGACTGGATCAAATTGTAGAGGTTGAAGAAGCATCTTCCAAAAGGTTACAGCAAGACCATGCAGTAGCATAGTTGGGAGGGGGGGAGGGGTTCACCCCAGGTGACACAAGTTTTGGTGTGACACCAATTAGAGCATTTTATAGTTGGAATTATAAAATTTTAATGATTTGTTTAAAAATGATATTTCAATTTTTCTGAATTACATACAGTTTTTAATATATTATAAATAAATGCCATGTGCAAATATACTTATATTTTTATTAAATAATGTATAAACTATTCAGTAATAGATATTTTTATATTAAATTTATAAGGGGGTAATAACATTAGCTTTGCCCCGGATGACACCAGCTGAAGCTAGGTCACTGGATTGGTGTATATTACATAGGCTCTACCAAGAAATTATTTCATTTTGATATTTTGCTTTTATAATCAGTTTAGAATCTTCCACAAAGGAGAGATTTTGATAATTAATACAATTGGCAGTACAGGATGTTGCAAAGTTGTATATTTCTCTAATCATTCCATCTCCACCATCATTTTTGTATGACAAAGCAAGGGGCAAGGGCAGATTCTCAAGTTGTTTTAAAATAGTGAAATTCCTTGCAGTCGTTGTTTAAATGTTATGTGGGAATATTAGGTTGATGCTGTTTACGGTATTCATTGTGGCGTGTTCATAATATTTTGACCATTTTATAGAACTTTTTTCATTAATCGGGAGGGCAGGTTACACGTGATTTCATTCAACAATGCTGCGTACAACTAGTATATATAAACCAGTGGAACCTGAGTAACCAAAATGATAGTTGATTGAGAAGGTTAAGTTTTCATGATTTGTCGGTTGTACTTTCTAAAATGGACCACATTTTTGTGTTGGGTACCTTGAAATGGAACGAGGTGAATCATAATTGGTTGTAGGAAGAGGATTTTAGGTATTCCCGATATATCAGTTTGGGAGTTTGAAGGCTAGGGTGGATCCAGCCGATCATCTTGAAGGAGGCCATCAAAGATTTTTGTTGAATAATGAACATTTGTTATTATAATGAACATTATTTTTGAATGGTATATATGATTCTATGGGAACTGAATATCAGAGAAACAGACAGATTTCTTGCACTGGAAATCGATTTTTGGAGAAGAAGCAGTGGCAATTCTAAAATGGAACACAAACAGAATGAGAAAATAAGGAACATTATGGGCATTAAAAGAACAAAATTGAAACCAAACACCTCTTCTGGTATGGTCATCTTGAAAGAATGGAGGAGTTAAGATGGTTTGAATTAACATGGAAATGGATTCCTCCCGAGAGAAGAAAACAGGGTCAACTACCAAGAAGCTGGGCTCAAGATGTACAAGACGCAAGGGCTGCCAGAGGATTACAGAAGGGAGATTGGGAAGATAGAGAAAAATGGATTTGGATCCCGATTACAGTGGATTTGGATCCCGATTTATGTATATATATGCAATTTTCCAGGCTCTTGGAAAAATTCCAAGTTCCAGTGATTTAGTAAAAATGTGGGTTATGGGCTCAGCGAGTCCAGCAGCACAGTTTCTAAGAAATTGGTTGAGTATCCCATCCGGTCCAGCATCTTTTTTTAAATCTAACTTTCAAAGTTGTTGAAAAACTTCATCAAAACGAACGGTGAATTCAGATAGATTAACATTGTGGGCGGCTGCATTTCCCTCACACTGAGTAGCAGGCTCTAATGTAGTAACGTTTGAATCATTTATGTAGATACTTTCAAAGTACGATGCAAATAAGTTGCTCACCTCACTTCCATTTTCTGCCAGTTTTTTGTTCCAAAACATCAAAAAAGTAATATTTAGACAGCTTCGTCTCTTATTTTTTATGAAATTCCCAAATTTTTTGACATCTGTCTTCATCTTATCCTCAATTCTCGATATATATAGATCGTAACTTTTTTTGCAATTTCTTTACATTCCGATCTCAGTTTTTGGAAGCACTTATAAGTGACATTTGTTTTTGTTTGTTTGTATTTTGCATTGCCAGTGTGTACAGGAACATATTGACTAATTCCCTCATTGATTTTCTCATAGAACCAGTTTACTTTGACATCCAGAGATTCCAGTTTGTAAAGTTCGATCCAATTACTTCTCAAAAAGAAACTATTAAGCTCAATATAATTTACATTCCTGAAATTGAAGGTGGGTGTACTATTGGCTTGAAGATTAGCCTTAATATCTACATATATACTCAGGGCTGGATGGTGTTTATCCTTGTCGATGATAGCTTCTGTTTCATTTACTTTCAAATCTATGCTGCTACAAAACGAATCAAGAATATGATTGTTAAAGTTACGAATCTCGTTGTACTGTTGGCAATCATTCAATTTCATTTCATTATTTAAGGTATTCTCGCAGACATTTCGTGGATAGCTGCTTGATAGGTTGTAATCGCCCATAACTAATTCGGATATCTCTCCTTCAAGTATGATATTGTAATCATGTGGTCAATGTATGTATGCATGGTTGATTGTGGTGGTAGATATATACATCCAATTATCATATCCCTTTCGTTACATTTTATCTTTATATAGACTTGCTCAATATTATTATCTTTAATTTCCAATAATTCGGCTGTGATGTTTCGTTCCACTGCGATAAAGACACCACCTCCATGTTCACAGTTACTAGATAAGTTATCTCTATCTCTTCAAAATATCACATAAGTTTTATTGTCAATTACTTCTCCATCTGAAATTGATTTGTTTAACCATGATTCACTTACCATACAATATCACAGTAATGGTTTCGACGAGGTCAAGAAATTATTCAATTTTGTATTCTGATAAATAATTTGTTTCCTTGCACATTTCTCCTGATGTACGAAAATTTCTTTTTTGCTTTTCAACTATCTTTGGTATTCCACTTATATATCTAATAGTTTTGTCTTCATCGCCATTTTTTATCATAGATTCAAGTTCTGAGCGTAAAGCTTTAAGATTATTTTGCTGAGCTTTAATTAAATTTGGCGTTGTTGAGATGTTTGATTCAGTTGGTGGTTTGATTTTCAATAATGTCCTTGCATCAGCTATTGATGAAGGTTTTATTAGTAATGGACGAGTTTTTCCCAATGTTGGTTGGCCAAGTCTGCGAAGTTTAAGATGTGGTACCATTTCTGATATCTCCTGTGGAATAAATGCTGCTATCTTCTCGTAATCATCCTGACGTTGATCAAATGGAATAGTTTTTTCTGACTCCAGTACCTTGAAAGCTATCACATTGGTTTCCCGTTTTCTGCGTTCACTTATTTCGTACTTTATATTATTAGGATTAGTTGGTAATATCTCAAAAGAGGACAATTTACTCTCTATGATTTTGATTCTATTCTCCAGCTTTGCATTTTGTTCCGTATATTTGTTCAAATCTGATCTTATACCTGCAACACTTTTCTCAATTTTCTTGATTTGTTCTTTGAAAGGAACCAAATGCTTCACAAATAGTTTTTCCATTTCAGTCTTGCTGGTAGATAATGGTGAATTTTCGATGTCTTCCTCATCCCCATTGTAGACCTCTTCATCCTCCTTGTTGTCAGATTCGATTATGCTGACCTCAAGGTCACATCTCAAATATTGCCATTTATTTTTACCTGTTGTTTTTTTTTTTAATTCAGTAACAATTTTTTAAAATTCTTCATTGCTCAGGTTGCTGCATTTCTCATGGAACCAAAGTTTACAGTTACTGCAGCTCAAGCTTCCAGAATTTTCTCGAATTTGCTTGGAGCAACTTGAACATACATATTTATTTGGCGCCATCTCAATTGAATTTCAAATTTTATAGTGGGAAAAACTGATTATCTTCAGCTGGTATTACTGGTTCGCATTGCTACACGGAAATCAGCAGATTGGTGTGTTTTATTCATCTGACAAAAATAGTAATTTTGCTTCTCAATTGTTGGTAGGAGTTTCAAGCAGTGTCGCATATATCGTTATGTCTCGCACTGCAAATACTAAGTCGCAGGAAGCGGTGCCGCGCACAACCGGCATCATTAATGACACATATACCAGTAATGACACACACACACACACACACACACACACACACACACACACACACACACTATATATATATATATATATATATATATATATATATATATATATATATATATATATATATACACACATATATTTAAATTTGTATTTGATATTGTGTGATATCATGTCAACATATATGATAAAATAAAAAAATGTTATTAACATATTCTTTAATATTTTGTTTCAAATGACATTTTATCTATCCCACAGACAGAGAAAAAATCAGGGAAATCTTGACTATTAAGACCTAAAAGTACATTTTCTTTATCTGATAAAGAGACGTTTTTGAGTGCCCTACCATTTTGGATAACCAACCCAGAAAATATTTCATGATTAATCTTTGAAATATTACCTATAAATCTATCTAAAGTATTATACAAAAATACCATATTATCATATTTCTTTCAATAAATTATATTGTTTCTAATTTGCCCTAAAATGTTGCAAATAAACCAATTACTTCCATTTTTTATTGTTATTAAGATTATACAATTACTTTCCAGTGCTTACCAATGATTTTATGAAACTTTTGAAAGAAACAGATTTATCAGTATGAAGGTCATTTATTGACATCTCATCAGTATCACATTACATCCATTTATCAAAATGGATCACGGGGGGCCAGAGAAGGTACTGCCATACTTGTACCTACGATACGAACTCACATGGCATAGTGTTAAATTGGAACATCTTTGAATCAGTACGTCGGCGTCTTAGAGACGCCGAAATGGTATGGCGTGGTTTTAATTGGCAAAGAAAAACAATTTCCTACCATTAGAGCAAAACATTAGCTTTAAGCTTGTAATACAAGAGAGCATTAAAAAATGACACTTTAAATTCAATATGGCATACAGTTTGAGATGCCACATTGGTATGGCATACAACTCCTTCACATTTTGGCTATCTAATGAACAAAATACAACAAGAATTACCTGTACTAATTCCCGAATGGCATAATTTTTTTGACATATTTAGAAAATTGTAGAGTACAATGTGACACCTACAGGCCCCCATACTTGCATTTCCCTATTCCTCATAACACTGGTTAACTTCTCAAATAGTTTTAGCTTTGAGCTTATCATACGTGGATTTTCTTGTTGGCTCCCAGTCTATAACAGTTTCTGTACAATTAGAGACTACACTGTAGTTCAAAAAGGAAAATAATATCTATTTTAACTATGATATACAATATGGTAAATAACATTTTTATTGCTTAGTTCTAAAAGATTAAACATGTCTTAAATAATTATTAGTATATTGTAGGCCTACTTCAGCTTGTGGGTCAATGAGCTCCATATTGAACAGGTTTTTCATTCCGTTTCGATTATCCATTACGCAAATGTTGAGTGTTTTTCTTCTCAGCATTAAAATAGATTCACTATGTGCACATTTTGTTGAGCTCCTTTCATTAGTTGTAGATGGAGTAGAGCTGAGGATGTGGATTGCTATTTTGTTAGCAATAATATACATAGCATACTATAAAATCAAATCTGTACTTCATTTACTATTGCAAATAAGTTTTCTATTATTTAGAAGCAACAACTACAAGTTTTCAAATGTTGCTAATCATATTTTGTTGGTACTTTTATTTATTATTTTACTAGGAGAGTAAAATTAGAGTAGGAACCCTAAAACTTAAAAAAAGTGTGTGTATCATACATTTCCCCATACTTCTCATTTAGTTTTTTCTGTTTTTTAATGAAAACAAATTAAATTAAATCAAATAAAGCATCTTTGGAATTATCAGTTCTTGTTAAACATACCACATCAAGTACAGCTGATAAAATTTCAGAATCTGTGTTATGATAAGATTGAATCTCTTTCGTATGTGATCTAATATTGAGCAAACATTGTTTGACTTTTTAATGTTCTCTGAACTGTGCCACACAACATTTGATAATTATTCAATTTATTTAGTTGGTCATTTTCTTTTTTGTAGCTTACATCACAACTTCAGAATTTCAAATGCCTCGTATGCTCCAATGATCTATGCTATGACCATATTCAACCATTAAATATGTGCTAGACATTTACATTTAAAGACCAACGGTCTTTTCGGTCTTTCTGAAAGATAATTTGAAAACAAAATACTCGCATAACTGGTTGAAACCGTACAAAGATATTTGCAATCATGTTCTGTGTTCGGTAAAATGATTTGATTCTCAAGCAAAACAAGAATGTATTAATTCATTTACTTTGGGGTTGTATCTTTTTGTTGGATTTACTCCATTTTTCCAATGTCGGGTATTGTTGGCTATGTAAATGGTAAATAAATTTGGTGGTAATTAGGGATTGGATTTGTATACACTAGAAAATGTCAACATATGCCATTAAAAATGCAGTTAAACTAGATATGTATTCAAAACTATGCTGTAAAAACATAAAATGTGCAATTATAATGAAAAAAGTTATGTATAAACAGTAAGCCAATGTACCTAAATACCTACCAAAAAAATAGAAATTCCTTTTGGAATTATGTCCTGAGATGATATGAAAACAAATTGACTAAAATGTATATTGACCAAAATAAATAAAACAAGAAAATTGCAAAAAGGTTTGCAGCAACTTTTTATTATTTATATTAAAAAAGAAATATATTTCAAGATTTTTTTAATTAAATCTATGACAAGGATTTGGAAGGATGTTTCTGTAGACTGAAAATGAAGGTTCCATATTCACAAAAGTAATAGAAACAAATTTAAAACTGCTCAAAATCACAAAATTCTCATTTTTATTGTCATAAAGCTTTTCTCTTAACATAGTACTTATTCTTCAAATTTTAAACAAACTTTGACTCCTGCATTCTTCTATATAATGCATGCACTGCTCCAGTTCCATTCCCCTGACTCCAATCTTTTAAGATTCCTAAGCAGAAAAGAAAACACTGTTGTTATTGTTTTTATTGTTGTTACTGTTGTTACTTGTTGTTACATGTGATTCTGACTTCCACTCAGTCAACATCTGCTTTCCTCAAGTTTGGAAAAGCACCATGACTTCATCACTTGTAAATATTTTACATTCCCTGTTAAATTTGATAATCCAAGGTCATAGTTTGGAACTATGTGACAAAACACTTTTAGACATTAGTGACATAAAGTTTGCTTTGTGCTGCTGAACAAACAAATTGCAAGTGAACCCAAGCCCTAGATAAATGGAGAAAGTGAAGAGATAGGGGCTAGTAGATATGTAGCAAATGAATCTGTAAAATCAACATTCAAAGAATATGATTGAAATGAACTGCTCTTTCTGTTAAACAGGACTGTGATTAAATGTTTCATATTGTTTCTGAATTCTGTGATTAACTTAGCCATGTAATTGCTCATTTGCAACACAGTGTAGGGTTCAAGGAAATAAAAGAAGAGAAATAAATTAACCCAAGAAAAGTTATTAAATGAGTAACTTGATAATCTTCATTAACAGATTTCCACCAATAGAAAAAAACAAGCCAAAGAAGGGAAATCATTGGAATTTGCATTTTTAACCATAAAAACGCAACATAATTTAGCATAACCATAAAATTTGCTATTTTATGCAGTATACTTCTTATATGCAAACATTTTCAAAATGAAACCGAAAATTAGCATTGAAGGACTCTAATTTGGATAGAAAACTGACCTCTGGACTCCTACAACTAAGAAATATGCAATTGCATAAAAATTTGCTACCTAGTAATGGTTCACCCTTCCCTCATTCCTTTATTAATTTTCATTGCATTTTCTTTCCAGTATTAAAGATAGTTTATGTATTTCTATAAAAACTTTTTATTACATTCTTTAACTTATTTTATTCTTTAACTTTAATAATAATAATGAAAAATAATGAGGATATTTTGAACGCTAGAAACAAAACTAAAGCAATGAGGAATATGGTGAAAAATACAACCACATCATCATCATATTTCGTAGAGAATGTTGTTTTAGAGAATAATGAAAGCAAAACAAGTAATCCAGAAAAAGTTGCAAAGATCTTAAACCAACACTTTTCTAGAATTGCGGTTGATCTCACGAAGAGAGTAAAACCACAAAATTCAACATCATATACTTCTCAAAAATATTTTGGCACAATGTTTATTTACGAAACTTCTTCCAACAAAATCCTCAGAATAGTCAGTAAACTAAAAAATAAATATTCATCTGGTTTAGATGAATTTCCAGATTGTTTATTAAAAACGTGTGCACCTGCCATTATACACCCATTAACTTACATTTTCAATGCTTCCTTGTGCACAGGAATATTTCCAGATATTTTCAAAACAGCAAAAATTAAGCCACTTTTTAAAAAAGGGAAAAATTTTAGGAAAAATTACTGAGCAATTTCTCTTTTGTCAGTTTTCTCAAAACTATTAGAGAGGCTTTTCTATACGCGAATGGAAACTTTTCTCAGGAAAAACGAATCGTTTTCAGACTCTCAACACGGTTTCAGGAAATCAATGGAAATCAGGAATCTACGGAAACTGCCATTTTTTCTTTCCTTAAAGATGTTGCTTCATCAATGGACTAAAATGAAGAATCCATTGGGATATTTTTAGATCTTTCGAAAGCTTTTGATGTTATTAATCATAACATATTGCTCTTAAAATTACCTCCTTATGGAATTCGTGGTCTTGCCCTAGATTGGATAACCTCATACCTTAAACATCGATCTCAAAGAGTAGAAATACATACTGGCATGAAAGGACATTTACTAATCTTTCCAATTCTTTGCCAATTGAACATGGGGTCCCACAAGGTTTGTTCCCCTCATCTATTAAAAATGGAAGAACAGTTCTGTTTGCTGATGACACGAATGTTCTTTGCAAAATAGAAACAATAAATAGTACAATTTCAGAAGTTTCAAATTGGTTTTGTAATAACAAATTAATAGTTAACGAAGGAAGAACTGTCTCAATGCAATTTTGCGTTTCAAATTGGCAATTGTATGCTCCCTTGAAAATGAACAATATGCAATTAGCTGATGTTAAGGTAACAAAATTTCTAGGACTCTCAATTCAATCAAACCTCAAATGGAATGTACATATAACAGAATTAAACACTAAATTAAGCTCATTATGTTATGCATTCAGAAGTCTTTCTAATTCTGTCAGCTTTCATGCAGCCGTTGTGTATTTTGCAAATGTACATTCTCGCCTGGGTAATATTCTGGAGAAGCTCATCTTTTAATGACCAGTCATTTAGATTGCAAAAGAAAATTATCCGAATAATGAAAAAATGCCATCCCCGTGATCCCTGCAAGCCTCTTTTCATTGAGCTTGGAATCTTATCATTGCCTTGCCTATTTATTTATGAGTCTGTAGTATTTGTCAAAACTGACTTACTGAATGGTGGGAACTTATTTTCATCTAATATTGATATTTATAATTACAACACTCGACGTAGAAATCATGTTCATCAAGTGTCAGTATCAACAGGTCACTACAAGAAATCCACATACAATACATGCATATTACTTTACAATGCATTGCCAGATGAAATTAAACAATTAAAATTAGTACACAAATTTAAGTTAAAAGTAAAATCTTTCCTGCTGCAAAACTGTTTCTATACAATTAGAGACTCTACTGATTGTCAAAAAGAAAAATAATGTTTCCTTTAACAAAACCAAGGTATAGTATAATGAATTAGTTTACATTTGCATTGTATAATTTTAAAAGAAGACTTAATATGCCTGTAACAAGTAATGTACTTCAGCTTCTGGGTCAATGACCCCATCTCGTTCGGGTTTTTGTCCAGTTTCCTTGATCCATTGAGCAAATGCTGAAATGCCCCTTGATTTCCTTCTGGACGTAAATGTAGCTTCACTATCCTGTTTCATACCATTAGTAATTGCGTGCTTTGCATTCTCTCTCTTTTCTTTCTAATATTACTAAAAATTATTGTCATTTGATAATTTATTCTTTATATATTGAATATCCTTGAATACCTAAATGTTAATTTTGAAAATTAAAATTTTTAAATGAATTTCATTTGTTTGCAAATAACATAATATGAAGGGCGATAATATATTACTTTACTTATGGTAACTACTACGAAATATGTTGTTTTTTATTTGTATATAAAAAACCTAAGCAATTATACTAATTTGTATTAAGTAGTTGTCACTAACCTTTTATTTTTTACAAGCATCACAAATGAATTATTATTCATTTTTATGGAATATCACAGTCAACTCTGGATGCACATGGGGATTGCAGGAGTTCCCTGAAACAAAGGATGCATTCTATTTTAAGCACATTAACACATATGATGACTTGTATTATTAAATTATAATTTTATTTTTGCTTCCAATGGTATCAATTGCTTTGTACACATTTTTATATTATTTTATTCATCATTTAAATTGTCTGCAGTGATTGTGTTTGGTAACAATTTTTTCCTGTAAATTTTACCCTCATATGTATCAAAGAACCATACACAAGTTGTGTTGGTACCATTTGCAGTATATCATTTGAAAATTAAAATTTTTAAATGAATTTCATTTGTTTGCAAATAAAATGCCCTAAAAGCAATTCTCTGTTATTTAGAACATTGCAAAAAGTTAACTTTGCAAATGTACAATATTGAAGATAAGATTATTGTCTGAAATGAAATCTGACCAAAAAATTAGATTTTTAAAATATGTCATGTATTTTTTTTTAATGGGTAGTTTTCTCATAACTTCTGCTTGAAATTATTACATTTTATAAGTAAAACATTTTCTCAAAAATGGCTTCAAATTTTTGCTTTAAATTTTCTCCTCATATGTATCAAACGACTAAAAATTGATGCTCTACCCATTTCAAGTGGACTCTCCGTAATTTCAAAAATTGCAAAGAAATGACATTGCATAAAAAAGAACAATATTGAAGACAGATCTTTATCTGGAATAAAACTAATGGTGCTACAGCAGCACATACTTTCTCACATTATTTCTAACTTTCACAATTTTACAAAATTTAGAGAGTTCAACAAAAACAAGACCTCTGCCACTTTTTGTTCGCTTTAAGTCAGGAAAAAAATAAAGAAAGAATTTTGAGCTTTTTTGGTAATATTTTTTATAAATTGTGTGAAATTCAAGCAGAAATTATTCAGAAACTACGGGTTTCTTTTCTTCAAAATAACATACATGACTTTTTACATACCTGTTTTTTTAAAATAGATTTTATTTAAGACAAAAATCAGTCTTCAATATTATACTTTTGCAATAATAATTTTTTTTGCAATTTTCAAAAACACAATTTCACCGAAAAGGTGACTGTCACAATTTTTTTACCATTTTTCATCCATACAAGGAGAGAATTGAAAGAAAACAATTTGAGCCAGTTTTTGAAGTAATAATTCTTTTTAAATGATATATGTCTCGAGCAAAAGTAGGTACACGAAAATTACTTCAAAGAGTTGCATTTATTTCAAGGTCTGTTTGAATAACAGAATTCATTATGTAGCAAATCTCATTTTCAATATTGTAGTTGTAGGAGGATTTAGAAAAAATTTGTTTGTAACTTTTTCTCATTTGCATGCTATAGGTTAAATGAAATGGGAAAAAAGTTTTTCGGATGCTGTCTATTTCATGCTTCAACGATGAAATTTCATGTAGTTAATGCAAACTTAATTATTCATAATTACTAGACCTATTCATTCGTAATTTTGCAGATTCAATAATCTACACAAGCCTAAAGTTTCATTGCTACATGCTGTTCAGTAGATATGATGTGATAATTATTGATGACAGTCAAAAGTGAAATCAATTATAAATAAATAAAATTCACTCATGTTATTTTATTATTAAACTATTTTATGTATTTGAATCTTACACTTATTTCAGAACAGTAACATTACTTTTATAAGAATAAGTTGTTAAATGTTTTCCAATGTCATCAGCTTTGCTCTTTGATTAAAGAATCTTAATATTTCAAATAATTCTTATTTTTTAATAATGCATGAACAATCCATAACTTGTCTGTGTCTTTTCAGAAATTATAACTTATATCATAACTGTCAGAATTTTTCTCACTTCATTTCAATGCAGATCAAACGTAATTCATCTCTAGTCTTACACAAATTGAAGTAGTATGTAAACTGATATTTCCACCATCACATTATCAGAGAAACTGCAAATAAAGCCAGTTGAACACAAACCTTTTCTAAAACAGATGTTTTAATGATAAACATTTCAAAGAGATGTGTGAGTTCCGAAGCATAAAATATTAAAATTTACTATTTGCAAAAATTAATTATAAATTTCATAACAATTTAATTTTTATTGCAAATACCTTCATTTACCGGAAACATCATTTTAGTGACTGAAATAAGCAGTGTCTATTCAACTTCCCATCAGTATATATTCTAATAATAGGAAAATTTTTATCATATATTACATTTTAAAATTTTGAATTGACTTCTTGAGGCAGTTTGCCCACACTCTGTTGAGCAATCGTCCTGTTGCAAATTTCCTGAAGATCTGTAATGTCCAAATAAATTGCAGCTTTGTTTAACTCTAAGAGAGTTCCTTGGTCCAGTTCATTTATAAATTTAGTATCCCAACTATTGAGGTGATCTCTTTCAGTCTTGATAGGCTCCTCAATGGACGAGTGCGGACGAGGGGACAAGACAGCAGGAGTCTCATTACTATAATGGTGAGAACCCCACTCAATAATCTTCCGTAATATTTTAGAGCTAATATTAGGTATTTGTAGAATGTCGTCCTCGTCTTCCGTTATATATTCTGTCAAAGGTCTGAGGGTGTTCGAATATTTTGCAATTGCGACATCGACATCCAAAATTATTCTATCGGAACACTGAATCTTAATGACTGACATCTTGTTAAAACAGCACATGCACAATCGTAAAGTTTCCCGTATCAAGTGAACTACTGTTTTCTTCGCGATGATTCTTATCTGTCTGCACACTTTAACCCTTGTGGCATGCGTTAAAAGTCCAGTGATTGTTGAGAGGCGTTGCCATAGACTGTAGAAGTTCCGAGATCTCATTTGTAGTTACATACGGTCTCTAATGGCAGCAATGATGTCAAATGGTTCACTCTTGTCCTTTCCATCAAGTTCACTAGTTAATTGCTACTAGAAATCTAAAAATACTTAATACAACAATTATGAAGAATCATTTGGGTCAAAGATAACTGCAAAGAATCGGATCGCGTATACTCAAAACGCAGTACAATGCCTTAGACGAAACACATGGCAACATGTTTCTGTCAAGACCAATAGTCAACTCTGCCAGTTTCTAAAATAATAATCTTGCAATTATCCAATATAAGCAGGGATGCCAAGCCGTATTGGGCAAAATTTCGCCAATTGGGCGAAAAAAGGCGTCGACTTGCGGGAAGAAAATGTATTTTGAGGAATTCCGCCCAATGAGCAGAATCCGTTTTTTCTCAGGAGGGCGATACGACTTTGGCCAGAAGCAATCATCAATAATACCCTCATTTTTTTTTAAATTTGTACAAATATTAACGTCTTTTGAAATATATGCAACGCGCACAGGAGTTTTAGTTCTGAAACGTGCAAATGTGCAGTTATATTATGAGTTATCTGCTTTTCCATTTTTAATTAAATGGCCATTTAATCGTGCCCGCCCATTCCTAGAAATGGTTCAAATACGCTTACGAAAGGTAGGCTTTATGATAAAAATGATTTAGTTTTAAAAATCTTGTGAAAGTGCAGCATATTTGATAATACCAGAACCAGTGTCAGAGCTCGCTTTTTTCACCCTTCACCGTTTTTCACCACTCAGTCGTTGGCCGGATATAAGGGGATTTTTATCACTCCGATGGCAGATTTTCACAGAACGAATCTGGCAACCCTGAATATAAGTTATATTTTGTAAAAAAACAACAAAAAAACAAACAAACAAAGAAACCTGATGTAAAGATGGTCGCTGCTTCATCCCTTTATCAATATCAATACATGTATATATTGACCTAATGTATAAGTAACTTGTAACTCCTCTATGAAATAGTATAATCACCAAATAAAATGTGTTTTTTCCCAATAACTGAATTCCTGAATCAGCAGGTCATTATTCCTACCTACTAATATTTGATGTGCTTTTTACATAATTATGTGTTATATTATTTATGGGATTGTTATATAATTATTTCTAAAATAATTAATTTGCTTAATCATAATTATAGTAATATTTGCCACCACACATTATCTTAAAGCAAACTGCTGCAAGAGACAGCTAGAGATTGGTGTGAAGGAATTCAATTGTTATATTTTCCAGCTAGGTTGTTATGTTTAGGCAATGTGTGAAATACGTTATTTTTTAATGACGAAAACAAATAGGAACTCCTTTACAGTATTATTACAAAATTCAATTTTGCTGCGATCTTGCTACTTACAATCGGTTATTTTTATTATATTTCGATTTAATTTATTTGCAGCGACAGTTATTACTAATTGCTTAATCCACTATGAAGTTACGTTCAACAATCGATGTTTCTATAGATAAAGTTGTAATCAGGTCAAATCCGTGTTGAAAGGATTTGCCAGGATATTAGGCTGCATGGCCAGGCAGTGTGATGTGTACGCCAATTGGATGCAACATGCAAGACACTCGTTCTAAATTTAAATTGTGTAAAAGCGTCTTAAGTGGTCAGATCCAAGGGAGAAACACATACCTCCAGGATGGAAGAAGTCGATTTCAAAGAAAACGATCACGCTGATTTTAGAAAATCATTATCAAAAGTTTCTGTCACGTTCAAATGATATGAATGTATTTAGTAATTGAAATAAAGAAAATTCTATCCTCTACAAAATCCTCTACTATTTCCTCATTGTCGCTCCGGTTATATTACTTCAAAATTTTATGAGCATGCTTCAAGAACAAGTTAAAATGGATTATGCATATTCGTGCAATAATATGCAGAAGTTAAAATGTTTTGTTGGAGTTCTCCACAACATTTGTAGAGCGAATGACGATGATTTGAGATTTTCATACAACCACGACCTGCGTTCGTTGTACCAGTGATAAAACACTGGTAAGCAGCCCATGGTTTATCCTGATCACAAAAACGACATCCAAAATATAAAGAATACACAAGTTTTGAAATTTCATACATTTTTTTCCTATGAAGTTAGGGTGTAAATCTTCCACTAACGTAACAGAAGTTATCGAGTTGATTCTCACACTTTCGATGTGAAATGGTGATTCGCATTTTATCGAACCGAATCAATTCTACAGATCATGTAGCGAATTTCACATTATAAAAACACAGAACTGTAATGTATTAATGTATTTGAGACAGATGCAAACCATACACGAATTTCACGCGCCCTGCGGGTATAGTTCCGCATGACACCGACTGACTCAAAATCTGCTACCCCGATACTTGTATACTTGCGATAAGGTAAAGAGCTAAAATAAGTAATTTCGGCGACTGATGCGCAGTACAAAATACGGGTGCACGTGACTTGTTTTCAGAACATCCACTAAGTCCTACTAAGACCGCTAAAACCTACTTGTAATTGAGCGCTACTACCAGACGCGAGAGAAAAGACAGCAATCTTCGAATAAAGAAAGTAAAAAAATCACACGAAAGCCAAATTTTGTTGATATCTCATGAAATTGGCATAGATGAACTGAACAACTACATTGTTTTTAAATAGATTTTATGCGTATTGATTCTACATATCTTACGGTGCAATTTAAATGTATTTGCATTAATAGCAAAATATGGTATGAAGATACGATATATTTAAAAACTGTGACGTGATTATGGTATTCGTATTTAACGTATAAAATTTAGTATGTTGCGCACTCCACCTTCCTGAAGGTAAAAATATTGTTCGCTAGTGGAGTCGGGAGTATAGCTGACCCCCTTGGTTATACTGTACAGTGAATCAAGGGCTGTGTAAGTACTTATTGCGACGATTAGGCAAGTAAATTTTAACAGTAACGAACGTTAATTATTAACGCCACTGAATGAAAATTGGCGTCGGGTTTTGGAGTGGAGTTAATTTTTTTGTTCGAATATCTTTCATTTTCATGAAGAATTTTTGGATTTACGGTTAAGGAGAATTTGAAAGGAATTTTATTTGATATGCGCAGTGAGGGTAGTTTAAAAGTTATTGAGAGGTGTAATAGCGTTTTCTATTCGCCACACTGGTGCTTTCGTGTTCCATTCGACCGTTAGGGCGCACCAGTGCAAAGAAGCACATGTTCCATTCGCACAATCACACGGAACCAGGGCGCACTCGGGGCGCCCTAAACTGCACTGACGATCAGTGTAGTCCAGTGCACCGGGCTATTGTGAGGTTAGGTACGGAAGTTATCCATGCTGATTTGGATTCGTGGTGAAATTGTGAAGGCAGTTGAACTTCTGTCAAGCAGGGATACTTCGAATGATGGGGTATATTATGGTTTGCAAGAAATGTCTTAAAATATTTTTTGTGACTCGCGAAGTTCGGAAAATCAGTTTGTTTTTTCCTAACATTTAACCTTGAATTTCATGTTAAAAATCCAGTGCTATTTAGAAATCAAAGTATAGGTACGTCTCAATTTCAAAGCGCTAATAAAGTGAAAATAAAAATAGTGACACTTACAAAATCATTCAAATATATGTGCGAAGAAATGTTTCTCGCACGCCTAGACATATACCAGCGGAGATGCTCATGTTCATATTTTTTTGGTTTTGAATAACCAAACAATTCTGCAGAAGCCTTTCGGTTCAAAATCTTGTGTACTATATCGATCACTGGCAAATCTCGAAAAATGAAATTTCGACACACGCATTTGAAGTTTTCGTACTTTTTAAATAAAGAAATCACACGTTAATAGTTTATGAATTAAGTACTTAGAATTACCAAGAGACTTCATAAAAATTATAACAATGATCATAGTTCAAAATTATTATTTTTCGAATTCCATCAGTATGACAGACCAAGAACAGCTATCTATAATCTCACTGCGTAGCGCACACGCACTGACTCGGTTCCGGAATCCGTTTCATTCGTAGCTGCCCTTCCCGCGTGGGGCAGCACTGTTGCGGAGCGATGACGTTTTTCCCCTGCACTAGGGCGGGTTTCAGTGCAACGAATGGAAAATGCAATAAATGTAAAGAATGTAAGCGTCCCATCATCCGCCGTGTTTGAGAGTTACTGTGTGTTATGGTTTTGCGAGATATGGTTTTGACTAAGCAAAGTGATGTTAATTTACAATACAAACCATGATGTACGTTTTCTAGGTTTATTTCCTGCTTTCTAGTTTCGTTTAAATAAAAGAAGTACTAATGAACTCAACAAGTCGATAAAAATTCCCTGCAGAAATGAGTCTTGCTGTCTCTAGCCGTCCCTAATTGCGGAAGTATTGCCGGTGCAGGAGTTTGTTCACAAATTGACCTGTCCCATAAATGTTCGATGGAATTCATGTCGGGCGATCTAGGAGACAAAATATTTCTCTCGATGTGTTCAGAACGTTCTTCATACCAATCGCGAACAACTGTAACCCGGTGACACAGTGTCAACAACCAGGTGACCCGGCGCATTGTCATTCATAGATATTCCATCGTTGTTTGGGAACATGGAGTCCATGAATGGCTACAAATGGTCTTCAAGTAGCTGAACGTAACAGTTTCCAGTCAATGGTCGGTTCAGTTGGATAAGAGGACCCAGTCCATTCCATGTAAAATTTGCCCACACCGTTATCTTGCTCAGTGCCTTGTTGACAACTTGGGTGCATGGCTTTGTGAGGTCTACGCCACTCTAGAATTGTACCATCAGCTCTTACCAACTCAAAACGGGACTCATCTGACTAAGCCACCGATTTCCAGTCGTCTAGGGCCCAATCGATATGGTTACGAGCCGAGAAGAGGCGCTGCAAACAATATCATTCAGTTAGCCAAGGCACTTGACTCGGTCTTCTGCTGCAACAGCCAATGAAAGCCACATTTCGCTGCACAGTCCTAACGGATACGATCGTCGTACACTCACTTGCAGTTATTTCATGCAGTATTGTTAGTCTGTTAGCACTAACAATTCTACCCAAACGTCGCTGCTCCCGATAATTAAGTTAGTTAATGCCTTATTTTACGTGGCGAGACACGGGCCAGCAGGCCTGCTCTTCCGTCTGACCACACAAATTTCACTACACCCCTTACACCATCTAGCGGAGAAACGCATTATCCTGGGAGACGAAGCAGGCGATTTGAATTTAGGTCAGAGGCTTCTTTATGCTTGAGGATCTTTTACACGCAGTAAATCTACTACATGGAACAGTCGGATTTACTTCCTCTCCGGACAGCGTACGAAGGATTTTTTAGCCTTAAAAATCCTCGGCTCCGGTCGGGTTTGAACCCGCAAACTTGGGTACAACAGCCCGTTACCACCGAATTCACGAAGTGAAGGCCGTCGGCCACTGTGTTGACCGTGAGATTATACTTGAAATTAGGTTTTCTCGCTACACTCTTGCCAGTGAAGATCAAGGAATATTGAATTCCCTTACAAAATGGAAAGTCCCATGCGTCTATCTCCAACTATCCCATCCGTCTAACTCCAACCATTCCTCGGAGAAAGTTGTTAATTCCTGTCGTGCGGCCATAATCACGTCAGAAACGTATTCACATCACTTTTAGTACAAATGAAAGCTCTGCTGATTCACTGCACTTTTATACTTTTTGTAAGCGATTGTACTGTCATCTGTATCTTAAGATTTTGCAGTCTCATGGATTTTATCACCTCAGTGTAATTTACTATATGTAGGAGTAAGATTTATCCATTTTTTCGTGCTCAGAGATCCGCAATAATAAATTAGAAAACTGCGAAATTACTGCCAAAATTTTGCCGTTTTCAAGCGCACGATTACAATACTTTCTCTTCTTACGAAGTAAGGCGAGAATAAAAATTGAGTGCCGGACCATCTGTCTATCTGTTCGTCCACGATAGCGCCTAAACTGCTCAGACGGTTTGCACCAAAATTGAAATTGATCTGGGCGAACCATTGATCTGAACCTTCATTGATATGGACGAACTCTAGACGCTGATAGTTAACAACAAATATTTTTAATTTTTAGATGAACTATAGATGAAGTCTCAACAACCTTTACAAAATTTACATTATTTCAAGAGCCAGTTTTAAAGGAAAGATTTCTTTATGCAAAAATATCTATCATCAACAATAGTTTTGTAATGTTAAAATTTCATTTGCAATTTTTGAAAATTCTGAAGTTTCAACGGAAATTAGACCAGCAACATTTTTGAAGGTCATTGGCTATATCTGAGAAAAAATTGGAGATACAAATCGGGACCGTTTTTAATTTTTAAATAAATTGCCTTTATTTCAAAAATTCCCAAACCTGCACACTTTTTGAAAAATTTTAAATTTTAAAATTTTTAAAAAATTTAGTTTTTTGATATGTTAATTTTTGAAACTAACAAAATTACAAAGAAATTGCCGAAAATGGAACTTGCACAATATATTTAAAGTGTTTAATTCTGTATCGGAGCAAGAATCTGAAGAACAAAATTCGAACCGTTTTTACTTTCTCGCACTTACTTCGTAAAAAGAAAAGTCTAACCGTGCGCCAGGAAAAGGCGAATTTTCGGCAGAAAAACTCTTATAGCCAGGCCTGGCAACTAAAATGTGGATAAATCCTTATTTTGTATGTAGTAAATTACTTCCGCAGCGTAGACAATATCCATGTTTTGAAGTTTCTTGATACGGAAAAATCGATTGAAGGCAATACGTCTGTCTGTCCGTCCGTTCGGTCAGTCCGACTGGTCTACACTAGGGCCTAAGCCTTTTAGCCCATTTTCTACAAAACTGATATTCCCGATCGATCTGGACGTACACGAGGAATTGAGAGTTTGAAACATATTTTGATTTTGGGGATCCATTACATTAAACCTCAGAAAATGCACAAAATATTCTAAAAAAATGGCTCGAATGTTTATTTTTCTGTAAAGATAACTCGAGGATTTGAAAGTTTCAAATTGATATTTTGATTTCTGGCGGCACATTATATGAAGCTTCAAAAACATTTTCACAATTTTCTGAAAATGGAAACAAATTTTTTGACTAATCTATGCCTTCGGATAGCGTTAAGGACGGTTAAGAGAATGGTACCAATCTCATGTTCGTTGAAATCCTTGATTTTTCGAAAATTGCATAAGTGCAAATTCTTGCCGTCTTGCTACTATGACAATATTGAAGTTAGAGATTTTGTTCTTAATGAAATATGTTCTTTAAAGACAATAAGGTCATTTTCAATTTTTCAAAAAATATGAGTTTTCTTGTAATTATGCACGAAATGCAGGCAATTTCAATTTTTTAAATATTTTTTTCTCAAAAACCACTTTAACCTTTTACTTTAAATTATCTCTTCGTATCTATCAAGGGACGGTTAAAAATAAGGTGATATTCTCATTTTCTGCGAACTCTCCGCATATTCGGAAACAGCACAAAGTTAACCTTACAAAACTACAAAATTGAAGGTGATCCTGCCTTAGATAGTATATTTAAAAAAATGCACTTTAGAAAACGCCATGTGTATTTTTTTGAAAATTGAGCAAATTTGTGAAGTTTGTGTCTAAAATTTATGCAATTAAAAAAAATCTCCAAACCTGCTCCAAATTTTGCCTTAAAATTTTTCGTATCAGTTGTATCAAGGAACGATAACAAATCTGGTGCTAGTTCCATTTTCGGAAAACTCACATTTTCGAAACAATTATACTTTTAAGCGTCGGCCTGAGTTCAATTGATTCCGGGTGATTGTTAGTGATTCCGGTTGCGTCAATTACTGAGGTCATTAGTTCCGTAAGTGTAGTGCATATTTTTTCTTCGGGAGGTGGCGGTAATCTTCCCTTACAGGATGGAGAGTTCCGGCGCCGACCTACCGTCGACTAGCGGGGTTTTCCCCAACCCTGTATCTGCCACCAGCGGGGCACAGCCCCCGCCGGGACAAGTTCTAAGTCCTCGATCGGTCTCCTGGCATGTATAATAGAGTAGTGTATGTTAGTGTCTGTGTGTTTAAGGGGTGAGGATAGGACAAGGAAGAGGAAGGAAAGATCGCGCCCGGTACATGCCCCGTTTGTTAAGGAACTTCGCCTGCACTCGCCTGGTGTTGATCGGAGAAACCACGGAAAACTATCGATCAGAGCAGCCGGCCGCTAGAACTCTCCTCCAGACAGCGACTGAATTCGACCTAGCTGAAAATCCTGCCGCCGTCGGGACTCGAATCTAGGACCTCCTGGTCAGTGGCACTGCAGTGAAATCAGTTGATGCACTGAGCCACCGCTCCCGGTGCCTCAGAACTACACGATGCTTCTGTAGCGTAATGGTATGGCCGAGATAACTCGGAGGATCTGAGTTGGAGTTTGTGTGCGGAAAAGAATTTTTGCTGGTTGAAAATCTTTTTGTATGTTTATGTAGTAAACAGCAGAGCAGTTGGAAATAATACGCTGTTGTAGCACCACTAGTTTCTTTTAGTGTCATAACCACCATTCGGGTCGTTGTCATTCGTTATTTTGATATTTTATGCTTAACTCGGAGTGTTCTTGGTTGAGATTGGTGTGTTTGGTACAGAAAGCGCTGAGAGATTTTCTTCTCCACGTATCCACTCAGCATGGCACCCGCGAGACGTGCTCTTAACTCCCGAATGCACTCCCGAGATGTGGGAGAGTACTGCAATTAAGTGTTTTGTTTTTGTTTCCGAAACTTCTTCCCATGAAATTCTCAAAATAATCGAAGAGCTAAAAAATAAATACTCGGCCGGTTTAGATGAATTTTCGAATTTTTTGTTAAAAACTTGTGCGTATACACCCATTAACTCACAAATTTAATGCTCACTAGGCACCGGAACTTTTCCAGATATTTTAAAAACAGTTAAGATTAAGCTTCTTTTAAAAAATGCAGCAAAAATTAAGTTCAAAACTATGGACCAATTTCTCTTTATTAATCTAAGAATTTTACATTTATCTTGTTTGTTGATTTACGTATACATGTATTTTGTCAAAAATGACTTGTTCAAGGGTGGGAATTCATTTTCATCAAATGCCGATGTTTATAACTATAACATTCGACGTAGTAATCATATTTTTCAGGTGTGAGTATCAACACCTCACCTCAAAAAATTCACATACAGCACATACTCATTATTTTACATCACATTGCCAGATGACATTAACGATTAAAATGGATACTTTATGTCCTAAGTAAATTCTTTTCTGCTGCGTAACTTTTTCTATACAGTTGGAGACTATATCTAGGATCAAAAATTAAAGTAATAATAATTGTAACAATGATAGTTAAGATATTATTTATCATTTGGACTATATAAATCTAAGCAACCGTTAACAAATATTGTACCACAGCTTTTGGGTCAATGACCCCCATCTCAATCATGTTTTTCGTCCAGTTCTGATCCTTGAGCGAATGCTGAGATGTCCCCTTGCTTTGCTTCTGGACATAAATATAACTTCACTATCTGTGCACATCTTCTAGAGTTTAGTGGGGATTATAGTTATTGAAATTATCGTTCTCCATGTTCTAGCTGCGGACAGTCGGTTCCTTCACGAAGGGCACGATGAGGGATAAGCCCAACTCTAACGCTGATTTGCATTTGAAAATAAATTTTATTACACGGGAGAGAATATCTTCTTACCGATTCTTGTCGAAAACGCTTATGTCTATCTAACGCTGTTCTATTTTCTATCTGTATTAAGAATTCAACTTGTTTGTGGGTTAGGGTAGAGTTTCCTGAATTTAATAAAACGTGCACAGGACACACTTCTCCCAATAGTTCGTCGCATATGGTTTTAAGCTCTTTTTGATGTTAAATAAATAAATGGCTTTAGTGATGATGATGTGATGACGTTTATATGAAAACGGAGCAATTGATTGTGAGACAAAAATGATCAAAGAATGCAAAGTAGCCTGCCACGCTCCCGCTAAGTTCACTGTAATTTTCTGAATTTGAATTCAGGTTCGAATAGGTTGTAAATTGATTGGTACGCTACGAATTGCCTCCCTCACGCCCCAGGATTTTATCGATTGGATTAATGTGAACTAACGAAAAAAAATGAATTCCTATCGCCTTCTCTCTTTGTGGAAGCTGTTGCGTTGCGCAGGAACAAAACCAGTAGATTAGTGGATGGCCACCTGTCTGAGCCGTTGGCTTTGTTCGCTCGCGCGGGGATTAGGCCCTGAGGCCGCGGTGGCAAGTGGAGAGAGCGCCGGGGGCGTGAGAGAGGGGCATGGAATAGGGGGGAGGGGGTGGAGGTGTGTGGGGGATCTCTGGCTCCATCTGGCCGGAAGGCGGCTTCGCCTTGGTCTCGCCAGGGTGGAAGGCCGCGCGCGCGTCGTCGCCGCGCACCGCAGATACAGCAGCCCCCCCCCGTCCCGCCAGCGTGCGCGCAGCCCACCATCCGTCTAGGTTACACCATTCACCCTCTCGAGGCTCATTCACGAGGAAACTTACGCGGAACGTAAAAGCAAGCGCTTGCGCTGGATGAATAAGCTCAAGGCATCAATCGTTGCCACTTCATCGTAATTTGTGCTTCAAATTAATGCTATTTATAAAAAAAAACATTTTTTCAACAATTTGTTCTTAATTTTTTCCCTCAGTTGGAACAAAGAACGCTCAATGGCGGAGGTCTTAATTTCGTTGAATTTTCGAAAATGGGATTATTAGGAAACAATGCGAGAAAGTTTGCGCTATTATAACGCCGTTTACAGCTACAATGTTTTTTTTTGTTTTTCTTTTTTTACGGCATCTAGCTCGCGACATATTCAAGCTGCTACCGACTTAGGTGGCTCACGGCATCAACTGATGTTACTGCAGTGTCTCTCATCTGGGTTGATTGATTTTTTCGTGTTTCCGGGCGCGTCAACTGCTTTGGTCATTAATCCCGTTAGTGTAGCGCATGTTTTTTCATCGGGAGATGGCGGTGATCTTTCCCCGCTGGATGGCGAGATCCGGCGCCGACCTACCGTCGGCTAGTGGGGTTTCCCCTAACCAGGACTCTCCCACCAGCGGGGCACCACCCCAGCCAGGACAAGCTCTAAGCTCCCGACCGGTCTCCCGGAATATGTGATAGGGTAGTGCATGTTAGTGTAAGTGTGTGTGTGTGCGTAAGGGGAGAGGATAGGACAAGGAAGAGGAAGGACAGATCGCGCGCGGTCCGTGACCCGTTTGTTAGGGTACTGCTTCGGCATTCCCCTGGTGTTGATCGGCGAAACCAGGGAAAACTACCAACCAGGGTGGCCGGCCGCTAGAATTCTCCTCCAGACAGCGACTGAATTCGACCTAGCTGGAAAGTCTGCCGCCGTCAGGACTCGAACCCAGGACCTCCCGGTCAGAGGCGATGCTGTGATATCAGTTGATACACTGAGCTACCGCTCCTGGCCTCTCACCTGGAAGTCATAGGTTTCGTGTCCGGACAGGACGGGAGATCAGTCGGGAGCCAAGAGTTTGTGCTGGCTGTTTGTGCCGGCCTCATGGAACGTATAAACCTGAAGAGGGATATTCACCGCAAGCCGATGGATATGTCAGCGCCGATTCTGATCATCCAGTGGGGAAGGACCGCTACCTCCCGTAGTAAACATTCACTCCACGAGACCGAAGCAGTTGATATGCCGGAAACGTCAATTAATTTCTTTCAGAAGATAAGCTCTTTCAGAAGATGGTTACAAGAAATCATGTTCTTCTTCGAATTCCACGTCAAATCGCACAAAAAATACCAAACTTTGACCTTAATCTTTTTGATTATTTCCATTTTTATTTATAATATGAATAAAATGAGTTAACACGTGTATTGCAATTTTTTTGTAACTTCATTATTTTCGTAAATATTGCATAATGAAATTTGCTAAAAATGACGTGCATAACTAACTTAAAAAATCTCATAATTGAATGCACTAATTATAGAAACTCAGTTCAAATTATATTCAAAATTTAAAAACATATTTCATTTTTGACATTTTGCAAAATATTTAATTCCCTGAATTTTCGATTTTTTGAAGAAAAAAATTGAAAATCGCATATTGTTGTAAACTCGAGGAGCTAAAACTTTAAAAATATTTAAAAAAGAGAAGAGAATTATTGACATCTTGAAAAACAATAAAAGTGCGATCTCAGTTACTTTAAACTATATAAATTCTTTACGAACCAGTGTGCAGATTGCTGTAAGAGGCGCGTTTCTTGCGTTACTGGCCGTTGTCGATTTCTTTGGGTGAAGCAGTAATTTAAATACTTGTTGACGTGGTACAAATTCACGATTGTACTTGGATATTAAATGACGAATTCTTGACTCACGTTTTGACTGACATTTTGAAAATTTCAGGTCCCTCACAACTCACTTCAAATATATACACTAGCATATCTTAGAATTCCTAAACTTTCCTCGCAAGGCACAGTTCTAATGCCTTACTGAATTTTCTTTCATGTCTGGACAAAATTCCATTTTCTTCATTCCACTTTTTAGCCACTTTTTATCATGTGTTCGATTGCTGCGAAGTGTCGTTTAATTTTATTGTATCTTCAACTTTCAAAATTGTCAAAATTTGAATTTTCAACGTCTTGTGATCTCTTGAGTGAAAGAAATCAATACGTTTTTAATAATATCTTTATTTCTTGATTTTTCAATTGACGTCGAAGGATCTTCAGTGTGAGAAAGAAATATTTGTGATAACACTTTGTACTGTCTGAAATTTCTCATGGGAATAGCGGTTTTGTTGCAATTTTCATTTCTTGGTGGGGGTTTCTCCTATTGCAATTAAGCTCTGTTTTATCTTCCCTACATTCATTTCGCAGACACTTTACGAACTATATGAAGAGCTTAAATTGTCATTGGTTTGATTCCCACTGTTTTCACTATATTCAGTGGACTTTCCGCTACTTTCGTTAATGCCACGGGAGCCATTGATTTCAATGCTCTCTTCACTAACAAAAAGCATTTTTGGAAGCCGACTCCCATTTTACGACACGAATCAAATTCGCCAATCTAATGACTCTTCTAAATCAAGTTTCACTAGTAAATCGTAGTTTACGCAACTTGGAGATATTCTTTTCTTAAAATCATGGTCAGAAAGATTAAATTGATTGAAATATATGTCGTATCTCATACGGTAATCGTCACTCATGTTGCACAGTACTGTTCAGTAATGTGCAACATGAGTGTCATGTCGTACAGTACATGATTCACAGAACAGGCTCTAGCACTCTTCTCTTATAAGATGCCTACTGCTGCAGATGTTCAGAAACTTTTACTCAAGTCCCTTGATAGGTGGTCAACAGACCATTTCACGAGCAAGCTCAGGAGGGCACCCCATCCCTAGGACGCAAAGGACTCAGCTGTAAAATTCGTTTCCCTCTCACCCATCCCAATATTTTAAAATATATCTCTAGGAAACAGATTTCACAAAGAGAAAATCTCTTTCTTTAATATTTAAGTTGTTTTAAGACGCAGACAAGTTTTTTAACTACTGCAATCTTCGAAAAATCAGGATTTTCAACGAACACGAGACCTGCACTAATTTCTTAAATGTCCTTCACACTGTCCAACAACGAAATTTAACTAAAAACTATAGAGCCTTTGTTTGAAAATTTGGAAAATATTCCAGGAGTTCCATGTAAAGTGCCCCCAAAATTAAAATTTGTTTCAAAATCAAAGAGCCGCGATATCAGCCAGATCGATAGGGGAATATCAATTTTGGAGAAAATCGGCTGAATGGTTTAGCTGCTGGTGTCGTTCATAGACGGACGGACAAAAGTTTTGCTGACAATCGATTTTTCGGTATCAAGGATCAGAAAAACATGTATTCTGGCTACACCGCGTGTTAAAGTTGCTTTTTTTTTAATTTAGCAATAGGATTTGTCGACTTTTTCGTCTCAAGAAACCGGCAATAAAAGTTTTTCTTCGAAAAATTCGTCGTTTTCTGGCGCACGATTACAATACTTTCTTTTTTACGAAGGACGAGATAGTAAAAAGTGGATAAATCTTGTTCCTGGATGCAATAAATTAGTTCCTCTAACACGTTGTATAGAGAATCCATGTTTTGATACCAAAAATTCCATTCACAACAAAACGTCTGCCTGTTTGTCTGTCCGTATGTTCGCATGCATTGTCCGTTTGTGTGTCTGGTCAACTATCACGGTCAACCATTCAGACGATTTGCTCTAAAATTAATATTCCCTCATCGATCTGAGCGAACTCATATGATACATGCGTGGTAAAAGAATTGGAACCTTTTTGAGAAAATAATTGTTAAAAAATAAAATCATGCATATATTTCACGCAAACATTACTCATAAAATTGCGAAAAATTGTAAACGATATTTCCAGATCTGTTTTGCCACAAAATATTTTATGAAGAAACAAATCTATATCTTTAATATTGTTGAAGGAAGTTGCAGAATAAAAACGGATGCAATATTTTGAGAAATCAGAAATTTCAACGAAAATGAGTCCTGTTCCATTTTATTAAGTCACTTGTTCAATCCGTGTTGAAAATTTGAAGAAAACATTGTCAGCAAGTTTAGAGAATTTTTTTATAATTTGCATTAACTTCAAGAAAAACTAAATAAAAACTACTTTTTCTCAAATAATTATACATTACCTTTTTAAAGATCTGATTGTTTCACATCCACTACACTTGTGCCGGTAGCAACACAATTACAATTTTGGTGGTTGGAAATATATTTTCAGGTTCGTCTAATAGTATAATATTGGGGTACCGGTACAATTAATGCGAGAAAGTAAGCGATGTTGTAGTACCATTAGAGCGTCATGTAGCCACTATATTCAAGTTTAAAAAAGTGATTAATGATCAATACCTATAAAAATCAATGATAATCCAATCATTAAATCGTTTTTTAATAAATACGTACTACATTCTTGGAGATAATATATTTTTTAACTCGTAAAATTTCCCTCAGTTAATAAATACTGCAAAATAAAGAATAATTTTCATACTGTAAATTATCGTAAGTTTAAAGTTATTTTGTTGTCATTAGAACCTACGTAAATCACAGGTTTTACAACCTCCTACCCCCAAGGAGCCAAATAATCTCACGCATACTCTTTGATGCATAAGCATGTAATATGGACAAAACAAATAACAAAAGCATTAAATCAAAAAGAGATTATATATACACACATATATATATATATATATATATATATATATATATATATATATATATATATATATATATTTGACACGGGATTTAACCTAGCCTCATTCATTGGAGAGAAATATATCGATCAATGAATAATGATAGTGTGAAGTGTTACTTGAACTGATAGCAGAACAGATAGGAAACGATATTGTGACGTACTGCACTGTTTTGTGAAAGTAAAAAAAGAAAATAAATAGAAAGTTACTAACAATGAAGTTCGCCTCTGCACACTCACCAAGTAAAAACATCTTTGTTCTGTTTCTTGATTTCGTGTGCCCTGACCTTCCGATTTCCTACCTGGACGAGTTGATGGCAGTTTGGAAGCTCTATGCGGGATTTTAACTTCCATGTTCTCCGTCAGTATGCATCCATCAGCAGGAGAATTATTACCAGATTAGATGCGTGGTTCTTTGCCCGGGAAAATAAGATCTCTTTAAGGTGAGAAGAGTCGGATTCATTCTGACCGATTTCTATCTTAGACGCTCCAGCATGAAAAACATAGTCATTATGGATTTTTTGTCTCTGGAACATACTCCATTCAAATCGTTAGTGACCCGCTAATGACGTCAGAATGTTTGCTACCCACTAATAATCTGAGTACGGCGAATAGTTATTTGAAATCAAACACTAGAAAAGTCAATGTTGCTGTTATGCTGTAAGTCAGAAACTTCATTATATTTATTATTATTATTATTATTGTTATTGTTATTTCTGTACTTTTCTCAGTAAGCATTGAGAACCATTCATCTATTCATACGACTTAGGCTCTAGCAAATGCAACTGGTAATGACAGATCTGAGGAAAGACGGAGAAGAAATTCATCTTTGTCCGTCCTTCAATTCAAAAATTTTCGCACAATATGGCAAGTCTGTAGGATTAAAGCTTTTTGGATGGTTATGCAGATTCCTTTTGATAATCCTATTTTTGTAAGACCTGAAGCAAATCGGTCTGTCACCACTCCTGTGGCTGAGATGATTATTGGCACTATTTCAACCTTACTCAGTTGCCAAACATGTTGGATTTCTGCTGCCAAATTCTGGTATTTTGAAATCTTCTCCGATTCTGTCTTGTTCAGGTTTTTGTCAGTGGACAGCCTACATCTATGATTGTTGCATACTTTTGTATTTTATTGATAACTACTATGTCCGGGCGATTATAATCCACAGTCTTATCAGTGACAATAGGCCTATCCCAGTAGAGTACTATTTCACTATTTTCTATAACCGGTGAAGGTGAATATTTGTAAAATGGTGGAGGGTTCTCAATTAGTCTATAATTTGATGCCAATTGTCTATGGATTATTTTGGCTACTTGATTGTGCCTCCCTAGATATGCAGTGTTGGCAAGAACTGGGCAACCTGCAATCACATGGTCGATGGTCTCATTTGGTTGATTACACATTCTACAGACATCTTTTATACTGCTCTTCAGTATGTGTTTATCATAATTGCGTGATTTTATTACCCCATCCTGAATTGCTATTATAAATCCTTCAGTTTCAGGAAATAAATATCCCATTTTCAACCACAGGAGAGAAGAGACTTTATCAACTGATGGGTTATTTAAGAGATTAGGATATTTTCCATGAAGGGTCTTGTTCTTCCAATCTGTCTGCATGTTACATATCTGGGAAACAATTTCAGTGTTGGTTTCAGTCTTCTGGAGATTTAGAGCTGAATAGTTTGCATCTACAGCAACTACATTCTTCAGTAACACACTATTCGAGGAGTGAAAGTACATTCGCATTTTCTTTTCTTGTGACCTGCACAGATTGAAGATATTAAGTAGGCCTCTACCTCCTTGGTTTCTGGGAAGATAAAGCCTTTCGACAGCGCTCTTGGGATGATGTATTCTGAATTTTGTGAGGGTGGTTCGAGTAATCGTATCCAGTTCCCGAAGGTCTGTGTCTGAATATTTCAGGATACCAAAGGAATATGTCAATACTGGGACAGCATAGGTGTTAATAGCACTTATTAGATTTTATTATTATTATTATTATTATTATTATTACTACTATTATTATTATTATTATTATATACAATTATTATACAATATCCATATCCGGACTCTCTTATCATTCTACTCAGCGGGATGAGGGCGATGCAAAACCACAGTGAGCTTAAACTGTCGCCCTGAAACATTCCTCGCCGAATTCTGACTTCCCTGGTCTGATAGGAAATACCACCTTGCCTAACGTGAATAAAGGTATTCCACTCGGACATGCATACAGAGAGAAAATTCAATAAAACTGGATTAATCTTATAAATTTCAAGGGCGCATAAAAGCCATGAATGAGGAACAGAGTCAAATGCCATTTTGTAGTCCACCTATCCTACATATATATCATGTAGGCGTTTGCGAACTTGCTGTGTGATCACACTATTTATAACTAAAAGCTCTTTGCATCCTCGCGTCCCCTTTTGACATCCAATTTGCTCAGGAGGTAAAAGGTTTTGATTTATCAGATGATCATTAATTTTGGAAGCTATAACTGATGTCAATATTTTGTATAGTGTTGACAGACATGTGATTGGCCGAAAGTTCTTTGGTTTACTATTGTCACCTTGTTTAGCCAACATAATTGTTTTCCCCGCCAACAAGTATGTAGGTAAAGTGACTGGATCTTGCAGAGCAGCGTTAAAGAAATTATCTAGGTGAGGGTGGAGAGCAGGAAAGTATTTCCACCACACATTATGAATGCCATCAGAACCAGGTGCCTTCCAGTTCTGTGTCTTTCTGGTGGCTGCTGTAATATCAGCTTCAGTAATCGTAACTGATTGCATTTCATCTATATCTCGGCAAGCTTCTATTTCTTGGCGGATCCAATAAGCTTGCTCATTGTGTTGTTGAGGTGCATCCCAGATTTTAGACCAGAAATTAAACATAGAATCCTCACTCGGAGGCTCACCTCGCTGCTCTCTCTCATCGGCTGCTTCCTTGTTGTAAAATTCTTCTGATCGGTAGAAAAAGTCGATCCTGTGCCATTAAATCTCTCTTAGAATTCATTCTGATTTTTAACCTCCTAGCTATAGATCTTATTCCTGTTCTTACCCTTTTGGAGATATCTCCTCTCCTGGCAAAATATTGTGTCAAATGGCCAATATCTTTTCTAGCTTTATTGATTTTGCCTGGATATTCCTCTTCCTAATGGTGTTTTCTCAATTCCGGGGTTGAAACAAGTTGTCGACGTTCGTTTATTGTTATTTACTATTTCTCTTCCCATACACACACAAACAGCCAGGGCAGCACAATGCACTTGTCCAGCTAGCTCTTCCAGAGTACTGGGTGTAAGACACAAATCTTTGAAGATGAGATTCATCTCTTTACAGACATCGTAAAATTTCTTATTACCAGTGATTTTTGGTATACGAGGACGATCTTGAAGTAGTATACCTGTATACAAAATGTACTTTTCGTAGTTGTCTTTCAGATCACAAATAAGTTTCTCTTTCTCAATATCGGGTGGTGCTACTTCTTGAATTTAAGCTACTGTTTTTGCCTCTAGATGTTCTCTCTCTAGTTCACCTGCCTGTGTCTGAGCTTGCTGTATCATATTTTGTCGTAATTCCATATGTACTTCTTGTTTTATTTGATCCAATTCAGCAGATGACAATGCATTACTTCTTTGGATGGAATTGAGTTGACTACACATTCGTTGTTCATCCAGGGTACTATTAGGATACATTTTTTTCCACTCAGCGTGCATCCTCCCTCTGTATCCTTCACTTTCTGTCTCCACTCTGGTACTTTGATAGTACGCACGCATTACAGAGATATTCATCTCTTTAGACCATTTCATGCGTTGGCTTATCAGACTTGAAGTGGCGGAAGACGTAGCACATGCATCTGCCCTCAAGCCACTTCGTCTAGAAACAGATGGAGAATTTTCTGCGGTCACCATGAGTGGTGCGGCGCCGCTCCTGGCATCAGTACCAGGTCCACCGCTACCCACTGACACAGGTAACACATTTGACACAGAAGGCCCGGTGTCAGAACCTCCTGCGCGGTCCTGCAAAGACCGATCGCCCGCGACTTTATTTATCAATATTTGTCTACTCATTTCGGGCTGTTGCATTTTAGAGTTACTGCCAGCGTTTTACAGCCGCCCCTAACATGGGAACAGACGCTGTCGGAGTACCGCCCCTAACATGGGGAACTGACGTGTCCATTTGCTTGGTTTCTTATTCGGGCACCTTCCCCTAGACAGGCAGGCTCCCCTCCCGCCTAAAGAGCCCTGTCTGCCGTACAAACCCTCTTTACCACATCGAAGGTCTTCTTGGTAAGGTCCTCTTCCGGATCTTCTTCTTGGTGCCGAGGTCCTCTTTTGGAGTACTTCTTCGTCTGACCCCTCTCCTTCGACCTGTCCGGCAAGGGAGGCCCTACCAGTAGCTACGCTACCGCCGACATAGCTCTCAGGTTCACAGGGGCACACAAGCTCCACCACCAACGTCAAGGTCATGTACTCCCCAGCAGGGTAATTATTATTATTATTATTATTATTATTATTATTATTATTATTATTATTATTATTATTATACTCCCTAATGTGGCTGATGTGCCCCGGGTTCGATTCCCGGCCGGGGCAAAAATAGAGTTGTAGCTTTCCATTGAAATCGTCTCAGTTTCTGCTGGAGTGTACCAAAGAAAAGCTCAGGCACGCCGTTTGCTAGTGATAGTGAAAGAAATGCGTCATGTTCGCCGCTTGTCTGTCCTACCCCCAAGCGTGGTAATTAAACTAGATCCAGGCATGTGGGACACCATTAGCTATCCAGTAAACTCAGACAATAGTCGGACAATGCTAAATATTTTATCATCATCATCATCATCATCATCGTCATTATTATTATTATTATTATTATTATTATTATTATTATTATTATTATGGTGATAGGTTAATCATATTCAACCCTTTATATTTTTATTTTTGTTCCCATCCCGGCATGTCTGCAGCGTTACAAAGTAGTTATATGAAACAATGAGAAATATTTTCACTACATTGATGATTGATTTGACTGTTTCCAGTTGCTTCCAAATCGAACATGCTCGATAGGAAACATGCATATCTGAGATCGCACTTGACCAACTGGGGCGGCAAGTTGCAGGGAAGTTAAAAATGTCATGAACTGGCATTCCATGCAACATTCTAATGGTTTTAACAACCTCAGAATTCACAATGTCTTCGCCCGTAGGCGATATTACCACCTGTCTTTCTCCTGCCTCACCAACTCTGCTATCCTTGTCGCTACTACCGCAATTTATTACCACATTCATAACAACGACAACGGATTGAATTGAATTGAATTGATGCCTTATTTTACGTGGCGAAACTTAGGCCATGAGGTGTGAGCCATCTTCCGTCAGACTACGCAAATTTCGCTACGCTCCTTTCACCAACTAGGGAAGAAAGATGGTATTTCTTGGGCGACGAAACAGGCAGTTTGAATTTAGCTCCGAGACTTCATTTAGGCTGGAGGATCTTTCACATACAGTGGGGTTTGAGTTTTTCGCAAGTACACCTCTCCTTGCATGCACCTCCGTCATTGCGACTTATCTGCCACCATCTTCGCCAGCGGCGCTGTAGTCGCGATCGCCGTCATCAGCTCCGTCGCCCTCCACCCTGTTGAGATCTACTCTTCGCGGTGCTGTTTCTGCGGCTGCCGCTGCCGCCTCCGCCGCCACCTGGGAACAGCCGGCAGACAGGAGATGAGACGAGGCTTGGGGGGGGGGGAGAAGCGGGCGCTGACTAATTGAGGTTTTATGAGGCGCGCGGGGCAGGAAACGAGTCGTCGGCGGCGGCGTTTCGCGTGAGCTGGGCCGGCAGAGCGCGCCGCTGCGCTGCAGCCGAGGCAGGGCCACCGCTGTGGGCCTGCGCACCGCCCCCCCCCCCGCTGCTGCCACTCGGAACACATCTCGAGGACCCTCTGGGCTAGCTAGGATAGCTGCGCACAAGAAAATTTCAATTACTCCCGATTTCGCGACCCTAAAACAAAAGAGATCTTACTGCACTTTTATGGAAAAATAAGTTGTCGACATGGTTGGATATATCAAAAGGATTTTTATCGGGTGTATTATTCTATGATGTCAAGTTTGTTTTATCTTAGACTTGTGGGCAGGGTAATAAGTTCTATATGCATATGTTCATACTTTTTTTAAATAAAAAGGTTTTATCTGCAATAATCACGGAGACAACGTCTTTCTATGATATTACTATTGGCTAATGCTTCTCGTTATATATGATTTAAGACTGGCAAATCTTTTTAAAGCCACAAAATGCCAAATTTAATACAGTTAAACAGACGGCCATAATTAAAATACTGTTTTATTAAAAGGAAATATTTATTTGTGAATGAATATTATATAATTTATTATCACTTAATTATAATATAAAATATGAGCAAAAGGGTAAGTCTGTCTCTTTCAGTGAGTTGAATCTAGAATGAGATAGTCTAGATGTAAAGCCCAGGATGCGCCACAGAGCATCCCGGGTCATAAAGGACCAAGATGAGTGCCAAAGAAGACTAGATATAGTAATCAGATTCCCCTTTCAATATTCTACGGTTACGGCTCTCATTACTTACGGCTACTAATATTAATTACTTGTTGCATCTGAAATTATTTGATATATTTTACGACGTTCTTAGTCCGAGGTCGTAGATGTTCGCGGTCGAATGAAGTTACCTTTCTCAACAGAGGCAGTGTAGAAAAGTACGGCGTGCAAAGGAATTGGTAATGGAAATGGTAGAGTCAGGATAGCTTCAGAAGAGGAAGATGTTAGTGAGTTGGAAACATGTAGGATGGAAAAATCAAAGAAGCTTTGATGAATGGTTTTTTATCGGGATACCCCATAGCACGTCATACGCAGTTTTTAACTGTTTTTTTGACGTAAAATAAATAAATAAAATAAATAAATAAATAAATAAATACGGTGAGGGATTCGAGTTCAACTCGGGGCGCGACAGCTCACTACCAAGTGCATGATTTCCAGAAATATTCAGCTTATTCAGCAATACTGAGCGAAGTGTTCCAAGCAAAAATGTCCACTTCAGAATATCCTGTTTTAGAAAGGTGCACATACAGAAATGTCCATTGCATATGTCCACTTCGAAAGGTCCAGAGTCAGAAACGTCCGCTAAAAAATGTCCAATAAACGATAACGTCCGAAAATGTTTCTGTGATATTAAGATGCATTCATACTGTAAGAAAAGATAATTATATTGTACTATAGTGGCATATTATTGGCGTTGCTAAGTAAATTAGAAGTTCAAAATTTTTCAGTTGGAATGCTACAAAAATCTCTGCTACTTCATTAGTTAAAGGGCTCAAATTATTTCTCAAAAGAAGTACGTAGTAGCAAAGATGGATATGTGTACCACTAGTACTATAGATGTAGAAATAGTCTCAAAATTTATAGGTCATAAGACCAATAGAAAATGAAATCTTCTTGAATGCAAGGCTACCTGAAAGAAACAACCTTCGAAGAAATGTCAATAATGGACAAATTATAGCAAAGAGGTATAATGAGCACAAACACAATAACGTTATAGACAATCTCTAGGGTATACGATATAAATGAAAACTTAATTTACAACCAGAAGCTCAGTAGGAAGAACTTGATGGATGGACATTTTTTGTGGTGGACATTTTCATAATAAACTTTATAGGCATATAATAAATTGGACATTATTTACACTGGATATTTATTTAAATGGACATTTATGTAGCTTTGTCATTTGTACCCTCAACTTGCACAAAATGGGCGATGTCCTGGAGCCGAACTTTCAAGTTTTCGACCCCTGCCCCGCCCTGCGAGAATCAGGCTACAATCCTTTAGCTTCATTTCAGGGAGGCAGGACTATTCATCTTGAACATTACAAAATGGCGGTGATGGCGAGGTTATATTATAGTAAATATTTGAATATAAATATTAAATCAACCAACAGTTTTACATAAATTTTTGTATATACGTTTAATTACATAAATAAAGGCATGCAATTTCCCAGTAAAAACATATTTTAAAACTGTTATAAAACGGGTTTTTTGCAAAAAATAACACTGGACAACGACTATTAAGCTCCATGTCTACATTTCGTCGTTTATTATTGTAATATTTAATATAAAATGCAAATAATTTGCATTGTATGCAGTATCTAACCTAGTTATTTTATTAGAAAAATTAATAACTTAAAGAAATACGTTTTAAGTCAGTTTCACAAACACGTCTCCGAGATAGCAGCTTTCAGTTGTGAAATACTTCATCATCAATTTCTCAGATGACCCAATTAAAAATACTATATGAGTCCGGACATTAATTTGTAATAAAATAGTTTTGATATATACAATACTAAATAAACAAAGTATTTAAAGTTCATTTAGTCACAATGAAGATTTTCTACTGCAGACATTATAATTTAGGTAAGTGCAGCTGTAAGCAAATGAATGATTATTGATCTTTTGTTTTGGGATCACAATTAATTACCTCTTCAATCTAACGTTAGGGTGATTGACATTTTATGGAGTTCTTTACCGCAAATATTAAAAATCATATATGATACCTAGTCTTTGAGGACTTTTGCGTGAGAATCAAAAACGACATATGACTCTTATATAACATTTTAATATCTTAATGTTTGCAAAGAGTAGAAACACCAGCTTTCGTCTATTGCGTGAACATTGGAGGAACACACACACACACACACACACACACACACACACACACACACACACACACACATACACACACACACACTCATATCAATATATTACTTACATGTAATTTATGTATGATTTCCAATCAACATAATGAAATTAATATATTTATATTATTATAGCAAGTATATTTTTACTTTACGATATTTTTATTTTCGAGAGACAGCAATGCACACAAGTTTTTACACGTCATCAGATATTACACTTCTTCTAGATAAAGCAGACCTATCCAAACACTGTTTTGCTAATCCATTAGAATCTAGAATTCTCCTGTCATAGTATTTCAAAATTGTAATGTTAATAATGTTTCAAAATTTTGTCAAACTTCGAAATCTGTCACGATAATCGTTAGAAAATGAATAGGATCCTCTTCTGTAAAATATTGTTGCAAAATAAAATTTTCTCTATTTTCACTTACATTTTTCATTTCATACAAAATTGCCAATTTATTGGATGTGTGTTCACTAACTTGCATCTTCAGTAATATTACACTGCATATTCCTTATTTTAATGGTGTTATACATCTGTAACAAAATAAGCAATTTAATTTTTATTTGGGAAAAATTTCATTAAGTTATCAATATTTGTAGTAATTCAATTAAAGTACTATAATATGAATTAGGTTAGTTCCTTCTGCTTGTGTTATTATTGTTGACTATGCTACTATATTCAATCTAGCATTTCAAATATACCTTGTTGATTGATAGTTTGTGTTGTATATAGTATATCACGCAGAACGATTTTACAAGAAAATCTAAATATGTATTGACCTCAAATTTATAATTCATTGGCATTTGGTCCTTTTGTGGCGACCACTTGCAATCTGAGTCAGGAAGGAGAAATCAAGATATTTATTAGGTTCTGTAGCAAATCTTAGAGTCACCAGTTCCTTTGTGATCTTGATTCAAGAAAGTGATACTAGATATTTCCAACATTAACAGAATACATGTACATACATGAGAGAGGAAATGATGAACAAATGTCTGAGTTTTAAAAAAAAGTACCTTTGGAATGCCATCAAATTCTAGCTGTGTAATTACATTTCATCATTCGTCAGTAAACTGCCAGACACTTTCAGTGAATTATATTATCGCCCTTCGTGAAAGATTTCAGATTAAAGACCCATATATTATTGGTGGATCGAAAATAAGATTTAATTATGGGTGGCATTTATTCATTTGGTGCACCTTACAGAAATGTGGTTTTATATTGTGCTAGTTTTCTCTTTCATTCAGTCCGTCAATTTTCAATGATTCAATCATCTTTTTTTACTAAACACAATGTTTTTGTAAATACTATCCAATTCGGAGAATAGTTATTCCCATTGAAAAGCGATCATGCCGATAAATGGACAAGTTTCGATATCAACAAATACAAATCGTATATCAGTATTTATTTATCTAAAGAGACTCCCCTCTAGAAATAAATCAAATTTTTGTTTGTTTTCATTTAATCTTTCAAATAAGACATAACTGGTTTTAGTTTGGTATTCCAGCAGAATCTTGTGAATCTTCCCTTTTCTGTTTGTACATAATAACAGGCTTTTCATGGTATCTTCCCTTCCAGGTTCAGTGGTATGGTGTTATATAAGCAGGTATTTTACAGTTCTAATGTGTTTTTATGAAATCTACACAATGTTTTATTCCGTCGACATCTTCCTCTCTTCTTGTGCCCTTCATTTATCAAATCGATGACGTATACAGGATTGCTTGGCCTTCTCATTTTCTTCTTTCAGAAAGGATTCACTCAAGATAATTTTGATATTCAATGTATACATTCTGCAGCATACCATTGGGTTGTTGGATTCTACATTTTCGATCCTTGTTCTCAATGTTGTATCTATCTAATCTTCGTTAGTATTCTATCAAACGATGCTGACAACATCGTCTCCAAAATTCATTTTCATAGCATTTAACCGAGGTTTATTGCATCATTTTAATTCTATTTCGATTCCTTACATCAACAGCTCTCCACCATTTATCTTGTTATATTGTCTTAGTTTTCTTTCAAAATGTTTGTTTGCAAAATATTATAAATTACTAATAGTGGCCTTCCCTAGGTTATGTTTAATAAGTCATGTGTAACAGTCCCCTATGCTCAATAATCACTCCGATATGTTAAATTCCTTTCCTGAAATATACTATTTCTGTTCTAGATCCTTATCAGATTTCCTACAATATGTGTCATGTTTCATTATTTATTTTACAGTCTCATTTTTGTTTTAGTAATTTCTGGATTAAATGTTGCAGATACAAAATATGTTCCTATTTTCAAGTGATACGCTGACGACTCCCAAAGCAGGGAAATCCTTATGTAGATTCAAAGTTTTGCAGCCATTCTCAGAGTCTTCACTTGATATCCATAACATTTTTAGTTATTTGGATTGTATGCACTAATCAAACCTTTCAACATTTGTTTTACTGATCTTGCAAACATTGGGTGTCTCCTAAAATAATGCCAACCAAGTATTTCAACGCGTCAAGTTAAAGGTAAAGAACTGGCTCTGATGAAGTAATATATATAAATAAGTCTTTATCTCATCTTCATTACTAGTTTTGCTAGTTCATTATGAGAGAGTAGATATTTTCTAGGATTGGAAGAGGCGTGACCCTAGATCTTTATTTTGGATCCATAGTTAGGATGGTTTAGTAAAATAGTTGTTCTCTTGATGAATGATTGAAGAATGTTAATATTAGGACTTGTTTATTAATCAATATCATTTCACAACAATATAGCCTTTCAGAATGTTAGCAAATGGGCATAGTAAACATATTTATAACTAATAATCGAATATTTATTATATAAATACATGTTTAAAACCAAATTATTTTTAACTAAACTATTCATAGAATTATCTGCGTGACGCATGTTAACAAACACTTCATATTACATTTCGTATACTTACATTATATACAAGTATTATACATAGTATAAGTATTGCTATACTGCGCGAAAAAACTTTCGCATTTCTGCGAAAAAATCATTTGCCAACGCTCTGGTGACAAAACTGAATCAAAGTTGCTAAATTAAGAAAAAGTCCTCTAACACGCGGTTGTAATACATAATTTGATTTTGTGGATCCGTGATCCATGATCAAAACTAATTGGGACAAAATGTCATCTTGTCCGTCTGATACAACTCACTTCTAAACCATGCGCTGATTTTTTCAAATTGAAGAAACCCTATCGTTTTCCTTACAGGCTGAAATTTATGATTTTTAAGAAACATTCATTAATTTTTAGGGGACTATTTGTATACTTCGGACATTTTAAATTATTTTCCTAAAGAAACGGCTCCAAATTTTTCTATAAATTTCTTATAAGCACTATTTATAGTGAAATACAACATAAAGGTGAGAGCTATATCAATTATCATAGTTAACTCAATTTGAAAATCGCTAAAATTTGAATATTTTGCAGCGTCTTACTACAACTACAAAATTAAGATAAATTTTTAGCTGATAGAGTATTGCTTATATTAGATCTTTCAATAAGGTCAACACAATTTTTTAAAGTTTAGTTGATTTCGCACAATGGCGTACAATATTTCATTCTAAAAATTTACATAAACAAGATTTTCTCAAAAACGGCTCCAAATTTTTCTTTAGAATTTTTGGTTGAGACAGTACAAATGCAGCCTATCATTGACATAAACGGATATTCTCTATTCTATTTGTTTTAAAATTACACAAATGTAATTTTGAAATACCCTCTCCACTGTTAATGTAGGCATTTGAATGGGTTGTCGTTATTTAACTTGTGAGTAGAAGTGCTTTGGAAATGACTTTGGGAAGTTTCAAAGGCTCAGTAGATTCCCTGTGAAAGAGCTATTTTGAATGAAAGTTGAGAAGAAGTATCAAAATGTATTTTGTGTGATAGATGTCAGCTGTAGAAGACAGCAAAGACCTTATGTGGTTGGCAGACATAAACAGTCCACAGAAATTATAAACATTTGCTGCAGAAGTCAACCCATTCTGGCACCTCTATCTTCCTTATTTGGTGTGGCAGAAGTGCTAAGCATTTCTTAATTTTAAAGCAAGAAAAAATTCAGATAGAAAACTTGGCAGAACAGTGGGACCTGGAAATAAATGAGATTATTACAGGACGTAATGCTCGTATTAGAGTGGGAAGAACAGATGTATGATAAAGCATAAAGGCAGCCTAGACAGGAAAATATGGGTAGTAGATGATCTGAAACGACCGGTAATCGAAGTACATCAGTGCTGCAGTTTTGTAAATGGTATCTTCTTGCAGAAAGGAATCTTGAACATTCTCGACATCGTTATTAGATTATTTCATTTTATAATCAAGTAAAAACCGCTGATATCATTGCGGATTTAGCACGCGTTCTCTATTGTGAAGCCACGCACTAAACGTTGCGCTACCAACGATTGTGCGTAGCATTTCCGTGAACACATCAATTAGAATCTTTGAATTTTATTACCAAACTCATTTGCTTTTATACTACTAATTTAAAATGTAAATAAATTACCTCTGAGATAATAAGAAGCAAGAAATCACGCGGCTTAAGGCCGTTAATTCTACTTATAGATGATTTCAGTTCAATTTCTGTAATTTTGCATTCGGTTCTAGCCTGACGCTCAGCCTGTCCGCCTCTGCCAAGGTGAGATTGTTAGACGTGATAACGTTGATAGCAGACAAGTTTCGACACGGCCCGACATTCAAATTCATTTTACCATAGTAATTACTAAGTCTAGAAACGTTATTGACAGAAGTACCTATCGTTACGCAGTTATCTTTTGTTCATCTACTCATTTTATATAAAATAAACTCTTATTTTCTCATGTTATTGAGTAATGTTTCTTAATATAACAAATATTACTATTAACGCTTCATTCCTTTTTGAAACTCTCAAGTAGTAATAAATGCATACCTTATATTGTGAAAGGGAAAGTAATAATTAAATTATCACATAGTCAAAATAAAAGTTATGAACAGATGGACATGAACTCGAGTCTGATTCTTCAAACAAGCACTAGACATGTATCCTCCCGCAGTCCTTATGTACTTTACATGTGGGATGTGTTGACAGAGTAATACTTGTTGAGTTTTGCTAACAGAAGACAGAATGTTGCTTTGCAGCAGAGAGGCAATGCTAAAAGTACGTTCATAAATCGGTTTTGAAACGTTTTAATAGTAAGAAAGAAAGTGGTTTCATTACAGTTTGCATACAAACAGATTCTTTCTGGTAAATATTACTTGCACTTTTACGAAAAATGCCATCATTCAAAGCTACATGATTGTTATGCAAGAACAATTATAGACAACATATTTCATTTGAAGACAAATCTGTTTCAATTTTGCAGTTTAATAGGATGACGCCCAAAATCTTTGTTAAAATTTTCAAATTAGAGTTAACCATAGAAATTGAACTATGTCATCCTTCGTGTATTTTACTCTGTTCTTACCAGAAAATTGGAGCCGTTTTTGAGAAAATACCAGTATCAGAAACTATCTAGTACTAATTTCAAGATTTTCAAATTCAGCTTCAACTGTCAAACAGGTTTACAGTTGGAAGGATCCTTTTGATAGTAAGTTTGAAGCGCTTCAGTAGTGATCTGAACGGATGGACGGACGGTTTGGATGAAACCGCTTTTTCATTCATAAGCGTATTACCGTTTAATCATAAATCGATTTTCGTATTACATAACTTATATACGTATACTTTGAATATACTACGTATGCCCTCACATACAGATATACTACGTATATTCCGATGCGTGTGTACAGTAAAATCGAAAGTACAAGTTTGTTTTGTGCGGATAACAATTATCATAGTTCAAAATCCATTTAAACGTGTTACAGCAGTTTCAAAGGTGAGATACAAAAAGCAATGCTGAGAATTTTCTGCGTACGTTGTCATTTCAAGGTAAGTTTATTTTTACGCCGATAGTTCATGTTGCAAAATATGAATGTATTTATGTAATCAAGAAAAAACGAGTAATTTATTCAAATCTAGGCATTTGACGTTGTGTAAAGTCAACTTTGATATCAATTACTTAAATCTCAAACCTTCCTCATGCTGACACGTAAATGACATGGTGACAAATATCAAATGCGGGAATACACGAACCCAAGACAACTGTAAAACGCGTTTCAGGCTCAGTGGTCAGAGCAACGGTCGTAAATCGAACGATTCGGTTTGATTCCTGCCCGAAGGGAGTACATCTTCGTGCCAGTTAAAACGGTTATCAAGGTCACAATATAGATTATCACTAACAGACAGGGATAAACATTTCCTCATCTTCATTTCCCATAAAAGTGACAGAGTTATGACAACTTTTTGGAAGTAGATACAAATGTATCAAAACGTTCACTATCTTAATTCAAACGAGTTAGGTTTAATTCTTACCAACTAAATATAAATAAATACATTTGTATAAATATTTGTAATAAATAGGATCAAACTAATTACATTATATAGTAAAAGTTCCAGCAAGATCTTATAAACAATAAATAAATACAAATATTTCCTTCAAACATTCTTATCTTTTAATTCTCAGACTGGTAAAACAGAACGCGGAATGGAAGAAAAAGGCATCATATGGAACTCGTCCTCATACCTCGATTTAAAACCAGAGTCAAACGATTTCGCTACAGAGGAGTTATTGGTCTCATTAATCTACAATCCTTAATGTATCTGAATACAGTGTTGTTCTGTAATTTCTTTATTTTCTCAGGAGTAACATTAGGGCCATGTGAAATCATATTCTCTAAACATGTTCGTTTCTCAGTATTACAATTACAGATGCAATATTAGAACTGATGTTTTTAACAATGCATGATAATATATTTATTTATCTAACTCCCGTTATCATATTTGTAGATTTTATAATAAATTTAATATTTAGATTTAAAGAACATTATCAGACATTTGAGATCAGAAATTCGCACCTCCTTGTTTTCCTATGTGAGACTAAATGACAGGTGATTTGTGCATTAGATCACCTACAAGCATGGCAATAATCATTGGATATAACAAATAATTAAAATTCCTTATTTTCTTTGTTAAAATTGGGACTGATTGAATGGTCACCACGCCATTCTCAATCTACCCACACTAAAGATAAGCCGTATCAAACATTGTTGTTAAATCGAATAATAAAAATATTGATTTCTTTCCACGCAATACGTCGTCATACTTTATTATGTTTTAGGTTAATACATTTTAAATGTGAAACCACTACCGAACTTACATTAAAATTTTAGAAGACCATAGAAAAATCAATTATCAATTATTACAAACAATTATGGATGAAAGTCTATTAGCATTTATCCACAAAACTGGAAACTAAAATGGTAATTTTAATGAGTTCTTAATAGTCTCTAATGAACGTTAAACGTGTAAAAAGAACATATTCCTCTCCAATTAATAAAAGAACGAAGAAATTACCTTTGTACCAAAAGGTACATAATAAACAGAGACATTGGGATTCTGATTATCTAAATTGTTAAATGGTAAAATTACTAGTGATTATACAACAGTACAGACTTTTTCATATTATTTCTAACGATGCACAAAAATGTATTATGATATTTACTGATTTCATTTCACTGTGTAATATTTAGGCTATCTTCAAATTTCGTTTCTCACATTGTGGAGATACAAGATGTACAATCTTAATATAATCACATTATCGTTTACAAAAACAAGTTTATTCCTCTTGCAGGGGTACAGGAATGTCTCTCTCATGATATAGTGATTAATGTGTTCAGGCATCAGGTAAAAAATATATATTCAGCAGGATTTGATCTGGCGTCCATTTCTCTATCTACTGTTTAATCCACTGAGCTATCACAGAGTACCTTACAGCATGATGAGGTGTTGTAGAATGAATTCTATAACATTTATTGTTATGATGTATACAACATTTACGCTAGGTTGAGCAAACTCACATTCTTGATAGAATGTGGAATCGATGTATGATACTATTCTATAGTTAGTTCTGATTGAAATGTTCGATTCAGATATCTTTTGTGTAGGGCTCGCGATGGTTTCTATCCTGCAGACACTATCTGCCCCCTCCCATATCTTCAATTGATCTCCATTGCTGATAAGACTGAACTGTAACTCGTCGTGAAACACCAGTCTGAAATCTGGAACGCATTAGTATTAAGCAAGTAACTATGTTATTTTAAGACAATTAACACAACTAAGAATTTCGGACAAATTTGCGTTCGTTATTCAGAACATAACCTAAACTTGGAATGATATAAATGTAACATTTAATTATCAACCAAATAGTTGATTGATTGCTAAAAGAGAAATTATAAATACTTATAATGTAAACAACAAGTAGTTGAACTACAACAACATATACTCTTCTCTAATGTCATATACAATGTTATACTATTACATGGGTGGGAAAAGAGTTTTTTCAACCAGTAAGATCTCTATTTTCAATTTTGTAGTCTTGAAAAGTTAACTTTCAATTTCAAGTATAGGTTCCTCGAAAATGGGACCTGGCACCTCAGTCAGTTGGTACAGAACAGGCTTCTAGTCATCGTCTGAGGACACAAAACTGGTACTTTTAAGGCCCCTAAGTCTTTCAAAATTAATGTAATTACAAAATATGGACATATACTACTGATCCACCGTATGAAGAAAAAAATCTGTAATTCAGACGTCCACAACGTTAGCAAACTGACAGCATTACCTGACGATGTGTTCAGCTAAAACGATTTGTGTTTCAATTTACACTTGAAAGTAGTTAAAAATAATAAACCTATGCTAAATAGAACATAATCATTTCATTATATTTTTTCGTTTTCAGAGTCAATCCTTTTAAGTTTAAATATATTGTGATATATAATATAATATAAATGTATAATATAGAATAATAAATATATTAATAATAATTATAATTTAATAGATAGGGAACTTTTCTCTATAGAAGAAATTGATATTTTACTTTTCTTCATGCATGCTAGTACACATTGTACATAATAAAACAGAAGGACTTGCAATTATTCGAGAAGGCCTAATGTCTAGAAGTAGGACAGTTTCGAATATAGCGATGCTAGAGCATTTTGTACTTTTCTCACCCGTATTTTCACGAAACTTGTACGGAAAATACTAAAGTTTCGAAAAATTGCACATAGTCTTATTTAAAATCTTTATCTTTGAAAAAAGTTTCATGAAGGAAAAATCTCAAATTCAATATTTTACTTGTAAGATACTTACGAAAATCTATTTCAACGACATAGGACTAGCAATATTCTCTTAAATATATTAATATCAACAATTAGCCACATTTACATTTTTATAATTTATAATAAAAAATTATGAATCATTTATTTGAACATTTGAAAATGTCCCAGGGCTATGTAAGTACCTCTAATTGAATATCAGTTTCAATTTAGGCGCTGACATCAATGAATCGATTGGGGAGTATCATTTAGTGAAAATCAGCTGAAACAGTTTAGCCATAGCGTTGTTCAGGGACAGACGGACAGACATTTACGTCAGTCGATTTTGCTATATTCTAAACATGGATTCTATTACACCACGATTTGGAGATTTTTCTAAATTTAGCAAGTGGTTATCCGACTTTTTCTGTCCACAAAGGCAGTGTATACGTTTTCTGCCGACAATTCATACGTTTTTGTAGCATTACGTAACTTTCTCTCTACTTCTTGAAGAAATTGCAGTCAATATGAAAATTTTAGATTATGCGTTCACGGAAAATTTGTAATATTTCACTTTGAAACGATTTTCTAAATTTGGAAGCATTTATACAATTTTATCTTCATTTTGTAAATTAGTGTACCAGGAAAGGAAGAGTAAAGAGTTCATGAAATTTAGAGGCAGATTAGTAGTACAGTATTGAAAATCCCTGAGATATTAATAAGGTGACATTACTACAATTATTTGTAATAACAGTGATGTATTCAGATAGAGAGTGTAAAGTAAAAGAAAGAGTTCTTTCAGAAAGTTTCAATAATGCAATATAGACATTGTACCTCAGAAATATTGGAATATCATTTAGTTCAGAATCAATGAACACTGAAATATAATATCAATTTTGAAAGAATACATTGGTTAGAAGTCAATATGTTTTAATTTTTGTTACCATTGCATTGCAGGTCTTTCCTACAACGAGTCTAAATAAATACATGTTCATAGGATCTTTTTGGAAATATTTTTTGAGTTCATTGATTTCAAAGCGAATTTCCTTGAAAACCCCTAAATACTATTTTACTTGATATCATTGTTTCTTAGTGTACGCATTCGAGAATATAAATCTAGTAAAATGTTAATAAGTCTGTATAACAATATTACATTAGTGTACCGTCGTCACTGTTCCTCAGCCAAAATCTGATATAGTAATGAAAGAACATTTATTAAATTATTGGTACTCAGTTTAAATAAATATGTTTATTTTACCAACAAATAGAGAAATGTAGATAAAGTATGTGTGGCTACAATGAATATGTTGCAATGACCAGGAAATCTAGGAAGGTTAGATGTTAAGTTATAAATAATAATCAGATTAACTGAATACTGTAATGTCATTTTGATTAAATAAATTTCAATTTTATATTTCTTTGCAGAGTAAAGTCCTTGGAAAGGTTTTATTAGAGCACGATTATTAGAAATTAAGATTCGATATGTGAAATTTTCTTTGACAATTTAGGTATTGTTTTATACATATATTTTAATATCTCTTTTAACTACTAGGTCATATGTGACCACTGTGATTTTTATGTTTGGGGTTTTCTGGGGAGGCTACATGGGACATCACGACACATCTATGTCAGGCCAGGAACCATATTATCAGACAGGAAGCTACATGTCATTATTCCTCTCCTGTGACCTTGCATCATATATCAACATCAAATGCATCAAGATGTCCTTAATTCTCATCATTTGAATTACATTTTCCTATTCCCCTGGCCACGTGGGGATAGAGTGGAAATGAGCCTCTGACTAGGTAGTAAGTTAGTCTCGAGAATGAAAACATCTTTATGGTAATATCTACTCTTACTACCAAGATTTTATCCAACAGTGCATTTGGTGCTGAAACAGTGGCAGAACTCTTTCGACTCACAAGGATCAACATCAAGACCCTTGTCATTAGTCATGTCCCGTGGCTCTAAGCCCGGGTAAGGTGTTGTTCCTGTGGATCAGGCTGCCACTTTATCCTTTTGGACATCTCACCAGTTACCACCGCCTGTCCCAAGTGAAACAGTACTGTAAGCATGCTCCTGTGCACTGCGATAATGAAAACCGAAGGAGAACAGCTGTCGACTATAGAGAGATGCTGGCTACTGTCTCCACAAACTCTTTAAACTTTCTGCTTCTCTTTCTTATTATAAATCAATACGCGTGAAGGATGATTTTAACATGCCTTTTATAATTTTTCGTTTTTGATGCTGTAACATCTTTGTCATTTATTTCACATTTTAAAATTAGTCATTTTACTGTTTTACTCTTTTAATCTTGTAATTAATAAAATATTTTGTAACATATACTCTAATTTTCAGAAATTTTGGAATAATGTTGCACTATATAATTGGCCAAGATGTTGAGCACAATACAGTTCTTTTATATTAAGAAAATTATGAAGTTTCATTTCATTGAAATAATAGAGACTGTAGTTTAGATTTTCAATTTGAAGACTTGTGTGATCTCATTAGATCTCTTGTGTTTCCATGTTGATCTAAAACCAGTGCCTTTTGAGTTCGATATGCATTCAGTGTTGAGATCTTATGAAGCTAGTTATTTGTCATCATTATATCTTACAATGGCTAAATTTCACAATTAATCATTAGAAACAAGGACAGTATATTTCCTGTGAATGAAACCATTTCTTACTTTAATAATGATAACCATTATCAAGGTTTCGGATGTTTGAATTGCAGAAACTTAGATCAGACAAACCCTCCAGAGCTGTTTTCTGGGGTCTTCACAAAACTAACATGATTGGAAGATAATGCAGTTCAGGCCTGTATTTCTTAAATATTTTAATTGGAAACCCAGGTCAAATTTTTAACTAAATACTCAATCTTTAAGTTCAAACAAGTTTGTTTTTCTTTCTTAACAATCGTTTAAAGAAATTACATTGATTCAATAACATTGTAAGGTTTTCAAATTTATTCTTTTTTTACTACGTGGTTATTCAAATATTTAGAAAATATTTAACTATTATAGATTTCCACAAATTAAAAATTAAAGTTTGCTGTTTATATTATTAATATTTATTAAGATATGAATTATTACAATTGCTTTTATTATATACAATGTGATATGTTGAAATAATTAGTATATTGGCACCTATTCCAGATATATCAGATTTATTACTGTTGCCATAGTACCTTGTAAATAAATAAATAAATAAAAATATCACTGGGAAGGGATAGATGCTGACCTTCTCAACAGTGTAACAGAAAATAACAACTTTTGAAAATATATGAAGAATGAGATAGTATATTTTTGATATTTCTAATGAAGGTTCCCTAGTTCTTTCACCGATTATCACTATAAAATTGCATCAATTTAAATAGTCTATAATGTGTAGTACTTGAATTTACGTGATAATCTGCCGGGACACCCGGAAGTGATTTTTAGTTGATTGAAATCACTGTTGCATCACCTACTCCCATATAGAAAAAATGGGCGATTACATTTCACTTAATGCGTTATAAAATGTATGTATTATACATTCATAATAAGGCTATAATAATGTCAAAATACAAGTTTTAAATACATGAACATAATTCAATTTGTATTAGGAAGTATTGTATATTAATATAAATGTACATTATGTTGTGTTTCGAAGTTATTATGTAATAGTTAGTATTTCCTTGCTTTAGAATAGTGCATTTAAAATGGTTGCCAAACAAAACCATTACTATTAATTTAATCTGACACAAATTTCTCACAATCTTCAAGATACCATAGTGGAGCTTCATTTCATGATAAGAACTCGATAAAAAATGCAGCCCCTTTGACCCACTGCCTTGGTTCGTCCAGCGTCCACAGGGTTCAGAACTTCAACGTCCAGTGCAATTGGGAGTGATCCTCCTTGCACCCCAATCCGTTTGTTTCATGCCTCTCCTGTACCTCCCTCTTGCTTCTCTCACCTCCTCTCCTGTTACCTGCTCCCGTTGCGAGAGCAGCGCCACTAGCTCAGAATTGCTCCGCCCCTTTGAGATAACAAAATCTTTGAGGGGAGGAAGGGGATGTCAGGAAACTTGGGCAAAGCCAGTGATGGGCGGATCGCCTCGACAAGTTGGTCAAGTGTCAGCGATGGTTGTCAAACATGGAAGAAATAGATTTGGCCACTGGGCATCACCCATATTTCTGAGAGTGCCGTTATACATGAAATTTATTCGTAGACATTTCCCTTGGACATTTTACCTCTAACAGAATGGCTAGAAGAAACACAATTCAAAAAGAATGATATTTAATTCTCTTAGAGACAGTTTTAGAGGTGTGGCGTGCTTACTCTCCCTGCAGTGTTTGTTGTAAAACCAAAGCAGAGTCTAGGAAACAATTTTAGTGTGATTGGCACATTGTAAATGTTTACATGTTGATATAGTGTAAAGTGACCGCGCGGGTTAATGTGATTCTGTCTTATTTTCGTTTTATTGAACAATTTAAGCTTCTGGAAAATTTGGCCTCATGCGATATATGACTTTCATTTAAATGTACCATTTGCACAATATTCATTAACTAGTACTGTCTTTGCTGGGGAACTGACATAAAGAAAACAACTGCACTTAATTGTTATTGAATAAAGTGGTGACCTAAAGGAATCCATTTACAGAAACTTGGAAAACAAAGTATTGGCAAAAACGTTCATAAATAAGTTTTTAATAGAACAAATGCAATGAATTCGGAGACATCTGCTTTTCTCAGTCTTGGGATCACCTTGACCTGAAGTGTTTGAGTAAGACAACCACAAATTCACAGGCACACGCCGAGGAAGGAAGATTGGAGGTCAGCAAGTCATAATATAATTCGAAGAATGCGATCTGATTTTCGAACCAACCTTTGGGAGGGTGAGTCTAAGTTTCTGGATCATCAATCTGTCAAGACTGGCATTACATTCACACTTATCTGAGTCTCAAAAATGCTGATGATAGATGGCAACTGCGCTGATGCGGGTTCAGATCACATCTTTAATTAGGGTTTCTTAATTTGATACTTTTGAGATAGCAACATTCCCTGATTAATTAATTTCAAATATTCACACACTCTGAAGGTATATCTTAATGAAGGTCCAGTAAAATAGAAAATAGTAAGTTTCCATCACACAGATTTCAACATATCTGTGTATCACGTATTAAATTAAATTAATATTAAAAATGTTAAAATCTTTTAATGATATGTCGATCTAGCTCATCATGCAAACTTCTTTTGTTGTTGGTATGTCTCCATATGATGGTGATATCAGATATATAACAGACACTTTTGTGCTACAGTTATTTTGCATAAATATTGCAGTTTTCCATAAATAAGCCAGTAAAGTTCATATAGTGTTTGTTTAGCATGGGTGCCATTTGTGTTGAAACCAAAGGGTAACAGAGGGTCTACATTAACCCATTAAGATATGAAAAATTTCAAAATCTATCGGGTGTAGTGGGACCGAAATAATAGAATAGATATGAAGATTTGATTTGATTTTCACAATTCAGTAATAGTAGAGATTACACAATAGTGTTATTTTAGTGTAAATGAATTGTTTCCATGATATGGTTTATCACACGGTTATTATTGCATACTAGTTAGGATGTTTCTTATTTTAAATTTATTTTTTTCCCTAACTGTAAAATTAATATTCTCTTTATATACCAAAAATATTTATGATCAGAAGGGCCTGAAATGTTGGCTGAGCTTGGGTCCACTGTTGCAGTTAAATAAATCAAATCAAACCTCCTAATTTTTTCTTTATTATGTTGATACTTCGCTTACTGAGGTAGTAAGTGTTTATTTTAACTTGGACATGAATTCCAAAAGTTTATTAAAACAAAAATATCTATATTGTTATGACAGTCAGAAATAGGACTACATTTATTTCTTTGCAACAATCAAAAAAGCTTATTTGTGAACTAAACTAACTTATGTACTAATTGTTGAACCTCATGATCATTTTATTTTTTGTGATTTTACTATTTGATTCGACTTTGGGAATTCTGCTAGTAAGTATTCAAGTAACTCTTCTTCTTCACTTCACGGATTAGGGAAATTTCTTCCGGCTTCATTACCATCTCACTATTGTGGACATGATGTCCTTTCTTCTCATTAGTCTGTACAGAAGGCATGTCAGGATCAACTCATTAAGACATTCTTCTTAAGTTTTCACTGCCATTGATCTGTGTTCATTTTACTTTTCCATTGATGATAAGTCCCTTTCTTATATCTTCGTTTTTTATTTTGTCCATTAGGGTGCAGCGTTTTACTCTCTGGAGGAATTTCATTTCCGAGACTTGTATCTTCATTTTATATTGTTTTCTTAATGTCCATGATTCACACCCGTATAGCAGTTGTGGTACTGCCATGACTTTATAAAATTTTAACAGTGTCTCTTTTCAAGTCTTATTGCGAAGATATTTGTTTATTGTCCCACAAGTATATTGGAAACGTTGTAATTTTGTTTTTATATCATCGCTGTAATCTTATGTATATCACAGCCCAATCAATTAACTCGTATGTAGAAAACACTCTTCAAAGTTTCCACCTACACTCGCGTCAATCCCGATCAAGAAATGTGTCAATAGTTATCCAAGAACACGTGACATTACCTATCCTTATTTTTATGTTATATTTCTAATCTAAATAAAGTTTATGAAACGAGTTGTTTTGATCACGTCTTTTCGCTGCTTCCATTGCTGCGGTACACATCTTCCATTTTACTTAAGGACACTCAGAGCCATCTTCGGCAATATACACAGTAATATGCTATAATTGACCTTTATATCCGTATTTTACAAAAGGTGCATGAGATGATTTAGAAATACTGAAAATAAAATATAAATAATTAAAACATATATAAAGAACTAGTGGTGCTAAAACAGTACGTACTTTGTGGCCCTTATTTTCACGCACAATTATGCGAAAAGTACTCAAATTTTCGAAAAATTGTGCCAGACCTTATTTCAAAATCTATCTTCAAGAAAAAGATTTGGTAGGGGGAAAATTTGTATCTTCATAATCGTAGTTGTAGGAAGACGCTTGAAAAAAATTGCATTTTTGCCACTTTCGAAAAAGCAGAGTTTCAACGAAAATTGCTCCATTCTCTGAAAAGCCCTTCACACTATCCAACAACACAATTTAATAAAAAAAAAAGAGTGAGACATTTTTTTAATTGAAAATATCTCAGGGGCTTCATGTGAAATACCTCCAGAAATTAAAATGCAAGTTTGAAATTCAAGGGACCGCGACCTAAGCCAGATCGTTGGGGAATATCAATTTTGGAGAAATTTCGTTACCAGAGCTCTGTAATGAGTGTTTTGTGCCGAAAGTTTGCCGTTTTCTCACGCAGCATTACATAACTTTCTCTATACTGAGTAAGTGGTAGCAATAAAGTAAAAAGTACGGGTAATTGTTTGTACTTATAAATCGTCTAATTTGCAGTAATATTTTTTAAAAACAATGTAAAACCGACTTCATCTTATAACGCTCGTAAAATTAAATAATAATTTTCAATCTATATTTAGTTTTTGGAGCAATGACTTTACGCGGTATTTCTTTTGCCAAATAAAGTCGTTCCCTACCCCAAAATATATATGCGTTTGAAATTATTTTTAACTAATCGCGTTCAGTAGCAAAAATACTGTCGTTGTATGTGTGGAAAATCGGGTGCTGGAGCAGCAAAAATGCTGCTTGCGAGACTTTAGAAATAATTTTTTCTGCTGCTTTTCCAATCACTATGGTGAGGTACAAGTCAGGTTGCAAGCCAGTGTTCAAATCAATTAAATTTGTCTCAAAATTACTGGAAGAAAACATACTTCTTAGCGACTCAGCTTTCTCATTTTTTAAACTATTTTTGTACAACCCTCAATTTCCTTACCTTTTTGTGTCTAAACTCAATATTCTACATAAAAACAACTGAATTATTAATAAATTTTATAAAGTTCTTAAGAAATTTTATATATAACCTTGTTAATATAATTGAAATGCTTGGTTCTAGATCTTCTATCTTCATATCTCACATCTAATTCAATAGTTTAAATCCCACATACCACGTCATAGAGTTATAAAGAAATGTCTTCATAATACAGCGTCATTTATTACATCCGCACCACAATACTCGCACAAAATGAAGTTGAGTATGCTAGAAGTATTATCTTATTTTTGTCAAAAATGTGGTATGTCTTGTAAATTCTAAGGTAGGAATATTGAGCAACGATTCATCAGAGCTAGAAACACTTGTGGGAACACTATTAATATCATTCCAAAAGGCCAACAAAACGAGTTTGGCTGCTTCACCAGGGCTAGTCCAACTCCTGTGAAGTGTCCTAAACCCTACCCCAATCCTAATTCTTTCCCAATTCTGGCCGCTGGGTAGTGACACAGGAGCGCGTGGTAGGAGGCGCGTACGCGGAAATGCTACCAGGCGGTTCTCTTGACAACTGACTGCGACGGGACATATAATGACAGATACCGTTAATGGAGGATTGCTCCTATGCACACAGGTTAATGGATGATTGCTCCCAAGCGAGAAGCGTTCAACGCCCCCAATGGGCTTGTTAATGTACACGCAAAAAAGGCAGGGAAAGTGAAGGGGCTTGTGTGCTTGGAGACCGGGAAGAGAAGTGAAGAAAGGCATCGGCCGAGTCTTCGCAAGAAGCGCATACGCATTGGCGAGGGAGCGTCCGAGAGGAAATGTATGTGCCTGCTCACCTGTAAATTCTCCATTATTGCGGTCACGGTAGAAGAAATCGACAACTCAAGCAAGGTAATATTGTAATAGTTTCGACTTTTATTGGTTGAATACGTCCTTTTTAGATTTAACCATTAATCCATGTTAGGGTCAGGAGTTTGGGTTTGATCTGAAGGATATGGAGGTTCCTGACTTTGACGATGTGAAAAGAAAACATTTTCAGTTTTTATATGTGAGACGACTTAGTTTGTCCCTATTTTATTCATTCAAAATTCTACTATTATTTTCAAAAATTACGTAGGGCATTATACTTGGATGTTTAAATTTCATGTTTATATAGTAAAGTTATTATACAATATACAACATACATACAATAGCACCGCAACTTCATGTTGGGAGGTACGAAACCCGCTATATAATTGGGAGAGGTTCTAATTAGGGGCGGAACTCAAGTGGGGGCCACAAGAGGCGATGCACCCCCAAGCCAACATTTTTGTCATTTTACTCATTTTATTCAAAACAATTATCACATATGTGACTAATCGCATCCAAGCCAGTATTCCCATTATGAATATTGTCATTCTCATATAAATTCAAGCTAACAATTAAAAAAAGTGTAAAATATATAAGAGGAGTTTGAACTGAAATCTCCTCTTGATATACATTTTGGACCCGCTCCTGGTTTCAATGCCAAGTGGAGATTGCGGGGCTTGAAACTAGCCCCATCACCTACGAAAACTCAATTATATTATGATTTTAATAAAGCTTTATAATTTTGGAGCACTTTTGTTATTGTTTGGGACTAGAGTTAAGAATTTAATAATTAATTCCTCATATAAAAGCTATAGCAACAATTATTCAATATAGTAAGAATTCGCAGTGTGAGGATATGAATTACCACTACCTCATTTTCTCAAAACGTTTGTTTCATTCGGAATTTAAAAGCAATTAAATATGAAGTAGCTCAATTCACATTTCGTATGAATTTATTACTCTCCGAATCATTAAAAGATATCAAGTCTAGGTTTTGATAGATTGAAATGTTTTACTAAATTTATTATATTTAAAAATAACTCCTTTATATAAAAAAAAGTATGATGAATTCCTAAATAGAACTAAAGCATGCCATAATCTTCGCAGTTGAGGGTCATTATGTTGTGAAGCAAGTTAATTGATTGATTGTTAGTGTTTTCCGGTGTATCAACTACTAGTCACTAGTCTCGTAAGTGTACTACATGTTTTTTTTCTCGGGAGGTGGCGGTGTTCTTTCCCCGCTGGATAGCGAGATCCGGCGCCCCGGCAGTAAGGTCCAGCGCCCAGCCGGGAGAAGTTCTTAGCTCCCGACCGATTTTCCGGCATGTGTGGAGGTGTAGTGCATGTTAGTGTAAGCGTGTGTAAGGAATAGGACAAGGAAGAGGTAGGAAAGATCGTGCGTTGTCCATGGCCCGTTTGTTAGGTATTGCTTCGGAATTCGGCTGGTGTTGTTCTAAGAAACCAAGGAAAAAAACCGATCAGAGCTAGAATGCCGCTCTAGAGTTCGACAGAATTCGACATAGCTGACAAGCTAGGTCGAATTCCGTCGGGACTCGAATCTAGGATCTCCCGGTCAGAGGGGCTGCAGGGACATCATTTTACGCCCTGAGCCATCTCTCCCGGTCTCTGAAGCCGGTGTTGAGTCCAAGTCCTCAGCGACCGCAAGATGCTCTTCGCCGGACGAGGGTGTCCGCGGCGAACGGAAGCAGCGGCAGGTCGCGTCCGGGGTTCGACGCCCGCTTCCGCATACGAGAGGCGCTGCGGCGGCCGAGGGTTGGCGGCGGGTGGTGAGGGCGGGGTGGGGCGGGGCGAATCCGGCCTCGCGCGCGCTGGCGCGGGGGGTTCGTCGCCGTTTACGTAAGCGCGCGGCGGAGGTCGGCGCGCAGCGAGGCTCCTTAGAAGCCCCACGCCTCGTCTCCGGCCCGCCAGTCTCTCGCCGCCGCAGCCCACGGCGCTGAGGACGCCTCCGACGCTTCCGACGCCGTCCACGCCGTCCACGTCGCCCCTTGCCGTCCCGGAGAACCCCCGCGCACGCAACTCGCCCGCCGCTCCCGTCGCGGCAAGGCGCTCTCGTCGAGCTGGGATCCGGAGACTTCGACGCGCGAGTAGGAGGCATACCCACCGCCGTCCGTCGCCGACAGCGAATCCGCCGGGGATTTCTTCGCTTCGGTGATTCGTGAGGTATGTAGAAGTGCTAGTCAGAAGCGCATGAATTTTGCTGTTGCACCCCATAAATTGTTAATATGCTTGGGAATTTATACTCGTTTTTGGCACCCACCGAGGTTGCTTATCTCGTGTAATTGTATGCGGAAACTGAAAACATGATCACACATGTCATGCTCAATTTGTAAATAAGAATTTGTCATTGCTCTTTTTGGAATAATTATATTCTCATTTGTCTATCTCAGAATTATTCGCAAACGATTCTTCGATAACCTAGTCTGGGGACCTCACCTAACTAATAAGATGAGCTCCACTTGGTTTGAAGAAGGAATCAATGAAAACTGTTTGATGGGATGAAGTCAAGTAATGTCATTCGTTTCCAGGTTTAATGCATTCCGACTTCCTAATATGTTCAAGTGACATTCATTTAAAACACGTGTTTCATTTATTATTGTGTGTTTTAATGACTACACTGATGAAACTAATGAGAAGACACGATTGTTTAAGCTTGAAAAATTTACCCAGTTTGAAAAAACACCACGAGAGAACATGAACTTCAAATAATGCGAAAGCATATTAAAATTTCCCTATTAAGTTTATAAATCTCTTTAAAGGGAATAAAACCTCTTTATTCCTTTTAAAGTTTATAAATAGTGAAAAGTGTGCAATATTATAAGCAGGGGTATTGAAACATTACATTTCTGTATATTTCCAAGAATATGTTGATCCTCCTTCCAATACCGTAAACATAGAATAAATAAAAACAAGAATTCATTCCGTTTCTCTAAGAAAATAGTATCATATACGCTACAATAAAAACATTGTGCATGCAATCTGTAGAAACACGGAAGTTCTTTTATTTCCTTGACCGGTTAACAGCATCGACGGATTTCACGGGCAATCATGTTCTTCACTGTTTACTTTCTTTTTGCGAAGCCATTATCTGAAATTACGAAATTTTATTACTCCCTGAAAACGATTCTGAGTCACAAGTTATTGCCTTGGTAATATCCGTTAAGTCCAGAACTACAGGGTGATTCAACGATCTGCAGGTCTAAATGAAAAGGGAAAAAAATGTTATTGTGAATAAGATACTGACGGAATAAATATAATAGTATTGTAGAATAGCAGATTTAACTTATCTGCAACTCCACATTTCTGCTTGTTAATTTTCTCTGTTGTAATTCGTTGAACAATCATCTGACAATGAGTGATTGATCGTCATAATTTTTATGAAAGTTAATGTTCTCTATTCAAGCAAATGTAGCGCAAGCAGATTATGACCTACGCCCTTTCAGCAATGTTCCTTTTATTAATTATTTATTTACAATAGAAAATAAAAAATCTGAAATTCTTACAGAAGTTTTGACTTCTTTTACGGACCAGAACCGAAAGAGATCTAAGCATTTCCTTCGAGAATTAAGTGAAACACAAGAATAACTCGATCTTTTACGATGTGTACACTACATTTATGTTATATGATTAGAATGATTTATTTTACCCTCAAAATGTCAACCAAAAATGTTTTTATTTGAATCGAAGAGGGGGATAATCTTAATCTACTAATATTTCCTTTAATTGGTGAAAAACACTTGTGAATAACGAATAACTGGCTAGAATTTGTATGGATATTTAATAGTGGTAAAATTTAATTAATCTTGTCTGTAAATAATAAAGGTCACATCATCGTGCATGATTGTGCCCAACAAGTATAAATTAACTGACTCTACGAAGTTTGTATTTTGTTTCTTATAGGTTGAAAATTGGTGAATTCTGGAGTGCATACTCGTGTTATTTTCAGAGCCTTCCTGTCGTAAATTGGACTTCCCAGATTATTTTTTGCAAACAAGTCTTTGCAAATCTGGGAATTTCCACTGCATTTCGTTTGAGTTTAAGTTGAAATGCTTATCGTGAGAGTATAGAATGGTTCAACGGCCGCACTATGTCTCCCACCGTTATGCTGTTGGCTCCAGTTCCCCCAGCAAACTGGTATTTCCCGCCGAAGCAGGGTCAACCGCGTGTTCCGCAATTGTCGCGTGTTAGGATGCCCTTGTTATATTGCTTGTAAGACTTGAAAGTGACATTGCTAGTGATTTTTGAATGGGTTTCCTCGTCACTTACTAAACGTTTACGAGGGATAATGGTAGTCACTGCAACATATCTGTCTCTCTCTTTCTCTCTGTCATCTTTACATTCTGTTCTTACCACCTTTTACGAAAGGGAGCGTAAAACAAGGCGTTTACTGCTCTAAACTCGCATCACGCAGAAATATGAAGATGTTTTAAATTTAAATATTACTTTATACTTGTACTTTTATTGAATTGCTGCAAATATTCCTACGAAAGCATTCAAAATTCCAAATGTGAAATGTTGAACGAAAAGATGAACTTGACAGGAGCACGCATAGCATATACAAAGAGGAATGAGTGTGATAGAGGAATGAGTCTCGATACTAACGATATCTCACATTTCATGAACGGTATTTCACACCACCCCGATATCTAACAGTTTATGTATTTCTTGATACATTACAGAAAACTGAATGAGTTGTCAAAATATTTACAATGTATAATATAATACCATTATAAAACTTTTGGGGGATTTTACTTAATTTTTATCATGTATTATAAATGTATATGATTGCCAACTCTCATTAGCTTGTGAATATCTAATGAATTCTTTGTAGTAGCTACGGACGTACTGAATGAATCATCAGGTAAAATCCCGCAACGTGCGACGTGTTAGTTACTAAAAAAAATGGCAGATAAGAATCTCCTGCGCTATCCACTGCCACGGACGAGCACTCGAGGTCTGGAAATGTTTCACGGCTTCCTTTTTATTCTCTCTCGCGGTACCTTAATTGCGGTTATGCTTCCATAATTTGTTACTATAACGTGACCCGGATACGAAAGAAGAAGACGAATACCATTCACGAGAAAGGGACAAAAAAAGGTGCTCGGTTCGGCTAGCTGCCGCAGAGGTTGGCGGATGTCGCAACTGGTTGAGCAGGTCCAGATTTTCATAAAAAGTTTCCAACTTCGTCACTGAGTGTGGAAGATCTTGTTGCGCGGCAGGGATGTCGGAATTCACACACGCGTGTCCTTTACCCTGGCTCGGGACTCAGCGATCGGAACATTGATTCTGTGTCCGAGATGACCCGATGCTCGAGCCAACAATATTTAATTATGCAACATGTCGACGGTATTAAATAATCGACACCAGTGATGAACAGGGTCTGTAATTTTCAATGCTTAATTAATTAAAATTTACTTATCATTACTTTTGTAGTTCCCAAATAAAAAATGAAAAACCGCGCAAATGAAGTAAGAATGTTCGTAGTAAATAGACATCTGATAAGACTTACTTGAAAACAGGAACAAATTTGAAATAATAATTCGTTTCGTTTTTGGCGGATATTGAGGGGAAATTTAATACCACATTGTTTGTTTTGTGAGATATTATGTCAATTTGTGAGTAACGTCTGCAATAATAAGTAATTTTTATAAGAAGATATTTGAAGTTTGTGTTCTATTTGGGTTCATAAATATAAGTTGATACTCGTATTATGACTAATTTGCAACGTCAACAAAGGGAAAAATGAAAAATAAATACTTCTCTTTTTTTTTGCGTCTAAGAATCCTCAAATGCTTTTCATCACTCGTTCTTAGAATATGATACTGATAATATGGATGTAAATATTATATTATAAATATTTACTAATATAATGTAATATAATATAATATAATTATAATATATATTAATATAATTTTACATAATAATATAATTATTAATTATTATTTTATATTATAAATATTAACAAATCAGAATTGAAAAAACATAACCATTGAAAAATAATTAGGAGATATATGAAAGAGAAGCTCATTAAATGTTTAATGCAAGAAGAGGTTCAATTCATGTAAATATTTCTTAGCGTGAATGCATGAAGTACTAGATGAAAAATAGAATATTCAGGAAAACTGGGCCGTAATTGGTAGGAGTTAGGAATAAATCCTTCGCAAATTATGATAATACATTCAATTGAAACTTGACCAACTTGTTTTGTTGCTAGAAGGAAGTTTCTAACATTTACATCTCGTGACAGAAAGCATTCTGTAACCAAATTATCTGTTGTTGTATTATCTGTAACAAATTGTTGTTTACGTGCTAGCATAATTTTTTGTGTATAACAGCAACGTATAGCTTTCTATACGTTGCTGTTACATACAAAACATTATGCTAGAGCGTAAACAAGAGTGACAATACACCAACGAAATTAATCGAGCAAATTTACGCAGCAGTATTACTACAACTGAAAAGTCTAGTAAAGAGACCCAGTATAGGCTATTGTAGATTCTTACGTTGCGTAAAAGTTTGTAAACCGAACGATGCAAATATGTTTTATATATTGTTCTATTTTAATTTGTTTTGATCAAGTTTCGCTATATGCATTAAATCCTTAAAACAAAAAAGAAGTTTCAGGATATTTGGAGGCATTAGTCGTGCCGCAAGAAATAGAGAAAACATTTTACGTTTGTATTAATAATATTGTGGCACCCTCCGAATCATACTCGTGAATTATTTACTGTAAGTTGGGTATCCTCTATCTGAAATATTGATATTTATTATTTATTATTATTATTATTATTATTATTATTATTATTATTTTATTATTATTATTAATAATAATAATAATAATAATAATAATAATATTAATGACGTAGGTATATCTGGGATTTCTAGATCCTTGAATAAAACACAAACTTGAGAAGTAGTAAGAAGACTAAGACCTAGGAAATAAATAATAAAAGGAGGTAAAGAGGAATTGAGTAGAACGACGAGAGTGCACAAAGTGGTTTCTTTTAAGAACAATGATAACGAAATTCTAATGCGAATGTCGAATACGAATTCTTTAAGTACTAAATAATTTCTTTGTTTATTGATTGATTGGTAGTAACTAGGGGCGGATTTTCATGAAATGTCATTTTTTTCTTTTTACATTAGAAAAATGCCGTTTAGTATAGAAATTCATTTTTTGTTATGACGCAAGGAAATGACCAATTTTTATACGTCATTATTTTGCATTTTTGTTGATTTCGAATAATAAGGTAATTTTTTAACTTTTCCTGTCATTTTTAATGCATTTTGGCTGATTTCATCGAATTCAATGATTTTATCGAATATCATTTAAATGGTTCAAATAATACTTACGAGATGCAACAAATGTTCTCCACAGAATTCCTGAGTATTGATAGCCTATTCGATTTCTTCGCTCAGAAATTGTAATGCCAGCTATTGTGAGTATGTAATCGGTACTATGTAAGGTACCTGTGACCTAAGGATACCTAAGGATAAGTAACGACAGAGATTTTCTGGTAAAAAACGGACCAAACCAGACGTTTGAAAGCCGAGTTCACTTGATTGAATAGAAGAAGCTTCGATTACATCAGTAACGTATCCATCATCAAGATATTCATCCGAACTAGTTTTGATAACATTTTTACGTCTTTTTTCTTTGCTTTTAAAACATTAAAAAAATGAGAGCATTTTTATCGATCATTTTTTGGCGATATTTTGGGCCATCAAAATCTGCTCCCAAGTTATAACAAATGCGAATGTAAGGAGGCGCCGCAGGGGCGGGAAAAGCGTTCGTGGTTGGTGCCGGTCTAGTCGAGCGTTGGGCGAGCGTTGGGGGGGGGCGCTCACTTTCTGCACGGGGGCGCGGGCGCCGCTCCGAATATCTGCAAGGCCGCGAGCGGCGCCGCGCTCACGGAGGAGAGCGATTCCCGGCGAGGAATTTACTACCCTTTTTTTCTTTCCGGTGAGGACGACATTCCGGTTTCGGCTGTCTCTCTTCCCGAATGTCGTCTATCGGCGCTTGACAAACCTTCCTCCCTCACTATTGCTCGCCACGGAACTGTTCTCTCTGGAATAAGGAGGAGCCCCGCGTGATCCACAAACGTCACGCCGTGATTGTTCTTAGGTCCATCTCTGCCCTGTACTTTTACAATTTTCCGCGCGGTAGCCCAGCGTCCATCTCCAACATTCTACCATTCAATCCGGGTGAAGGTAGCCAGTCCCCCAATCACAAACACACAATAACCAGTCGGTAGGCCAACTAACCACTAACCAGGCAAGAAATTAGAAGAGAATGGATGCGTGCAGGTGATACATGAGTTATTGGGAATATATCCCATGCCATAAACATAACTCTGCGTTGCTTGCCGAGTAGAATACGAATTTCCCTTAGCACGTCTACTTAAATTTGAAATTGATATTTTAATTTATGAAGGTACTTTACATTTTGTCCCTAGTTTCAATTTGTTCTTTATTTTTTACGCCAAAAAAGGAGCATACGCTTATAAAAATTGTGCAGATCTAACTCTGAATTTTCGAAAACTGCAGAAAAATATTAAAAAATGTTCTACCCCCTCCTATTACTACATTATTCAAGATAAAGAATATTTGTGTCCATGAAGTATATTCTTCAAAGTTGTATCTTCAAATAGAATAATATGTTTCATAATATAAATTTTCACGTATTTTGGCGTGAAATAAAAACAACTTTCAAGAAATTATTTTCCCAAAAATAGTTCCAAATTTTTCTTCAAATTTTCACCTCGTATATGCTAAAGGACGGTAAAAATGAGGTGCTGATTCTTTTTTTGAAAATTGAAAAATTAACAATTCAAAAGTACAATATTGAAGATAAAGTTTTTTTAAAAACGAATCTGTTCCAACAATAGGCCTTTAAAAACTTAATGTGCGTTTTTTAAATAACCAGTAGTTTCCGCGTAATTTCTACTTGAAGTCCATGTAAGTTATAAAAACACCTTTTTTCAAAAATGGCACTAACTTTTTTCTTTGATTTTTTCACGAATAGAGAAAAGTAAACTTAAACATTTCACAAGTCTCTTTTTCGTTGAATTCTCTGAAATTTTGAAAAAGTTAAAAATAATGAGAGAATGTATGTGCTATTGTAGCGCCATTAGTTAGTGATGTTTTATGTATTGATGAATATAAGATTTTAATTTTTATTAATGTGTTTTGTCTGAAGATGTAATTATTCCGAAACATTGTTTTTGATAATAAAGTCTTACAATGAACTTTTAATCTATTGAAATAGTTTAATTTCTGATAGTTGTTGATTTAATGAAAACATCTGATTATTGAATCCACGTTTACCGTCTAGAGGCAAAATAGGGCCCATTCCATTATTTGCTGTAAGAATCAAAGGAGACTGAACGAAAAATGTGATTGAGATGGGGGTTATGGACCCAGAAAATGAAATGTTATTTGAGTCTTTTGGATTTATACAGTACAAATGGTAACAAAAAAAATTCGAAGAAAGACAGAATCTGTTTTTGAAAGGTAAGACAGACAGGTAAGGTAAGCAAGCAAGACAGACAGGTAAGCAAGACAGGAACTTTTAGGCATAAATGTTTCATGTTGTTCGGAAGAGAAGAGTGTGTAACGCTAAGGAAATGTAAGGTTAGGATAAAGAAGGCGATAATGAATTATGTTTTCTAGAGCTAAAGAGAGAATTGAAAGAAGAGTTACATGTAAATATGAGACAAATATTTAGTAGTGGGAATGTCGTTTTCCCGTTTCGAGATTTTAGGGAAACGAGTTGAAGCAAAACAGCGGTTGAAGAGCATAGATAATTAAGAGAAGACGCATTAAAGTTCAGAGGTTTTAAGCAGATCTGGAACCCCGTCCAGATCCTTCGGTCCGCGATCCCGCGATTCTTCGGCCGGAGATCACGACGACACCCTTAGCGATATCGGCCACACGGATCGGCATGGGGTTCCATTGGTCGTTTTTCTCAATTTTTGAAAGAAAATAAATTATATTTTTTATTTAATCAGGAATCAGAATATTAGATACGGAATAAGAACAGATAATATTTACAGTCAGTGACGATATGAGATTGAAAGTTGGAAAATAAACCACAAATATTCAAAGAAAGAAAGAAAGAAAGAAAGGAAGGAAGAAAGAGAAAAAAGGATAAAGAAATCTCCGTATCAGTAGCTGTCTGATGGCCGACTTTGTACGAACGCGTGAAGTTAACGGCTCTATTTGAAGGTACTTAAATACAAGTGCGTAATTTAGTTTTTGCCACTAGACCTGCCGCATTCAATTTAGCAACTCCCAATCATCTGTAATGAGGAACAATATAAATGAGTCCAACGGAAATTCTTATTTACTTTCTTGTTGACGCGCGTAATTTGAGAGTATGTTTACCATTCTCGAAACATTATATCGGCTGAGCACCACAAAAATTTCATTTGTGATTTACACAACTTGAGAGGAACGTAAAATGGATTAAGAAAACACACACGAATCGTCTTGATCGTTAAATTTATCTGAAATAATCACACAGCTTTCGCAATCAGTTAGATCATGACAGTAATAATAGTTTTGTAAAAGAAAATGGGGCGGATATGAACAAATTACAGCAATAGTCTCTCAAAGTCTCCAATTCTTCTAAAACAATTTCACATTCAAAGCTAGAACAACCATGGGACATTTGACATGGGACGATAATGCACTAAAAACTTCAGTTTTTGCCGCCAAAAATGCATTAAAAATTAAAAACCAGTGGTAGTACTAGAACAGTATGTATTTTCTGGCATTATACACAACGGCTATTTAATATAATACTTATTGAGCAAAAATGTGTGTAATTTTTTAAAAAAAATTAAAAGTTTATATCAAAACAAAGTTTATGTAATGTTATTCAGTGTCATTAGCTTTATACATAAAAAAACTATAGCAGTTTTCAGGAAACTTTTGTTTTTGTGTCGTATTATTTTATACAAAAAGGCGAGAAAACTACTCATATATACGAAAACTTATACGTGACGACATTTTAAGGTCTATTTTTGATGAAAATATTTTATTAAGAAACAATCTCTCTCTTCAATATTGTAAATGGAAGAACACACCAAAATAATTTTAATTTTAGCAATTTTCCAAATATTCAGAGAATTTAACGCAAATCGCTTAAAAAGCATTTTTATAAGCGTTCTCTACACGAGAAAAAGATTTAGAGAAAACATTATGAGCAATTTTTCAGAAAATTTTAAAAATATTGTTGGGGCTTCAGCCGTTTCAAAAAAAAAAGAAAAGAAAGAAAATAGCCGTTTCAAGATTCAAGGCTCCCAACGGTTTCATTTTTTTTGTTGTTGTTGTTGCGTCTACACCTTGACGCAACGCGTCTCCAAGCCCCTTAAAGGACGTTGAGCGCTTTGCACTTGGGAGTAATCCTCCATTAATGTGCTTTATTTTCCTTTCTCAAGTCAAGTCTCGTCGTAGTCAGTCAGTGCCTTTTATCTCTTCGGCCAGGGGCTCGACGACGTTAGATCCTGGGGTTCCTAGCCGGTCACCCAACCAAGAACCCGCGAGTCTCGAATTCGCTTAACCTTCGTGACTTCAGGGAGCGTAGTAAACGAATTCGGCTAGCACTGCCGGCGGTTTCATTAATGAATGGTTCTGGGGGCGTCAACTGCTAAGATCATTAGTCCCGTAAGTGTAATGCAGTGTTTTGAGGAAGGTGGCGGTAATCTTTCCAGGTGATTATCCGGCGCAGAACTACGTCCGCTTTCGCGAAATTTCCTCAACCAGGTATCTCCCATCGGAGTGGCACTATCCCAGACGGAACAAGCTCTAAGCTTCCGACTGGTCTCATGAGTATGGTAGTATAGTGCACGCAAGTGTGTGTGTCAGTAAGAGATGAGGATAGGTCGAGGAAGATGAAGAAGCCTGCAGTCTATAGCCGACCAGGTCCCTTGGCACCGCCCCATCTGGGACAAACTTTAAGCTCTCGCACGGTTTCTCGGCATTTGTGGTAGTGTGGTGCATGTAAGTGTGTGTGGGTGTGAGTAAGATTGAGGATAGGGCAAGGAAGAAGGAAAGATCGCGCGCAATCCATGGCCCGTTTGGTAGGGTACTGCTCTGGCATTCGCCTGGTATTGATCGGAGAACTCACGGAAAACTACTGATCAGATCAGCCGGCCGACTCATCAATCACTGTGTTATCTGATGAATTTGGGTCGATTATCCGACATTGCCGGCTAGCTAACGGTGTTTCTCCTGCCTGGGCGTAGTTAATACCCACACTAATTAAATTAATTAATTTATTTATCGTCAAAACAGGTAAAACTATGTGACGTACTATGGGGAAAAGTGTTTTGTGTGCACGTTTCTTAAATTCTGGAATCTCTATCCTATCCCATGTTCAGAGTGTTCATTTCATCGTTCGCCGAAGATTCAGGCCGAGCCGCCCGGGCAGTCGAGGGCTCATTTGCTCAGCGAATCACTGATTCGCTCCCGTGCTGACACACGGGAACTATTGGTACGCTTATCTTACCTTGAAGATGCTGTGAGCAGTGTCTTTCGGCTCGAATGCATTCTTGGCACCTCCGGAACACATTCTGATTTACCCTTTGAAGTAAGTCTCGAGGAATTGCTGTGATTTTCTCTTCAATAGAGCACCGAAGCTCTTCCTCCAAATGCGGGTTTACTGCATACACCTGATCTTTCAAGTACCCCTCAAGGAAAAAGTCACAAGGGGTCAGATCAGGTGGTCTAGGAGGCCATAACCCACGATCGATCATCACTATAAACAGTGCTTAAAAAGTTCATAGATCGAACAGTAGTGTGGGCAGTTGACGAATTGTGTTGAAAGTAACAATAGACGCCTCAAAGGTTTTCTTGGAGATTGTCGTAATCTGGCAGAGATTTCGTTCCCCTTCTCTTCTGTCAGGACATACCGCTTTCGACACTTTTGTTTGACAGTTAAAATTCTATGGATGTGAAATTTTTTCACTCTTTTAAATTGCCGACCGATGAGGAATATTCACGCCCGGAAATTTGTGAAAAAACCTTTTGCGGCACTTAGTGGTAGACTTAAGTAGAACGAAGGTGTCGTAAAGAAATATTCTCTGCTTGAGAGAAAATTTCACGGTTGAAGGCTCTCGGGACACTGGTGTATCGGCCGGTCGCTCCGAATGACGAACGCGCCGGATGAACGGAGCCCTTGTTGACAAATCTCCAGGGAACCCAGGGCTCGATCGCTGAAGCAAGCGGCGCGTCATCTTCAACGTAAGATACGATAAACACACGGTACTAGTTGAATTCTGAATACAGATGGAAATGAGCATTTTTGGCAAGAATTGATACGAAAATATTCGCTCCCGTGTAATAAACTCTGTTTGAAAAAGTGAATCAGCTATAGATTTGGGCTATTATCCCTCAACATGCCTTTCGTGAAGGAATCGACTTCCTGTGTCTCAAAATGGAGAACGATAATTTCAACAACTATTTTCTACAGAACTCTAGACGACGTGCAGAGACAGTGAAATTACATTTCTGCCCAGAAGCAAAAGAAGCGCCCATCTCAGCATTTACTTAAAAATCAGGAGAATTGAAGAAAAATCTGACCGAGATGGGGTCATTGATGCAGAAGCCGAGGAAAAATACTTGTTACAAGTTGTTTAGTATCATACAGTAAAAATGTTAATTAATACATTAAATATCATTGTTAAAATGAACTTTACTTTGTTTTTTGATGCTCGGTTTAGTCTCTAATTGAATAGAAACAGTTATGTAGCAGAAAAGATTTTACTTAGCACTTAAACTTGTGTATCGGATTTAATCGTGTAATGTCTGAAAATATGTTATAAAATAACGTATTGGTTTTGCGTGTCAATTGTTTGTAGTGTGTTGTTGATACTGATACTTGATGAATATGATTACTACGTCGAATATTATAGTTAAGATTAAGACATCGGTATTTGCTGAAAATGTTGCCAATCTCGAGTAAATAATTTTTAACAGAAAAAGCTTATTCATAAATCAAGAGGCAGGGTATTGGTAGAATTCCTGGCGTAATAAACAGATGCTTACAAGAATCACGTGGGTATATGATGAGTACAATTCTTGTTTGTAATAAAAGAGAATATAATGTCATATCTAAGGTGTGAATGGATTATACTCTACAAGCAGTATAAAGACTGTATTTGGAATAACTCTGAACGCGTAGCTTAATGGACTTAATTTGATTTGTGTTCAATTCATTTAATTGGACGTTTGATTTGAGTTTTGACTGAATTGACAGACCCAAAGATGTTGTTACCTTAATTGTATATCGTTCATTTTTAATGGAGTATGCAATCGTTTATTTCAAAAGGAAAACTTAATCGAAACTGTTTTTCATTCGTTTACTATTAATTTGTTATTATGGAACCAATGTACCGTTTACAGTTTCTTTATTGCAAAGAAGTATCGTTGTTATTCGTATCGTCCGCCAAGATAACTGTTGTTCCGTTTCTACTCGTCGAGGGCTTATCGTTTATGTGCAGTAGGAAGAAAATGTAGTCTAAAATCGAACCCTGAGGGATCTCTTGTGCCATTAGCAATGAATAGAAAAGGTGTGTGTATAATGTTCCATCATTCTGGTACCGTATTTCTACTCTCTGAGATCGTTGTTTAAGATATGAACATAATCAATTTAGAGCAATACCACGAATTCCATTTGAAAGTAATTTTCGAAGTGAAATGTTATGATCAATAACGTTGAAAGCTTTCGAAGGATCTAAACCCACTTTTTGAAAGGTGTCTTACCCCCCGGTTGGTGGATAAGAGAGACTCGTGGCGAAAATGGCGTATTCCCTTCACCCTTGAATTTTATTTAAAATAGAACGCACAATATTATTATCATTGCTCACTACAAAATTATATTATTTATATCGTATTAAATGATTTTCGATTTCCAGATCACAGTCCATCTTGCGACCCTCCTTGTAGAAATCAACATCCCGCCTTTGGTTTGTCTCAACTGTGAGAGTAGTTTCATTTATTGGCACATCACGCGAAAGAAATTCGCAAACGTCCTAATCCGCAACAGCTTTACGAGCGGCTATAAGGAGGCCTGCTCCAGTCCGCGGCCGGCGCGGGGTCAAGCACCTCTGCAGCCGCAGCTCACTGGCCGCCGGCGTCCGAGCGGCGCGGATTCCTTGCCCTCGCCCCCCCCTTCTTGCGCTTTTTCCTTTTCTTTATGGTTTTACTGGGCGCACCGTTGACGTCCCTGCTCGTTAGCCGCATAACAGATTTTTACACACTTTTTCTCCTGACGTGGAAATATTATTTTTACCTATTTGTCCTTACAGTTTATTCTAGTCAAATGTATCTTCTACACTCAATTGGGCGTATCTCGACCGGCGTAGGGGGCTAAGAGCATCAACTAATGTCACTATAGTGTCTGTGACCGGGAGGTTCTTGGGTTTGAGGCCCGTCGTTGGCAGGATTTTCGGCACTACCTACACAGTTAGATCGGATTCAGCCACTTCTGGAGAAGAATTCTGGCGGCCGACTGACTGATCTCGTTGTTTCTCCGGTCAACATCAGGCGAATGCTGTGTCCTAACAAACGGGTCACGAACTGCGCGCGATCTTGCCTTCCTCTTTCTTGTCCTAACCTCATCACACACACACAGACACACTCACATACACACACATGCACTACACTACCACACATGTCAGAAGCTTACAGCTTGTTCCGGCTGGGGCGATGACTCGCTGGTGGAACATATCTGGTTGGGAAAACCCCGCAAGATGTCCTGTGTGTCGGCGCCGTTTCTCATGAACCTGGGGGAGAAGATCACCGCCAAAGCTTCCCCTTTTTTCCTCCTTCGCCTCCTCCTCCTCCTCTCGTGATAGTATATGTACTACACTTACGGGACTGGCGACTTTCTTATTGATATTTCTTGAGGATCTTAATACTGTATTTAATATATACTGATATGTAATTTGTTTACACTAAAAATGTATTTTTAAGTCGTGTGTTTTTTGCCTTGGCCATTTAATGATCTTCGTTTTATTTTTCAAACCATCGTCAATTAAATTTTTTTTTCAACCAACAGGGCCATTTCCACATTTTAATTTATCAAATTAATAAGTCATTTTCTTCTTTACATAAAATCTCATGTAGTGTTATCAGGGTCAATATAGCAATTATTGTTTGCGAAATATTCGCTTTCAGTGGTTGCTACATACATACACAGTGAAAATAGGAGACATTAAATATATGGGAAAACAAAAGAGCATATTTAATGGCACTCATTTCCATAATGCGTGCAAGTGACGCACCCGTGTGCGTGCCCTTGGGTACACCCTGCGTGTTCGGGGAAATCCGGTTGCCATTCGCGAAGGACAGCAAGCGCCGTGTCTCCGGTCATGGCCCGCTCCCCTCGGACTCTGGGACCGGATTAGTTTGCTCGCAGCAATTAAATTTATTAAGGTATGATACACTCGATGCAAGTTGTGTTTGCAGTAACACGTGAAAGAAAATGAAACTGAGTACATTCCGCTAATATTTTTTGGTGAGGAAATATGAGTTTACTAAGTTTACTTCACGTTCGGACACGGAAGTAAGAAATTGAAATAATGACAATATACATTCGTACTCGTACGGAAAAATGCTTACTTTTCCGGTGGCTTCTTTGTAATCATCTTTAAAGTGAACATTTCGAGAATAATTTCTAAGTTATTTATATGGTCAAGAGTTTCGAAGCATACATTCTGAGGCGTTGGCCTCTCAAAATTTTTCCGTATGTGATCGGAGCAAATTAACATCCCCACGGTTTGCCAGGGAACACTAAAAACAGTACGCTACATAGATGCTCCGATTTCAGAGAGATACACGGTAGTTAGTGTAAGTCGGACGTAAGAAAATTCGTAAGTTCCAGTCTGAGCTCTGACAAATATAAAAAAAAAATTCGAAAATATTTTTAAACCTTTTGAATTTTGAATCAGAATTCTTCATAATATTTTGGAGAATTTTCATTAACAAATATCAGTCATCAGCCCGTTAAAAATAATGTAAAAATATAATTTGTTGTTGTGAAGCGTTGTAGGAAAATATTACAAAATATTTTGGATCAAAACCATTGCTCACACATTACTTCATTTCTCTTTATAAGCTCTTACCCGGCTTGATACTTCTTTGAAATATATAATGCTTGAATAACGATTGAAATTGAAATGCACGTTTCTTGTTTAAAATATCTATTGATACCAAAACGTTTATAAAAACTTATAAATGCATCTTTCTAACTATCATACTAACGTGTTTTTTGCGCCTAAAATCAGCTTTGCCACGAAGTTTTCGAACCTCTGCTTCCTCAGTCTGGGAACTTGTCATCGGCTCGCAGAGCACGCCGCGTGCTCCAAACCGTTCTGAAGGTCGTTCGCGCTTCGACTCGTCCGATGGCCCTGGACTAGACCTTACTCGTTAACACTCGTCCACATATGGACAATGACGATGTGCAGTGGCTACAAAAAGTATTTACACTCTCGCAAATATGCAGGGTTCTATTGAAGAATGTGTGACTAGTGCTGCTACTACAGCACTCTCTTTCTCACATTATTTGTAAGTTTGTCAATCTTTAAAAACTAACAAGTTTCAACAAAAATTAGACCTGTGCCATTTTAAATCTTTTTTCCTGAGGAAAAAGTTAATGAAAAAATAATTGAACATGAATTATTGCTCATGTGTTCTCTCTCGTTTTTGCAAGCCGATTTTTGTTGGAAATCAAAGTCACCAACGAATCCGAATTTAACTGCAGTTTCATGCTAATTATAGCATAACAGAACAAAATGCCCATGGCAGTCTCTTGAACTTCATAAATTGCCAGTTTTTACCCCAAATTTAGTGGTATTAATTCCTATTTCCTCTACTAAAACAAATGTATTATTCATTAAAATTAAATTCATCAGTAATATTCATACTTATCAACTGAGAATAAAATAAATCATTTTGAATTGAAATGATATAGATTTAGTAATCACTTTAACTTAAGAAGACAATTATTGCATTAATTTCTTACTATCAGTTGGGAACAAAAATTAATTAAAGAGCTGTAAACCAGTGAGAGTGATATAAGAAATGTAAGAGTTTACAGAGAGGGTAGACAACGTAGAGAATTGTTAATGTATTTCACATTATATCTATGTACAGCAAATAATATAATTTAAAAATCAAGCCAAAACAAAAACAGAGAAAGAATTATCAGGCCAATGAAACTTATCTATATACCCATGCAAAAATGATTATTCAAGTCAGAATTTAAAAATAAAATAAACATGATGTACAGTAATAACTAAGGAAGTGTATAAGCATGACTTAGAACTATTTTATGCTAGAAAATATCCGAAAAACATATTTTAATACGAAGCAACCTTTGTTGTCATATTTCGAGCGCGCTTTGTTATGATATTTCCTGTGACAGTTCGCTCGTGTACACTCCTTTCAGGATTATGAAGGAATTTTGACATTAACAGCGATATTTAATGGACTAGTTACCATTTGGGCTGCATAAATTTCAAAGACTACATATATCCGTAACAGGTATTGTACCCCAACTTCTGGATCGATGACTCCATCTCAATCAGGGTTTTTGTCCAGTTTCTCTGATCCATTGAGCGAATGCTGAGATGGGCCCATGTTTTGCTCGTGGACGTAAATGTAACTTCGTTATCTGCGAACATTTTCTAGAGTTCAGTGAGTAATGTAGTTATTCAAATTGATCCTCCATGTTCTCGCGACAGTAAGTCAGTTCCTTCGCAAAGGACGCGATGAGGGATAATAGCCAAAATCTGAAGTTGATTTACCTCTGCAAATATATTTTATTACACGAGAGCTAATATTTGTTATCAATTATTGTAAAAAACGCTCGTTTCTACCTGTATTCATAATTCAAATTGTATGTGAATTATGGCAGGATACTAGAATTTGAGGAAACACACAGCATATAATTCAAATTGTATGTGAATTATGGCAGGATACTAGAATTTGAGGAAACACACAGCATATACTTCTCCCCATAATACTTCATACACAGTTTTAACTGCTTTTTGAAGTTAAATAAAAATGAGAGCGGAGTCAGGAGAAGTGGGCCATGTTTACATAAACGTTGGGCTTTCCAGGTGGGCAAGTGGGTTTTGCTAGGGCATTTTGAAACGACTCTTCTACACTGCCCGCGGACCAGAAAGCGCGCCAGGGAAACGCTGCGCAGATACCCCTACAGAACGCTGACGTAGAGCTCATTCAATATCCCGAAGGCAGAAGATGTGCTTCCAGGTCTTGTCATCGCTCAAATGTCGAGAAGGACTCGGTAGAGTGAGGCAGTCATTCTTTTTCGAACCGACGGGCAAAGACAACTAGACGCGCGTATTCTGTGCATGCTCATGGATCACATTAGCTATTATTAACTACTAGCTCTCCTTAACTGATAGATCTCCCGAATATTCAAACGTCCCCGAAACGAAACCCCACGCTACGCCACTTCTAGGTTCCCATGCATTCGCACACCACGATCTAGTCTTGGGCGTGTTTTTTTTTTTGGAAAATAATTTTTGGTCACGTTTTCTGCTTTAATTTATTACGCCGCTCATACTTTTGGGCATCCGAGTTACGAAAATTTAGTTTGCTGTCATCAGAAAAATTACACTTAGCCAAAATAGGGGCGTTTGGCTGAGGTATGCTTCCGCAAATTTTAATAGTTCTTTTTGCTGCTCTTTATTGTAATCAACGCCTTTTTCTGGGGGCTTTAGCCATACACTCATACGTTGTGCAACATGCCACGTATAATTTGATATTCAATCTCTCTGTCCAACGTAAGTTTCGATACCTGCAGTTAGAGAGTCCAATGGTAATGGTTATCTCCTGATTGGCTTCAAATCACAGGCACATAGCGATGAGCAAATACTTTATTGACTGCAACGTATTTATGGTTTCGTGTATTTTTAGAATGAAAAATGTGAGGATCATTAAGTGGGCTATAAAAGTATCTGAGAAAGAGTTAATATTATATCACATCATCATTTGTAACTTGTTCAAAATTCCATAGTTTATTGTGTAGTTTACTTAATATTCAACGAATATATTTGAAGTTTAGCATCTAATATCTCAACAAAAGATAATTTTGTGTGAAAAATTTCAACTTCTAGCTTTTACCAGTACTGTAAAATTCATGGTTAAATATTGATGATTATTGCAAAAAGCTTCTTCAACCCACGTTTAGAAAAAGTATTTTAATCAAATCTTCTAAAACATATCTACTTAGAAAGAGCACATTTTGAAGCACCTAGAATTGTTGATAAATTGGCTAACGCTACTCTCTCTTTAATTTTAACTCTCTTCTTTATTCAGAGCATACATTCTCCGTGATCAAGTGTAGAGTAGTTAAGGGATGAAACAACGTCTCATGGAATAATGTGTTTTCAACTTTGTGACAGGTCTAGCGAGAATTTTTTTCTCTAATTGAGTGATTCCAGACACAGCAGGTCAATCGGTAGTAAATCATTTACTGACACACTTTATAATAGAAGGGGGAAAATAAGAGTTAAGTATTAATCCATAGGGTGGACAAGTAATGAGTTAATAATATCTGACGATTTCAGATGCGTGGGACTTAAAGAAGCGAAGTCCATATCCAGAATGCTGAATTGAAAATATCAGGATTTGAAATATGCTTACAATTTTCATTTGATACAAGAAAGTTTATAAATATTAATGAAGAAACATTTTTAGGAGATCACATAAACAGACAAATGAAACAAGGATCATGGCGTGCATATTATTTAGACTTTTAACACATGTGCGTAACCAAGTAATCTGGCTCTGACTGTTGTGACATTGTCTACAGAAAGCAATCTAATGTCCTTTTTTCAGTTAATTTCATTAATCTAATCGTTTTATTCGAATATTTAAAAAAGACATTCCATTATTGAGCACCGTTTGTTGCTATAGGCCGCCAATGAATTCGCATACTAAAAGCAGAATGTTACAGGGAAATGGTGAGCCCAAACGCACTTACATAGAACGTGAACTTTTCGATTCATATCGTGGTAATGACTGTATGAATGCAAATTGCGTACATGAATTTTATGGTTTATTTTCCTTGTAGCCATCTCATTCGTTATTTTGAAGGTTTCAAAAACACTCATCATCTATCCTTGAGTAGCACAGTCTGCACCCTGCCGCCGAGATGATGATTTGTGATTACAGAGGGATGGCAACATAATTACTGAGGTATTTTCTTACGAATGTTTCCCCAATAAATCTGCTTTCATCTAATTAATCACACGTTTATCACGTTATGTGTTTGTTGTAGAAATCCAAATTTGAAGAGTATTACAATGACTGAATTTATCGTTTACAGAAAAATATACTTACACTTATTATAGATTACTTTTTACAATTGCTTCTCCAGCATAAGGTTGCCGAACGGTACTTTTTACAATGCCTTTCAATATGCACCGTTAGACCTGATCTTTATGAAGATTTGACAAGTTAAGGTCAAGAAACATGTTTAGAAGCAAGACACTACGTAAGTACGACACAAGATGCGAGCACTCGAATCGACACAAAGATCGACACTGGATGCAAAACTTGGTCTACGAATTCAACATGGCGAGACTCGTTGCTCAGTATCTGACGTACGGACGCCGTGTTGTATGTTTGCGCCCACTGTCCCTTTGAAAACTGGAAAACACCGGGAAGCCAAGATAATCCTGGGTTGCTCATGCTGTGAACAGCGCCCCGGAGTCCAGTTTTGCAGGCCTTCAATTTTACCTATTAGCAAATAACAAAATATTAAAATATATATTTTAGAACTAATTCTTAGAATGCATTTCTAACAACTGAGATTGATTGATTGATTGATTAGTGATTTCGGGTGTGACAAATTCTAAGGTCATTAGTCTCGTAAGCCCAGTGCATGTTTTTAACGTGGGAGATTGCGGTGATCTTCCTCGGCAGAATAACGAGATCCGGCACCGACCTACCTGACGGCTTGCGAGTTTTTCCGAAACCTGGATTCTCTCACCATCGGGGAACCGCCGAAGTCGGGAGAGGCACTAAGCCCCCTGCTGGTCTCGCCGCAAGTGCGATAATGTAGTGCATGTAGGAGTAAGTGCGTGTAAGTAGAGGTAATGATAGGACAAGGGACCCGGTGCGGTGCCTCATTCCATCAACTGTTGTCACTGGAGCGCCTCTGACCGGGAAGTCATTGGTTCGAGTCCCGACGGTGACAGGATTTTCGACGCTAGCTTTTCAGCTTGATCGAATTTAGTCGCTACCTGGAGAAGAATTCTAGCGACCGTCTGCTCTGGTCTACCGACTAGAAGAGCCGGTCGCTAGAATTCAGCAGCCGGTTGCTAGTTTTCCGTGGTTTCTCCGACCAACACCAGGCGAATGCCGGAGCAGTACCCTAACAAACGGGCCACGTACCGCGCACGATCTTCCCTTCCTCTTGTCATATCCTCACCGCTTACTCACACATTTAAACTAACATGCATTACAATACCACTCATTCCGGGATACCGATCGGGGATCGCTGCTGGAGCGGTGCCCTACTGGTGGGAGATGCCCCGTTAGCCGACGGTAGGTCGGTGCCAGATCTGGCCGTCCAGGAGAAGACCACCGTCACCTCCCAAGCAAAACACGCACTACGCTTACGGGTCTAATGACCATAGTAGTTGACGTGCCCGGAATCTCAATCAATCAATCGGACAAGGAAGAGGAAGGATAGATCGCGAACGATCCGTGGTCCGTTTGTTAGGGTACTTCTCTGGAACATGTTATCGTCGATATCACGGAAAAGTACCTATTAGGGCAGCCGGCCGCTGAAATTCTTCTCATGACAGCAGCTGAATTCGACCTAGCTATGTAGTTAGTGTCAAAACTCCTGCCACCATCGGGACTCGAACCCCAGTACTTCCCGATCAGAGGCGATGTAGTGACATCAATTGATGCCCTGAGCCACCTAAGCCGGTAAATATTCCAAGGAAAATGTGTCGTCCGGGTGGGAAGTGTGGGTGAAAGTATTATTTAAAAAAATGTTTTATAGTGATAAAAATTCGTTGTATACAAAATTTTATCTTCATTATGTAAAATATACATATTATTTATATTTTGTTCTCATACGTCATATCCCTGGTAGCTCAGCCCACACAGCTTAATCGCTACATTGGAACGCGATAAGCCGCAGGTGCTCGTCCCCGAAGCGACAGTAATGGGTGGTGGGAAGCAGAACAGGCACTTCCGGCTCGCAGCCTCCCACTTTGCCTTCTTCCTTCCTTCGTTTCTTCCTTCCCTTCTTCCTCCATTGCAAGTGGAGACGAAGCAAGGCCAACTACAGGCAACCACCCGGTTTCTCAAAATGAATCCCTCGAGATCTCCATAAAGAACTGGCCGATAGAGGGAAACAAAGTCGATAACACCCATTTAAAACAAAATAGCATACATTTTATGCTTTATCGTTGTTTATATAAGTGCAATTGTTTCGTTCATGTTTAAATGAAGATGACTGTTGTTCCACGTTGCTTAGTAGGAGTTATTGTTGATTGAAGCCTTTGTAATGCAAAGAGAGAATATTGAGAATTTAATATTCATTAGAACCAATGTAACATGATATTAATATGGAGGCGTTTTGATAACTCTAATTATAGTTCAATTGTCCGCGAGAGCTACTAACAGCTGATAGGAAAATGTGTGTTGTTTGTTGAAAAGGAATACGTATGTGTTTAAGATCTGTTAAAAAGAAGTAATTTAAAACAACATGAAATATTAACCAAGTAGCTTTGAAAATTGCTTCTCATGCATATGTTAATATACAACTCTGCCGTTTTCTCATGAAAAATAAAACAACTTTCTTTCGAAACGATTTTCTTGGAACGAATGCATTGCAAGCTATTAAATTTCCCCTTCACCCTTCAATTGCGCGTGGCGAGTGAAGTATGACACAAGCCAAGTATAGCACGAGACATTTTTCCATATGTTATGAAAAGCACCTATTAGACAATGGAATAATTTTACATTTTTACATAATTTTGGTCTTTTTATACCCTGAAAATTCTTTGTTGAATAAATCTTTGAAGCCATATCTTTTATGTAGTCTCTCGTTAACATGTATTCTGAGGGACCCAAACAATCAGTGTTCGTGTTGTAAAATATTTCGTTATCCTACTTACCGTGACTTGCCGTGAGATGAGATTAATACGATTGATACGATAACTACGATTACTTGCCGGGCCCCAACTTGTGTTTGTGTTACGGCAAATTTCGTGTTAAGCGAGTTCGTGCTAACAAGAGTTTACCGTATTTTACTTTTCATTGGAGTATAATAATAAATGTAATAAGTAATATACGATTTCGAAGAATTTACAAAATAAATATAGCGTAACAAATCAGAAAAGCGATTAAGATGCACATCAATTTGTCTTATAAATGGTTTAATCTCGTGTTTTCTGACACTAAGTACATTTGAAAGTGGTTTGTATGTGGTGTGAACAGTAGAATGGAATATCATTTGCATCTACTAAGTGCAGTCAAGATCTGAGAGTTGTACGCTGTGAAACATGCTTTACGCTGTGTTATTTTGTAAATTACTTTTATCCCAAACAGCTCTCCGTCTTTTCAATTTATAGTTCAAGTCGAATCTAATTTTCAGAAATGTGTATGATGTTCATTTGGCATTAAAACGTCACGAACTAGAGATCTCCGCAACTGGTGAGTGGTGTCAGGAACATTATTTAATTAATTATAGAATGTGGTACTTTATTAATATGATAAAGATGTTGACATTGTTTTGGAAATCGTGGAATGTATTATTAAAGTTTTTATAGTTGAAACAGCGGATCTACTAGTATGAATATTATAAACATTTGAAAACACATAAAATTTGAGCGAGATGATTCTATTACATACATACCATGTCACGTTTATATGTATGTATTCGGTATTTTTATGTGGACTGTCCGTCTTTGCCGGCTAGCTAACGGTGTCCCGCATACGTGGGTATTTCCCATCCTTGGGGGGAAGATGGGCATGTGGCGAATATGACGTATTTCCTTCACCGTAACTACCAAACGTCGCCTCCCTGTGCTTTTCTTCGACACGCAGGTATATAAACTGAGTCAATTCTAAAGGAAACCTACAACTACATTTGTGCCTCGGCCAGGAATCGAACGCGGGATCACACCACGACAAGCAAGTAGGCTACCCGTGAGCCATTCTAGATGCATTCGCTGAATTTTAATGGTTGAAAGTATTATTAAAAAGGTAAGTTTTATACAGCGGAATAGATTAATATAAACAAAATTATTGAAAACAGCATATGTACTTTGTTTCTCGCCTCTCAAATACTCCTTGCACGATTAAGACGTCTAAGCGGTGAAAAGTCAGCAATCAATTTGTTGATCATAATGACATATATCTTTTCATGCAAACACATCACGAACTACGCTTCAAACACACATGCTAGTGACGCAACATTTTTAAAATTCGATCAGTTTTACTTCGTTAAGGAAAGTTCTTCAACGCACTATTCGTTACAAGTAAATCCTATATATGTAAATGTTACAAAGAGCGAATGGAGCTAACTTCTGAAGTAGCGGATTCATGTCGAGTTATCAAGTCGCGTTATCAAAAATAGGTAGATAATGTCCGAAGTAGAAACCATACTTCGGATTTTAGCAGTATACATATATACCCTAAGAAAAATAACGAAGGAACAGGGCAAACATAACTGGAACATTTTATCAATCGTATACGTGGTATACAGCTGGCGTAATCCTGAAAACATCAAGATCAACAATACTTACAACCACCACCTCAACAACAACAACAAAACAACAGAGATAATAATAATAATAATAATAATAATAATAATAATAATAATAATAATAATAATAATAATAATAATAATAATAATATAATAATAATAATAATAATAAATTCCTAAGTTCCACATGAATCCCTAGCTGAACTGCAACTGAAGAAAGGGTTATACATCCAGATGCAAAGATTGTCATACTGGACACATGTAACATCGTGAGGAAGTTTCTGAACATTGATGGCTGATCCAGTGCTGATTATGACAGTTGGAACGTGCATCTCTTGTTCATGGTAACCGAGATGCACGAGTGGAAACAAGTTAAATTGTGATAATAATGATGATAATAATAATAATATAATAATAATAATAATAATAATAATAATAATAATAATAATAATAATAATAATAATGCGACGAACGAGAAGAAATGTTTTACTGCGTGTGTTCGAGTGCATCACCCCGTGCACCTTGACAATGTAACCCGCCGCACCACGAGCGCGGCAATAAAATCTCCAACGAGCATGCAACTCCGGCGCTGTTCGCACCGTCGACGACAGCGGTTGCGGCGGCGGCGTCGCGCCTTCTTCCACGCGCATCCATCGCCCTCGCGCGGGCGGAGGGGCCGGGGGCGGGGCCAGGGGCGGCAGGGTGCAGACAGCGCGGCTCGCGCGTCTGGCGCCGGGGGGGCGTGCCACACACTTAGCGCAGCAAGTGAGCGTGACGCGGCCGCGTTATTCAACACCGCGCCGTTCCCAGCCCCGCGCGCTCTTTACCCGCCTTCAACGCGCAGCGCCATTGTACGCGCGGGAGGATCACAGCGCCGCTCCGCCCCGCCTCAGGCCTTCGCTCTGCGCGGCGCAAAAAGGTAATGATCCATGCGCGGACCCCGAATGGTTCCGAGGTTGTGCTTAACCACCTCACACACCTTGTTCATCAACGCCTATTGTTTCAGAAGCGCACTCTACATAATGTTCCTGTAAACCAGTCAAAAACGACCGGAAGATTTTAAATTCTTCTGTTAATAAAGTATAAATAATACAATATTTACATTTATTAAAATTAAAATGCAGAACCAGATTTTTTATTTCATTTTGAGATTTGATTTATTATAAATTTTCTCTATCAAACTGCTCTGAAACACTATTATTGAAAACCCTTTTTTTTTATTCTGGAGAGGACTACATGAAGTTGACAGTTGACGACGAAGGGTTCAGCTCAAAAATACTTGGACATGTCTAAAGATTGGTCCACTGACTTGTCGATGGTGAGAATGAAGACATTTATTTCAACTTTGAATAATATTTTGCACCCTTGTATGAGCAATTTCGAAACGTTTGGTCAAGACTTTTTTTTTGTATATGATTTCCTAAATTCATAACAAAACGTTACTGCTGTTGTCGAGGCATAATGTTTAGTCCTAGTATTGTGTGAAAAAAACATGCCAGAACCAAGTAATAACATGAGGAACGATAGCATTCAAAAGATTTACAACATTCTTAAATAAATGTTTAACTCGGTTTGTATTGATTTTGCAATTAATATTTAATAAATAACGTGAATATGTAAAAATTTACCTCAGTATCATATATTAAATTAAGATTAATTTTTTCTGTATTTTGCGAGCGATATTTGAAAAGCCACTAATCGATTGTGGAAAAGTGCCATGAATTCTTGTCAAAGCACGTTCACATGAAATGCTTGAGTAAGTGCACTTACTGCTTTGCAGATTTGCTAGTGCCCTTGCCTTGAGGTGTCTGTGAACTGCAGGTGGAGAGCGATGACTCTGGTCATTCTCTGTGAACTAGCAATAATCGTCGTAGCTCACGTGCTTGCGTTCGAGGCTAGATCCTGGAACGACGACACAGGAAGAACGAAGGTAATGGGAAGATACATAATGCAATTAATTAGCAAGAACCAGAATGTTATCTGTATGGAACTTTCCCCAGGATCTGCACTACATGAAGTTCTTCAGCGAAATGGAACTTCGGAGAAAGATAACTGATAACGCAGCCACTAAGCAAATATCAGAAAATGAGAGCAATTGAAATGCCACCTTTCTAGTAATTCTTGCTGTCGTATACGGGATACAGGATGTGATAAAAAGATAATAATACTGTATGAGAATGTAATGGGATGTATCTCGTGCACGAAAATGAAGTAACTAATAAACACAGGTATGAACAATTATCCCATTCTAACAATTTTTGCATCGTCTTATACGATAACGATAATGGGTGTAAAAAAAGAAAGGTAGTGTTTGTTAGGTGTGATCATTTGATTTGTTGAAGTTGTGAAGGAAAGAGATTTTTTATAGTACAATCATACATACTCTTAATAAGTTTTGAATTACAAGCTTGTATTTTATTAGAGAAGAATTTAAAAAGCACATAATATTCAAAAATAAAATAAAAAATGCTTCAGATGGTATTGATGACATCACATTGTTGAATAATTTGCCGTATGTAGTCACAAAGCAATCAGCTGGAATAGGAGGTCATGAAATAGGATAGTAAAAGAAAATAACAATAACAATGATATGATGAAGTAAATGATAGAGTACATGAAACAGTAAAGTATTTAAATAAATGCATTTTAAGATTATTATTTACTTTGTTTTCCTTTTTCTTTATTATTTCCTTCGTTTGTGTTTTGTGAAAAATTTGTTGCATACTGAAAACATTGTTATGTTTTCCAAAACACATTGTATTTACTGATCTACAGTATGCCTTTAATCTTCCCTGAAAGCTAAGTATTTGGGCTCCTTCCGTATGGATTTTCAGTGATTGTGAGGTTGCGGCTGAATAATAATTTGGAGGATGAGTTTTGTATCTGAGTCTAAACAAACAATTTTAAATTCAACAAGCAATTTTTAATTCGAGAATTAGTAATTTGACTATCAAACTTAGAGACAATGCAAGACATAAAGCACGTTTGAACTAATATTGAGAGTCATAACATATTTTAATTCTAAGGCTTATTATATATCTGTTGTACTTCTTTTCTAAAGGATAAGAAGTCCAGTTAACTGTATTTAAAACCTTACATGAAAAAGCACGAACATAATTCCTAATTAAAAACTGACACGACATTTATTCGAGATTAATAAGGATATACAGTAAATGCAATTCAACGATAATTAGGGAGTAGTCTAATTATTCATATTACGTAGCAGTAGCATCTTCATCAAGCCTCCGGTAACGATCAGCCCTCTTAAATTAGAATTAATAGCCAACCTTAATACTTCCTGCGTCTTGCATCCGATTGACTATAACATTTGTCATTGGCTAAGATTTTTTATTGTTGTTGTTGTTGTTGTTGTGCGATTTTTGGAAATAATACGACGAAAGAACTCACAATCACATCATGTTTCTATATTTTTATTACGTTATCAAAGTTAACTACGTTTTCCACAAGCTGTCGTTTCGAGTAAATACTCTTCGGACAATTCTAGAGGCATCCATTTATTTTCCGAATTAAGTCTGATATTTTTATCGGGCACTATTTCGTTGTTAGTTCGACAATATCTGGGCAAATGAAGAGAAAAACAGAGTTCGTTTGACGAATAGGGAAAGACTAATAAAACCGGCCCCGTTAAAAGCTGACTTTCGGATATCCAGGCGTAAAGACTTTTTATTTTGAAGTACCGGTAGCTTAATTCTTTTATAGCTCCCAAATCCCGGATCGCGCGAAATGAAGCCGCACCTTCTCCGCCCCCGCCCCGCCCCGCCCCGCGCTTCCCCGATGCTTCCGGGTGTCGGCACCCCCGCGCCGCCGCCGGGGAAGGTCAGCCTGCCCTTGGATGCAGGAAATATGGGCGCATCCGCGGCGTTGCTAACAGCCCCAAGGGACAATTTCATTACCGCCATTAGAACGTGTTCTGCGTAACGACTACACAGCCAGAGATGCGAAGCAGGGGCGTCAGACCCGGCTGCCCTTGGCCGCGGGACCGCCCGGGAGCCCTGACGCCGCCGCCGCCCCCGCCGCCGCCGCTCCCAATCTGAGCGAGCGGACGCTAGGAGGCGAATTCTAGCGGAAGACTACTCTGATCGGTAGTACACTAACAAATGGATCACGCATATTTCCTTCCTCTTCCTTTTCTTATTGTCTTCCCTCACACATACATACTACATGCAGTACACTACCACATTTGTCGGGAAACCTGATGGGAGCTTAGAGCTTGTTCCGGCAACTGGGGAGAGGCCTCGCAGGGAGATACCTGGAGGATGCAATTCGTCACGTCTCCGTGAAATTCTCTTTCTTTAGACTCCTCATTTATACAGATAGGTTGCGTGTGAAAGTCGCAAAAGTTATGTATTCTACTGAAATAATATAGGAGACGATTAATATAATCTGCGATAGAGTATGTAGTCGTGAGTCCGCAGTTGAAACTTCGCAGAGTGAGAGATTCTATTTATTTATTTATTTAATTTTTAATTTAGCAACGCTCAAAAACAGCAAAGAAATTGATATTACGTATATAAAGGCGCCTAATTATTTATTTCCGTCTCTCCGTCTATCTGTCCGTCTGTGAAGAACGCTAGAAGAACGCCCCCATCTCGATCAGGTTTTTCGTCCAGTTTCCCTGATCCATTGAGCAAATGCTGAGATGGCCCCTTGTTTTGCTTCTGGACATAAATGTAACTTCATTTTATGTGCACGTCTTCTAGAATTCGGTGGGAAATACAATTATTCAAATTATCGTTTCCATGTTGTCGCGGCAGGAAGTAATAAGAGCCAAAATTTGTTGCTTATTTATCCTTGAAAATAGATTTTATTACATGGGAGTTTTTTGTTTTTTTTCTCCCTTTCAAAATTCAAAATTTTATTGCTTATTTATTTTTGAAAATAGATTTTACTACATGGGAGTTTTGTTTTTCTCCTTTGAAAATTCAAAATTTGAGTAGTATATGACTTGGTGTAGGGATCACAGAATTTTGAAAATGTGCACACAATTCACTTTTCCCCATAGCACGTCATACGCAGTTTTTAACTGTTTTTTGACGAAAATAAATAAATAAATAAATAAATAGTGGCCAAATCGTTCAGTCGATTTTCTCCAAAATTGATATTCCCCAATCGATGTGGCTGAAGTCACGGCCCCTAGAATTGGAATCTGGTATTGTAATTTTGGGGGATGCTTTACATAAAGCTTCTGGGATATTTTCGAAAAAACGACTCCATTTTTTTACAAAATTTTGTTGTTGGATGGAGTGAAAGACGTTTAAGAGAAATGTACAGGTCTTATGTTCGTTGCAAAGCCTGATTTTTCGAAAATTGCAAAAGTTCAAAATTTTTTCGGAGTCTTCCTACAACTAAATCTATTAAAGAGAGAGGTTTTTTCCCTTCATGAAATCCATCCCTCAAAGATAGATTTTGAAATACGGTCATATACAATTTTTTAAAAATTGGAGAACTTTTCAGGTAATTTTGCGTGAAAATGTAGGGGAGAAAGAGCGTGTTTTTTTAAGCACCACTAGTTTCGTTACTAGGGCTCTGTAACAAGAGTTTTTCTGCCGAAAATTTTCCGTTTTTCGCAGCATTTCATAACTTACTTTCTACTCCGTAGCGAGAAAGTAAAAATACAAATATTAAGAAAAACACATTCACGTGATTCCTGCAAGCTTCTCTTCATTGATTTTGGAATATAACAATTTTCTTGTCTATATATTTATCAATCTTGCATCAAAATAGTCTTACTTAATAGTAGTAACGTATTTTCATGCAATAATGATATTTATAATCACAACGCAAGTCGTAGAAATCACATTCGTCAGGGCAATATCATAGCTAAGTTCTCGAAGACTGGTGGAGGAGATTCATGCCCTAACTACGGTTGTTAAAGCGTAATGATTAAGGAGGTTGATTTAAGCGAGGAGTTTGAGGTCTAATTTATCCGTGTTAGGTACGCATAATATACATTAGATTTAACTAGCGTAGAATTAATTCTCCATTTGATGCTATGAAGTTACTCTTTCTTTTTCCTCTATTCCGAAATTGAGTTCGTAAAATTTTCACCCGTAAACTACTTGAAGTGGAATAGGCAACAACGTACGAAGATGTAATAAATCCTGTGAAACAAACACAAGTTGCCTGTTCATTCGTTCTGCAGCGTTGTCAATTCAAGCATCGCGTTTACCAATGATCTTTTTACCTATTAATTTTGTTTATACGTTCCTCGGTCGCGCAACAAGGGAAGGGTAGGACGAATAGCACAGCTGACTGCGATATGCGTCAATATAAAAAGCGGTGAACGGGCTGTGAATACCCCCTCGCTAAACCACTGATCCTCCAGTACATTGTTATTGTTGTTGCGTTGCTTCTTGAAATAATTTTCCCGCATTTAATTACAAACATAATATGAAACAATTATAAAACACCTAATAGCTGGAAAACGACGGAGGTTATATCTATCTTTAAAAAGGGTCAAAGAAATGAGTGCGGGAACTATAGAGGTATTAGTCTCATGAATGTCGCTTATAAAATATTTGCAAAAATAATTAATGCTCGATTAAAAATCATTACAGAAGTTAAATTACAAGAAGAACAGTCGGGATTTTGGAAAGGACGCTCATGCAGTGACAACATTTTTAGTATCAAAAGGATTTTAGAAAAACGACGATAAGTCAATATGGAGACCCATTTAGCCTTTATTGACTTCGAGAAAGCCTTCGACAGTGTAGATCGAGTCAAATTGTGGAATGTAATGAGTGAAAGTGGATATCCTAAACACCTAATAAATACCATAAAAAGTTTATATACGGGCACAAAAATTACAATAAACACTGGTACGAAGAAAACTGAAGAAATTTTGACAAATGGAGGACTCAAACAAGGATGTAGTTTATCTCCAACGCTATTTAATATATATGTAGATGATCTTATTAAAAATGGAAATGTATAGTGGGCCCTGGAATCCAGTTAAAGAAGAACAACCATCTAAATGTTATTCTTTATGCAGATGACATAACAATACTGCAAGAAAGTGAAGACGAATTAAAAAAGCCGTATACAAACTACATCTACTGGGAGGGCTCGAATATAATCTCCGGATATCAAAAAAGAAAACAAAGGTTATGGCCCATTATGGTAAACACCCCGCTCGCTCAAAAATAGTAATTGACGATACAGTAATCGAACAGATTTCTAATTTCAATTATCTTGGTTGCGAGATCAGTTATGACAGAGATAAAGACATAGAAAATAAGACCAATAAATTCCAATCACTATGTGGCATAATAAACCGAACACTTCAGAACAAAACAAGGAAAGACACCCAAATAAAATTTTATAAGACAATGGCTGCTCCAGTTCTCATGTATGGAAGTGAATCGTGGATAACAAAAGAGAGAGATAAAAGTAAAATCCAAGCAGCGGAAATGAGATTTCTCAGGAAAGTTAAAGGCTGCAGAAAACAAGATCACATAAGAAACGAAGATATCCGTAAAGAACTGGATATATATAATATAAATGAAAAGATAGAGGAATACAGAGAATCATGGAGACATCACATTGGAAGAATGGGTGAAGAAAGAATTCCACGCTTAGTGATGAAGGGGCCCGGAAAGATGGAGTGAAGTGCAAGTGAAGACGGAACAGGCATTCATGCCTAATCCCTGAAAGGAAGAAGAAGAAGAATATGAAACAACCAAAATTAAATAATGTATTAAATAATTTTAAAAATTATGAATATGCCTATAATAAGTAATGTATATCAGCTTCTGAATCAATGACCCCCATCTCGATCAGGATTTTGTTCAGTTTCCCGATCCATTGAGCAAATGCTGAGAGGGCGCCGGGGGATAAAATCCGGGGTGTGGGGTATTATTTTGTTAGCAATACTAAAATAAAATAAGTTTGTGGTTCGTTTATCGCTGCAAATAAGTTTTGTATAGTTCTGGAGCGAAAATGTCTAATTTTCAGGTGTTCCTAAATTTGCCTCGTCGGTTCTGTTATTCATCATGCAGGAGGATGCACCATGCAGGAGGATGCACCACAATAATCATAGGAGGATGTATGGTTAAAGGGTGGGCAAGAGATTGTGGAACTTCAGAACACTTTGAAGACTGTATTTCTCTCTTATACGTCACGTACAATTTTTACTGTTCTTGACGAAAATAAATCAAATCAAACGGTTATCTAGGGGACCAATCGCGCACCGCAAAAATACCAAATTGTGCCGCCGTATACCGATCTAAAAGCACCACAATTTAGAGCTACCCGGTGGGTTTTTTTCAGTTGTTTTCTTTCTTGTGAAAACATATCAGATAAATCTTTTTTGGCAGCAAATCCTTAAACCGTAAGTAATAGTATGCATAATTTCCCGTTTCTCTCTTGATTCAGTACCTCAAACTTTACGATGTTAATCCTGGAGAAGTAGGAAATGATGTTATATATTCTGTTGGGAATACAGGGGAAGGAGATGCATCTCGGGAATTTCTAGGAGTTTTAAAACAAGTACATATAACGAGTGTACTCTACGCGGTGACAATAACTGCCCGCATTGTTTACCTGCTTTACTCGCTGGCAGAGAACCAGCTACATGCAATATCATTGCAATGTTCTTTGTGATATTGAGAATATAAACTTAATTTTTTATTCTTATTATCGTGCCTTGGCTTGTCGATTCCCCTAGTTGCTGTTTGTTGGGGATGTTTATTAAAACTGTCCTTTTCACTTCTTCCAATGTTTTTTCTTTCAACCTTGTCAACCGTCTTGTTCAACATTTTAGTGCCGTTGTTCCTATATGTAGATTTGTCTGATGAGACTTCATTACCATTTTACACTATGTTGCTGCAACTAGGTTCCCTTGTTACCTTCTTGTACTGCCAGAATAAATAACACGCACAATATCACGCAATTGTTGCCGCAATTGTACCACAGAAGATTGTCTTGATTGGACCGAACCTTCTTGGGAGAGTAGTAAGAATTATTATATATTTTTCCTTGACGACAACGGGAAGCAATGGAGTGAAATGTATGTAAATATATTACCAATCCCAAGAAGGTTCGGTCCAATCAAGAGAATCTTCTGTGGTACAATTGCAGCAACTCGTCCAAAAATAAGAAAATGATATCGCTGCACCACTATTTCTAAGGCAACAATATTATTTTATGCGTATTCCGAAGCTAATGAAGTGTATTTGTAACGTTTAGCATAAAAGTTCCAATTACTTACTCCCTCTGCACACAAATACCTTACGATATATTGCACAAAGATAGTAAGACATTGGAATATTATCCCTGCTCATTAAAGCGATAGCTATTCGCTGAAAATTGAGTGAAAATCGTTGGAGCCAACTTCTATGATCCAAATTCTCTTATGCGAAGAAATAGGTTTCAATTTAAGCAATGGTTCAAATTCGGCCAAAACACAATCAGTGTTCCAAGTACTTGGCGCTGCAGCCCGCGTACGGGCCATGGCTTACCAGCGGCGTCCTGGCCTCGCGGCCATGGTTTTTTTTTATTTATTAATTTTTGAAGAAATTACATAGCTCAGTAAAAATAACTATACATATGTATTTACAGATTTATATGCTAACCTTAAATATAATCTCACAAGGGGGAGGAAATTCCTTTTCGGGTCCTCAGTCCGTATCTAAATCTGCAAATTGTTTTAGGAATATGTGATATGGATATTTGTTATTGATTCGTGTTTGGTAATTGGGGTTTTTGGCTGGTTTGAATGGTGATAGGGCTGGGATTTGAGGTAGGTTATGATAAAAGTTGGTGGCCAGATATGTTATGTATTGTTCAATGGGTTCCAAATTAAATTTGTTGTGAAGTTGATTGTTCGTTATATACCATGGGGCATGAGCAACTATTCTTAAGAATTTATTTTGTAGGACTTGTAGTTTATGGATGTTAGTTTTAGCAGAACTGATCCAAATTGGGCTGGCGTACAACATTAATGGTCTTAAAATTGTCTTGTAAATTGCTATGGCTGATTTATATTGTATTGGGCTGTTTCTGTAAATTAGTGGTCGTAGTTGTGCCAGTTTTATTTTAGCTTGGGTCACTTTGGCATTTATATGTTTTCCCCAAGTTGCTTGGTATCAAGATATAAGCCTAAATATTTTACAGGTTTATTGGAGGGGGTACCATTCTATTGATTTATTTAGAGTGAGAGGAAGTGGGAGAGAGTGGGGTCTTAAACTAAATATTTTTGCAGCGGTTTTGTTACGAATTGGTTGAATTTTAAGTTCAGCAGCCCAGCTGTCTATCATATTTTAATAAAGTTGTAAGTAGGTTCTTAACTCAGTGAGGGTTGTACTGGAGGCAAATATGGCTGTGTCGTCGGCAAATTGGGCGATAGTGATTTTATTAAGTGTGGGAAGGTCAGCGACATAGAGGTTGAATAGGGTGGGTGATAACGGAGAGCCTTGGGGAAGTATCGCGGCCACGGTAGTACGTGTACACTCTGTCGGTAGTACTGGCTTTTTTGTAAGAATTAAATACTCAATTATAATTGACTTGTTAGACAACCTGACTCGAAAATTTTTGGTATATGAATAATATTAACACCGTCAATTATGAAAACTGTAACATTTCCTTTCCAAAGAATTTTCTTTTTTAAGCGGAAGATTACCGAATTCGGAACAATCACTTTGTTGTACTGTGAACTTTAAATATCATATTTTGATTACGATTTCAATCAAATCTAACCTGCCTATTAGAACTAAATATTTGAAATGAAGCAAAAATGTAGTGTGATTATTATAAATGGCGAAATATAGAAATGCAATTACGTTTGACGTTTTTCAGTACAAAATTAAATTATGTTTTTATATTCCATCCAATTTATTGCAATTAAGATTGATTTGCTTCTTTTCATTCTCAGATTGTTTTATGAACATGGGAAAAAATGCGGTCCACCCACGTATAAGGTCAAGATTTCGCAAAGACAAATTCAAACCCCCGTAAACCACTATACCCTCAGCTCCTTAACATAATCATATTCCTTTCTCTTCTTAATTAACAATAACATTAACTCAATAATTATATCAGAGTTTAAACCTCACTTACCTTATGGATGGCCAATCCAAAATTGCCGTATAATAATCTTATGTATTTTTAAAACACAGTGAATAACGATTTTAAACACATTCCACGTAAATGATATACATCCCGCCATGTTTTTCATCACGTATCTATCCCTGCATCAGGTGGCCAACAAATAAAAGCATTCATCTCTTTGCAGTGTAGTAAAAGATGTAAATGGGAACGAATAGACTTTAGTTACGGCGTGAACGTTGGTCCAATGCGTCTAGATTGCAAGTAATGTTATTTTTTATGTTTGGAACTATTTTTTCAGCGGGCTGTGTTTATGATATATTCAGTTCCTTATATGCTACGTTTTTAATAATAATATCTCTGATATTAATTATCTTAAGTCTTTATATATCCTTGAATATATTTATTATTTATGAAAATGAAAATTGCGTCATCTAATTACTACATTTTGAAGGTCCTGAAATATTTTTATGATGTTTTACGTCCGTTGTTATTGTGTCTTTGTGTTTGTAGTGCGCGTACTGGTGTGTTATACAGTCTTATGAGTGCTGCATCCGTCACGGGTCGGGAGTTCGTAGCATGTACCGTGACTTTCCCTTACTGGGAACTCCAAGCATCTAGCGCATCTAAGGTTTCATTCACTGCTAGAACCGGATTGGCTTTATCGCGTCTTTGCGGAGCACTTTAATTTTTTCAAATTTATAAAATTATTATATACAATTAATGTCAGCGAACATAACGAAGTATGTAGTCATATTTTAGTTTACAGGCTCAGTGTTCAAGTATGTGTAAAAACACTTACATTAAAGAATAACAAGAATACCAAAAATAACGAAGCTAAATTATACTCAAATAAAACACTTTCCAGTAATTTAAAAATATTCTATTTTGAATGAAGTACGTACTTCATCTCGATTTCTGAGATAATTCATAACACGAATGTAATTCATAGAATATGAAGGTACGACTTTCGTTTTAATAGTTGAAATAATATTTTAGAAGATATTTTATCTTGTACATCTTAAACGCTAGGTAGCTAGGTTAAGTATAATTTTTACTTTAACTGTACGTAATGTTTACGTTTATCTATTTAAGTAGTGTTCACTTTTATATAAAATGTTTTTAAAGCAAGCAGTTCATAATTAACTTTATCAAAAGAACAACTAATTCGTAGTAGCCTTTCTGTACTTAGCTCGTAAAAGTCGCTTCTCAATGCGTGAAATGAGTACACACGCAGTATTAAATTACGACTGCATCTCATTTCCTCCAATGTGCGAACTTTCTGGTAGCGTTTCATGTCATTTTTATTGTTGTTCGCGGGACTTTGAATTTAACATCATTACCTCCTTGTTTTCAACTTGCTTTACTATTGCAAAATGCTTATAGGGCGTTTTATACTCGTACTGTTGGCAAACATTCACCCTCCAACTGGAGGGTGACGGAATAGCATATTTCCGTCCATTATTCATACGAAAAAGAAAACAGCGATACTTTATTTTGCCGGTGTAACTTTAGACTCCTGCCAAAGTTGTAACTTTTGTTTTGAGTTACTTATCGACCCGTAAATTACACGTAATCGTAAATAATTAAAAAATATAATGAATAATCGAAGATAATGAATTGTGTACAATTACCTAGAAAACTATTTATATCATTTTACATTATCATTAATTTTCACAATATACATCATGTACGAAACTCCTAAAGGTAAAAGATGCATTAATGAAAGGAATATAGATGATGTATAATAGAATTGAAATAATATCATTGATAAAAAATATCACTCATAAAGAGAGCTTCTGTGTAGTACTAAAGGTTTTATGAGTGATATTTTTTATCAATGATATTATTTCAATTTTTGAATGAATTGTTGGAACAGTAATAGAAGAGAAATTTTTTAAAAATTAATAATAAATAAAATATCGTTTTCAATATGTAGATCAAGGTCACCGGCAAGGCGACTCGCTTACTAGAGATCGCGGGAACTGCTTTTAGATTAACTGCCTCCAAATTTAAAAGTCTGGTTTCTACAAATTTCCCCGGGATGAAGGTATGTCACTGGGTACCTGACCCTGTGAGTCTCTCGGAGATGTCAGCTGAGAGCTATTGCCCTAAATTTGGATATAATAATTCCCATTTTCTCTACTGAAACATAAATTAAATACGCCAGAAACATTGAAACTTATCAATTGAGAGTGAAATAAAACATTTTGATTTAAAATGATTTTGATTTCGTAATCGCACATATTTAAGGGTTAAATTATTGCATTAACTTCTTACGTTCAGATTAGGAAAGAAGATTGTTCAACGATAAGGTAAGATATATAGTATAATAAATATAAGAAGATGTTTTACTAGAGGACATAGACGACGTAGAGAATTGTTAATTTATTTCACATTATTGTTATATTCAGGAAAAAATATAATAATTTAATGAATCATCCCAAACGAAAACAGGCAAAGAACTGCCAGGAACCTTACCCCTATCCCTAAAGAAAATGTATTATTTAACTCAGAATTTAAAAATAAAATATACATGAAATAAAGAAATAATGAAATATATAAATATAATCCATTTCTCTTTTGTTTGCTAGAAAACATTCGGCAAGTGTATTTTCGTATCAAATCACCATTCGTTGTTATATTTCGAGTGCGCTTTTTACCTTACAACAGCTTCAGCGTGTACACATCTTTCGGATTTTGGAGGGGAAATGAAAGCGCAGTCAGGGGAAGTGGCCCGTGCTTGCGGGAGCACCGGACTTCCCAGAGGCCCAAGGAGCTCTTAGGGCGCATTCCGACACGCCTGATGTACTTCAATAGAGTGTTTCGAATAATATCTGCAGTTGATTAAACTATACGTTTAATTAACTGTTTGTTGTATTGTGTTCATATATGTTTGTATTAAACTACATTAACAGCAATATGCGCTTATAAATATTTCAAGTAATGTGAAAAGTAGTATTGGGTGATGGTAATACTGAATATCAGGTCTTTATATCCATATAAAATGATTTTAGAGTTTCGTTCACGAGAGAAGAGTTAACTATTTATACACTTTTGGAGGACAAAGTTGTAATGTTTTTAATAAATAGCGTTAGAAGGTTGATGATATACTCATTTCCTTGTATAAAAGATATGATCTGCATATTTTGGGCTACAACACCGCCGTGTATAACACAGAGATATGATACAAAATTATTCCATCGATGTACGAATAGTTAGTAGGTGAAGGTCTTGAGGTGTTACTGTGAACACACAGAAAACTAGCAGAAGGTTGAAACCTTCCTTTATAATCTAATGAAAAAGAGATATTTATTACATACATTATTATAGGAACTATGAAAATTATATCATTAAATTTTATTTAATAACAGCGTTGAAACAAATTGTTTTCTACGGTGTTTAGATATACATGGACTGCAGCTAATTTGTGGGCCATGGTCGGCTTGGGAATATTTTCCGCCATCTGGAGACGCTTACTTCATCTGAGCTTGAAAGTCATCAGTCTACGCCATTTTTAAGAGACCTCCCAGGCAGAGAACAAAGGAAGGATCACATTACGCATTCTTGAAAAGGAAGAAAATATTTAAATGAAATGAGAGCTGACCTTTCCGATTACAAAGTCGAAATGCACTGAGAGAAATCACTAGATTTATCTCAGAAGGATCTGTCCTCGTGCAGTTTTTGGCCATAAAGATACAAACGCAGTTGCGCCCAGTCACACAGTAGAGGTGCAGAGATAAAAGCTCGGAAGTACTTACAAGCGTACTAAACTCCTTTCGCTCCTTTGAATCACGTGAAGCTTAATGAGTTCGTAGCGCCACAACTCCGAAAAAAACACGCTCTTACACGCGGTTTTATGCGCGACTTGTACCCAGAATTTGCATAAACGCGGTACTTTGTTGAGAAGGGCAAGACCTTCTTATTTCCATGCAGTAAATCAGCGCCGCGGGCCGTAGCGTTGGCGCGAGTTGGAGGAGGAGGGAGAGCGGGGGGGGAGGGGAGGGGCGGAGAAGCAAGGGCGCGAGGTCGCGGCCACCCGAGGAAGGCCGCCAGCGGCCCATTGCGCTTCGATGCCCTGCGCCGGCGCGTGGAGGCGTCGACGCGCTACCGCTACCCGTTCCCACGCCCCCTCCCCCACACCCCAGCCTCCGTCCTGCCCCCTTCCCTACTTCATTGCGGTGATCGCCGCCAGCCCCACTCCTACTGCGCGACCGCTCGCGGAGATACGGGTTTCATTCATTTACACGGAGTGCAGGTTGTAATCTATATACGGTACTACAATACGGCACGGGAGAATCTAGTTATTCAGGCGCTCATGGTAAGCATGGAATTTGCGCCCCTATCAGGATACACCAAATTAGAGTTGTAATTTGTTTGAACAGGAATAATCTAAATAGTGCCCCTTGTGAGTGGCGCCCATAGCACGTGCCATTAGGTTGTCTTTTACATTGCAAAAAAAATTGTTATTTTTTGGCTCACCCCCTACATATTTTCCATCGGGTCACATTTAATCAAAAATAAAATTTAATCTCAATGTCTGATATTAACCAGTGCCGACTTGAGCGCGAAATTTGAGAGTTAGGGATGATTGGTTTTGTTGCTTTAAGTCAGTGGAAAACTACTTAAACATATTTAATATACAGTGATATGAGTACAGTGAATGATGGTATTGAACACAACACAACATAAATTGCTGTTGCTCATCATTTACAGTTAGTAGTCCATACAAATCTTGCATTAATTTAACAACCCTTTCAGGACAGTCATTCACAGCTTTCAACTTATAACTGTCCTTTGAACTTGTAAATACGAAGAGTTGCTTGTCCAGGTCGAAGGACATTCTTCAATAAAACTAGCGTCCATCTTCAGGCAAGAGAACAGATATCTGCTTTGGGTTGACACAAAGTCACGTACAGTTTTCACTGAAATGAAGATAAAATTGAATAATTGCGTATTAAGGAATTAATAATTAAAGAACGGTCATCGAGATACAATTGTGCTTACTGTATTATTCTCCATCCAATTCTCCTAAAAAGGAATATATCTCTTTTCCAAGTATAGATTCTCTCTGGCTAAATTTTCTACATTTTGGGTTTGATTTGCACGTCTACGGAATTGTGAAATCTATCATTTCATGTGATTTTCGAACTTTTAAAAAGCAGATATCTTGATAAGTACCTTTTACAGCTACACTGAACTGATGCCACGGTTTAACATAAACAGTTACAAACAGCATTGAAACATTTCTTAAAGAATTTTTAATTACACTGGATAGTTTAGGTTCTAATCTTAGCAGAAACATTTTTAAAACAATAAGTAGCTTTTGCCATCCATCGAGTTCGATTCATTGCCCTGGCAGGATGTATCTTTAGATTTTATATCGCTAGAGAAAGTAATTTTCTACAAATGGAAGCCAGATTTATCGACTTTTTTTTATGTCAGGGGCCCATAATATGAGTTTTTCTGAAAATCGCCAATTTTCGCTGCATCATTACAATTCATCATCATACAATTACATTTCTCGTCACTACGTAAGTATATATCAGTCGAAAAAGAAGAAGTACGTGTTATTGAATATATTATCGAAATTCTACCGATCACCATGTGCATTGGGAAAGTGAAATTAAAAAAACAAAAGCAAAATTCAAGTTATTCATGATTCACTGAAAAGTGTATGAATAAAGTAGTGACTGGATGATCGAATGGAGCTAAGAGTATGTTAAGAGTGGATCTGTGTTCTGCCAAATTCACATTCTGGAGGGCATAGGGTCAGTCGGGGTTAATAACATAGAACAAAACATTGGGACTAATGCGATACACTTTAAGAATTATTACTTAATAATATCCAAAATTAACAAAAAAATACCAAATAGTAGGTAACATGTTCTCTTATTAATGACCATATATCAAGAACTCAAAATGTTACAGTATTAGGGCACAGCAAAAGATAAAAACAATGAAAAATTACTTTTGAGATTCTGTCCCCTAAGGTATCTCACTATAACCCGCTCGTTGCTTCCAATCAAAATACACAGAGATGTCAAACTAAATCACTTTAACCCCATCAATGTATCGTATTATTAGATGGGGCTAATTTGGTAACACTGGATTTTTTAAAGAGTTTTGGTAGGTCTTAATATTTTTACTGCATACACGTCTTTAACATCAAAGGCACGTATTTAATCATTTTTCCATGAATTTGCTACAAATAGTATAGAAGAGAGGGTGGAAAGATGGCTTTTCTGTATCATAATCGTTTCGATTGACCCTATCTGTTTACGAACGAATACTTGAACACTTACCAGAGCGCAGGCATGGCGCACTGTGGCCGAAGCTTTCTGGAAAACACAGCCTACCTTCCAGGTCGACAGAATGGTATCAGATGAACTTGAATTGTTCGACCGAGCTGAGACATTCAGCATGAACAAGGAAAAACATGTTCCGTTAGTTTATAAACGAGTTACTCTATAGGAGTCTTCGATTCAATTTTTCAAAATTACGGCAGGAAATTGCAGACGAAATCGGTTTTACTTCTTATTTTTTATTTATTTTACGCCAAAACAGTTGCACGCTGTGTGTGACGTGCTATGGAGAGTAGTGAAGTGAAAAGTAGTGCACGTGTCGTGGGTTTGTCCTTGGTATTCCAGTCAGTGGACATTCGTCCTCGTTACTTTATGATATTCATATACAGAACGTTAACGCTAATACTATATTAAACTACAGAAGTAAATTTAATGTCAGATGAATAATAATTAAACAAGACAGCAGTAAATTGAAGTTTGTCCTTGTCAATTTCAATAAGGTTATCGTCTTCGTATTGTATGTAAAGTTTTATATGGACTTGAGGTATCAAGGTACTGACGAGTTTCTGCATAACTATTTCAGACAAGAGAGAACTCAAGGATCCAACTAAGGAATTCCATGTAATTGGCGGAATATTTCTCCATTAAATCTGAATTCTATATCATTGAGTAGGCGTCCCACAACTATAATTATGCTCTGTTTTAAGACCATCTGTAGTGGAATCCATCATATTGTTCATGGGTTTTGGCCCGTAAATTAAAAAACAATATTATCTTAGTTTGCCGACGTTTTGGAGTTTATTTCTCCATGTTCAGGACTAAATACATCAACACAGTTAACAACAGGGTTAAAACCATGTATAACACTATTTATTACCAAGTATAATGGAAGCTTACACTACCAAACACATTTAAGTTGAAAAATAACAAAATTAAAAACAAAAAAATACAATATAAATATACCTTACTTGCATAATATTCTCTACCTAAGTAAGGTATGTTTCTGTTGATTTTTTTTTATTTTTTACGTGCTGATGGAGCACCACTAGTTACCCAACTCAGCTGAGTCACTGTTCTTGGAGGAGCGCCGGGCCTCCCAGGCGGGCGTGGTTTGACAGGCACGCTCTAGATCCACAGGCAACGACACACATGGACTTACAGGTGCACAATGGTAACTAATGAATATTCACGAAAGCGGAAGAAAACATTCCGGGCCTGTCCGGGATTTGAACCCGGGACCTCTCGCACCCAAAGCGAGAATCATACCCCTAGACCAACAGGCCTCGAATGAATGCGAGTTACTAATGCTAATAGTAACTAGTAATGAAAACATACGGAAGAAGGCTTTCCTGGAATTCTAAGTGAAGACCTCTTGAACCGTATATAAAAATCAATCTTTGCCTAACATAACATGGGACATTGGAGCCTATATAGGATAATATGTTTATGAACGAAAATTAATGAATGCAAAAAGGAAGTGACGTGGGGTTTGTCAAAGATTTGAAGGCGGAACCTCTCATGCCCTACGTCACATACATACTCGTAGATCAACACACCAGTGGCGGCAAGATGTTAAAGCGGTAATACAAACTTTGGAAAGAAAAATGTTGGGTAAGGTTGGTCATTCAAGCACGAATCTTTCGCAATCTAATCGATTATTAAAACCTCGAAGTCGCCATACAGACAGCGGCCTACAGACGCTAACAGCGCATATTCCTAAAACCGGAGAAAAAGTACGGGCTTGTCCGGGATTTGAACCCGGGACCTCTCGCACCCGAAGCGAGAATCATACCCCTAGACCAACAAGCCCATGTGGAAGACTTGTGCCGATTCTAATAGTAAGTATACATTATTGTTCAGAAAAAAAGTAATTTCCTCGCATTGCAACACAGGACTTCTCGAACGCCATGAGACCTATAGGTCACACTAGACCTATAGGTCACTACACGACAGGTTTTAGAGAAAAGTGTGAAAGAACATTCATGAAAACAAAATTAATTTCTTGGGCCTGTCCGGGATTTGAACCCGGGACCTCTCGCACCCAAAGCGAGAATCATACCCCTAGACCAACAGGCCACTTTTGGCATTCATGTATAGGTATACTAGTATATTACAGTAGTATTGATGTATATATTATAGGATTATCGATGAAATGGGATGATGATAGTTTCTATCAAATATGAACGTTCCGCCACTAAAGCAACAAGAATGTTGTTTCTTATACATAGTAACTCTAATATCATTTCACACATGTCTCAACGAGACGTTTTTCTGTCTTTGAATCCATTTCATGCCGCCTATAAGAAATAGTTTCAATACGAATATCTGGAGAAATTACATGCACTGTGAATTCTTCCATTTGGCCGATTTCGTCGGCCTTTCGCGCTCGAACTATCCCTTGGCCGAATACGGGTCCGCTCTGAACGCACACTGAAAGACTTGTCCACTGGGAGGCAGATCGTCCGCACTGAGGCGTACTGACTGAGGCGTATCGGAAGACGTCCGTTCCGGCGGAGGTGGCTCAGGGCATCAAATGATATCATCGCAGTTCCTCTGACCGGGAGAACTTAGGGTTCAAGTCACGACGGGGACAGGATTTTCGACACTAGCTGGATAGCTAGGTCGAGTTAGGGCGCTGTCGGGGGGGAGGGGAGATCCTGCGGTCGTGTTCTCTGATCGGTAGTTATCCGTGGTTTCTCCTATCAACACAAGGCAAATGCTAGAGCAGTACCCTAACAATGGGGTCACGGACCGGCTAATCTTTCCCTCTACCTTGCCTTATCATCCCTTACTTAGCCACTCTTACACTTACATGCACTTCACTACCATGCATATCGGGAGACCTGTCGGGAACTTAGAGCTTGTCCCGTTTGAGAAGGTGTCCTTTTGGTGGGAGATACTTGAGTGAGGAAAACCCCGCAAACTAACGTGAGGGTCGGAACTGGATCTCGCCATGCAGTGGGGGGAGAATAAAGCCACCTGCTATGATAAAAACATGCACTACACTTACGAGACAAATGCCGTAGCCGTTGACACGCCCAGAAACACGAAAAAACCAATCAATTACACAAGCCGATCTCCAGATAGATCCCAAATAGACGTATTTACTATGTCGTTTCCTTCCCTTCGTTTAGCTAGTATGTTCTTATATTTTCCCGCATTTTCGGGCTTTCGTTTCTCTTTACACTCGCTCATACATCTTTCTCACGTCTTTTAGTTTGCTCTAATTAGACATAATTACAAACAACCTTGAATTATATGTTAAGCAAATTAAACATATTCTTGGAATATCCGCAATGAATGAGAACGTGGTTTCAAGGGTAAATGTGATATAATTCTCAATTACCTTCGCTGTTTGGATGAAATTCTGTTCTTTGGCAGTCGAATGATCTTATAGTGAAATAATCTACTCACATATTTTATCTCGAACGTTTCTTTTCCTCATCATATACATTTGCCTCACACGTTTTTAAAGTTAACATATATTTAGTTTTGTCTGAATAATGAAATGTACAAAAAAGTCATTTTTTTAAATTTTAATTGCAATTAATTACAATTAAACTTCTTTATTTAATTGTAGTTAATTAAATACAAATTTAGTAATGTGAATTAATTGTTAAATTAATGTACACAATACTGTGAGATAGTAATTATTTTGGTAAGGTTGATTTCTTTACTTCTCCCATTTTTACACAAATAATTAGCCCCGTTTCAAATCGTTATTTCCACGTTAACATTGTTAGGAACTTTGAAATACTAGTAGAGTGAGAGAAAAACAGTAGCCTGAGATTATTTTAAATGTCACTCTATTTTGGAATCTTTTTTCTTTTCTTTGCTTAGAGGAAATAAGTATGACTGGAGCAGGCACTTCTGCATGCATTCAACAGTTGGACTGAACCAGATGTTCATGCACCAAATTCCATATGCTCACAGCATTGACAATGTCTTCGATAAGTTCTTCGATAAGTTTAAAAGCTGTTTGACATTTATCTCAGCATAGAAAAGAACAATCAACCTTCTCTTCAACTGTCAACAAACTCATTAATTTTTTATGTAACTACTGAGCTACCTTTCTCTCACATCTAGAAAGTGATGATTATTTAGTTGAATGAAATGTGAATGAAACGCACATGAAAGTCATTCAGTATTTGATAGCACTCAAAACAGCGACAAGAACTGTAGGTTCAAAAAAGAGAGGATTGTTCCAATATTCACTTAGCTGTAATAAATGCACTTTTTTAAATTGAGAATAATTCGCAATTTTGGGGTTTGTTTGGCTTTATGGATACCTTCTCTTTTACATTAACTTTGAACAGATGGTACTAGAAGATTTATGGGGAGCATATCTTCCCAATTTTTCAAAGTTTAATACTTTCTCTTTTTTATGTCATCTCATTCGACTGTTTCCTCTCAGGGAGGCAATATGAGCAATTATTTCTCTGCGCAGGGGAGGGAGGAGACTTTGGTATTAACATCTCAGGAAATAAAAGTGTTGAATTTGATGGATTGACTTCGCCTGTCACTCTGTTAAAGAAGCGCGAGTCGTCATGAGAGGCGAAAGGTCTTGGGAAATGAATGAATGAGAGGATGAAAATGATATATCACGGGGGCTCACCAACCCACAACTTTCATTGTGTGAGTAACTAACTTTCATTGTGTGAGTTTCATTGTGGACGTAACTCCAATGCTTGACCGGGAGCGGAGGCGCAGGACATCAACCGATGTCACTGCAGAGTCTCTGACCGGGAGGTCCTAGGTTTGAGTCCCGCCAACGGCAGGATTTTCGACACTAGCTTTTCAGCTAGTCGAATTCAGTCGCTGTCTGGAGGTGAATTCTAGCGGCCGGCTGCTTTGATCGATAGTTTTCTGTGGTTTCTCCGATCAACACCAGGCGAATACCGGAATAACAATCGGGCCACGGACGGCGCGCGATCTTTCCTTCCTCTTCCTTGTCCTATCACCACCCCTTACACACACATTTATACTAAACTACCACACATGCCGGGAGACCGGTCGGGTATTTAGAACTTGTCCCGGCTAGGCGGTGCCCCGCTGATGGGAGGTACCTGGTTTGGGAAAAACCCGCTAGTCGACGGTAGGTCGGCGTCGTATCTCGCTATCCAGTAGAGGAAGATCACCGCCGCCTCCCGATAAAAACCTGCACTACACTTAGGGAGCTAATGACCTCAGTGTTGACGCGCCCGAAATCGCTAACAATCAATCAATCAAAGAATCCAATACATGAAACACGGATGCCGAAACTTGACGTATTTGGAAAATAGTATCAGGAGGCAGATATGTATAAATACAGGAAAAAAGAATGGTTGCAAAGTCTCCTTTATACAAACCACGTTTGATCTTGAACATAATGTTTTTCATTTTGGTTTCATCTCGATTTCCTCCTTTATTTTCTTTTTTACTTCTAGTTTGCTTCTTGGCGAATTACGTTGTTGCTATCACACATTGTGTCAGTAAGAATAAGTACCTCTGTCAGTAGGGAGAAACTTAACAAGTGGTTTTGTAATTATGATGATTCACATACACAATACTCAAATAGACATCCCAGTCATTCAGCCACAAGGGATAAAGCACGCAAGTGAATTTGAAGTTCCGCTCCTCAATTGCCAGTTGGGGCAGAGAGCGTTTCCGCAGCATCCCGGAGTGGCCGAAAACGCCTCATTAGCCTGAATTCGCCATTAGGCAGGATGGGCGTCTGCACGCAGGGCAGGCTGCGATCCCGCGTCGCCGCTCATGGCTCTCACCCTTGGCCGCGGGTTTGGGGGGCGGTGGGGGCGGGGGTGGCGGTGCGCGCTTCTCATTGTAAAGGCGAGAAAGCGGGGGCCGGGGCGGCGCGGGGGGGCCGGGAGGGGCGGGGGGAGAGCTTGCGCCCGGAAGTGTGCGCCGCGGCTCTCCGCGCGCCGCGTTACGCAAGGCGTCGCTTTCCGGGCGCCGCTCCGCGCCTTCGAAGGCCGCCCGCGACGGCCCACAGCGGCGCAGCACCCGCGGCGGAAGCGGCGGGATCACGCATTTGTACTCCCTCGTAGGCGAAGTATCCAGAATATTATGTCATGTTGCAAAAAATCAATGTCGATATCTTCTCGGAGAAGCTCGTTTTGGGGAATTTTGATCCCGGAAAAGTAGCTTCTTTCAAAACACTTCTCGCCGTGAAGGTGGCTCAGAGCATCAACTGTTGTCACTGCAAAGCCTCTGACCGGGAAATCCAAGGTTTGACTCCCGACGTTGGAAGGATATTTGACACTCGCTAAATGGCTGGGTAGAATTCAGTAGTTGTCTGGAGAAGAATTGTAGCGGCCGGCTGCTCTGATCGGCAGTTTTCCGTGGTTTCTCTGATCAAGCGAATGTCGGAGCAGTACAGATCATAGATCGTGCGCGATCATTCCTTCCTCTGCCTTGTCCTATCCTTGCCCCTTACTTCCACACACACGTATATGCACTACATTACCACCCAAGTCGGGAGTCTGATCGGGAGCTTAGAGCTTGTTCCGGCTGGGTAGGTGCCTCGCCGATGGGAGATACCTTTTTTTGGGGAAACCCCCTTACCCGACGGTAGACCGGTGCCGATCTGACCACCCAGTGGCAAAAGAACACAGCCAGATTCAGCGATAGAACATCGAGGAGATGGTGGAGACTAACTGGACTAATGGCCTTAGCAGTGGACGCACCCGGAATCATCAACCAATCAGTCAATCAATAAAAAATCACCTCTCTGTGTGTCTGCTTATCTTTCTCGGTATCGTGGTATGAACAACACTAGCACCTAAACTGTTGGCCCAATTTATATCAAAATTTATATTTTTCGATGTTCTTACAGCTTGGTGAATTTGAAATATTTTTTTCTGAGTACTTTATAATGAAGCCCCAACGAAATCTCCAAAATTTTGTTGTAACTGACTCCAATTTTTACGTTTTTTTTCACCAATAGAGCAAAGTACGCTTAAAAATGTATAGTTTCGATTTTCGATGATTTCTCAGAATTTTTTAGTTGCAAAATTTAAACCTCTTTTCCGCAAAAGATAAAGAATTTTCATGAAATATGTTCTATAATATTGAATTTTTGAATAATGCGCTATAAATTTGTTTTAAATGCGAGTCGCTTTTGCGTAATTTTGAGTGGTCGTTACAAATTGTGCGAGGAAAAGTTATAGCGGCACTAGTTTTCAAACTAACTTTCTCTTTACCACCCTGCCTTTCAAGACGTTTAAACTGGGGAAAATTAATAAAATTTTGGACCTTTCTTAAGAAATTACTAGTTTCATTTCCATAATAAACACAATTTACCTATATTATTTCTGTAGAATATTTATTCTACAGAATAAATATAATACGTGCGTTGAAACCCAACCAATCATAATCAATGATGTGTCAAAAGTAACAGAATTTTCCAAAGAGATGACAGATCAAACTTTACTTTAGAAAATATTAATATTTGGCAGAAACCTCCGTGTGATTAGGCAGGCGCAAATGTGATCTCGAAGACAAAGCACGCGTAACCAGTTTTTTCTCCATCGTACATATCTCGAATTCTAATGCTTTAAAACCTACTTTTCGGAGCTGATGGCTTCGATTTATGTTCTTCACGCAGGATGACAATATTGGAGGTTACCTTCTATTACAAATTCTGGAGATTCGGCTTCTCCGGGTACACCCACTCCGTAGTCAGTATGATGCATTCAGTATCTGAATTTCAGATGCGTGAATTGCCTCGAATTCAATACAAGTGCATTTCCTAAACTTATTTTCCATCCAACGCGAACTGGGAGGAAAGGGGGAATCAGGTATTGACAGGGAAGAATCAGGTGAGTTAGCTGAGGACAACTGTTGCTACTACCGCAACTGTGCCCGGAAGGTGCTACATAGTTTCGACATTGTCGAATTTTCCCACAGTTGCTAGGTCGAATTCCACCACAGTCTCTAGAATTCTGAAGGCAAGCTGCTCGGATCGTTGCTTTTCCGTGGTTTCTCCGATCAATACTAGGCAGCAACTCAAATAAAGAGTCCACGGACCGCGCGCGATCTTCCCTTCCTCATTCGGGTCTTCAACTCTCCCCGCACACACTTAAATGCACCACCCGATCAAACACGTCGAGGGACCAGTCAGTAGTTCACGACCCTATCACGGCTGTAGTGGTGACACGCTGATGGAGATACCTGGAGAGCGGATGTTTAGGTCAGCGCCGGTTCTTACGTTGCAGTGATAGAGGAACACCACGATCACCCTAGATACATACCCTTACAACATGAATAAAACTTACGGGCTATTGATCAGAGCAGCTCAGGCGCTCAAAAATATTGATCAATCAATCATTTATAGACGAGAGTTCGCGAACCCATACACCGGTTCAATGGAATCGTGAAAAGAAATATGAGGTAGTAAAGTTTAAATATTTGAGTTATTTGAAAATATCACCGGCTAAGTTTAGCTCAGAGCTGCTGACTCTGCAGAGGCTCTGACAGGATGGTCCTAGTTTTTCCGATGGCGGTGGAGTTTTTACTCTAGCCAGAAAGTTAGATTCCGTTGTTTCTCCGATCAATGGCAAGTGAATAGCGGAGCTGTACGTTACCAGACGGGCTATGGGCAGCGCGCGATCTTTCCTCTCCCCTTACACACACATACACATGCGCACGCACGCACACATACACTTATAATGCACATATGTACGAAAGCCCTAGTTTTCACTCTACAAGTAAATTGCAATATAATGTCAATGTCAAATGACAAACGTTCTGCCATGGAACATACTACAATTCTCAGTAACCTCCTGAAAGGTATAAAAACACACAAAAATAAAAAAATGCCATAGTTCGTAATCATTACACAGGTCAGAAACGAGACAATTGTTTGTGTTAATTGCTCTCTCGTGAGGTTAATTTTTTTTTTCAGACATCAAGTTAACGACCTTGTAGACGAGGTTGCATCCAAAACTAACAGCCTATAAGGAGCATGTAACTGGCTATCACTTCTGTAGGAATCTCAAAAACGCCAAGGGCGTAAACAGTATCGTTCATGGGAGAAGGAAAGAAAATAAGTAATAAATACATAAGTATATATAATAAAAACTCAAGTAATGAGTCATTTTAAACGTAGCTCATTTCGATCTTTTTATTCAAAAATGTCATTCACTTCTTGGCCTCTTATTTAAAGTGAAAGTTGAACAATAAAGTGGGTAAAACGTGTTGATCTTTCTTATGTAACTTTTAACGTCGATATTTGGTGTAATAAGTTAACTTTATGTTTCAATAGACGATTTTAAATTCACAGGAAACGATTTATAGAAAATGTAAAAGTTCAACTAAAATAGAAAAATAAGCTTATTGCATAATACAAAATATTTTCGATGATAATAACAAAGATCAGATATAGGAAAATTAAGCTTTGTGAATACGACTATTTGAGTGGAAGAATTTACCCATGCAGAGGTGCTAGTGACTCTTGCCAGAAGCACGCGAGTTGTGCATTCGAGAATTAAGAGCACATGTGTAGAGTACAATGATGTGCAGTGAAGTCAATAAGTCGAAAAAAGCACAACGTGTGATGTATATATTTACCGTTAATAAATAAATTACTGATTACCAAAGGGAGATGCAGTGAAGTGGCGTGAAGAGATGGGTATGGAGTAGAGACGGAAATATATTATCTATTTTTTATACTTGTCTATTTGTGAAGTTTATTTATTTTAAGTTTGTTTGTTTAGTTGAATTGATATTATCATTTTTTAGTATATGTATGTATTATTCTAATTTATATTTTTCCCATACGCTCATTTCGCTCAATAAATTATTATTATTTTTTTATAATATGCAGGATATATTTATACTAAGGAATAAAGATGATTCGGCACGTTATTTTTTTGAAATTCTGCTACTTTTAAAAACGTTCTATAACCACGTACTGGCGTTGAAGTATAGTAATTACCTGTTAATGCAGTCATCGTCAGTCGCAGTGAACCATTGCATTCATTCTTTCGGCCGAAGTCTTGGCGCTATTGGATTCGAGGGGTTCCCTGACGAGCACCCATCCAATAATCCGCGTTGTCACGAGTTCCTGAATATGCGTGCTTTTACGGAGCGTTTTTAAGTAATTGGACTTACAACGCCGACATTCATTATAGGGATATTATATGTAGGGATAACGGTTCCTTTTCTTGAAGGCACTACTCATGCCTCATTAAGTATGGCGTAGGCCTGAAGAAAATTACGAAGTCTTTCCGTGTCAGTTGATCCTCTTTTGGAGCCACTAGAGCCATTTCAGTCCCGATTTTTTTTTTATTTTTTTTACAGAAGAACGTTTAGCGGTTCCTCCCTCTGTCATGTCATCCAAAATATCCCTGCTGCATTGCCGAATTTTATAGGTCTCTTTTGACAGAGGAAGAGGTACAAATATGGAATGTCATTCTGTTTCTTGTTGCTTACAACTGCATAAGGAAAGAAATGATTATGAAATGTTGAACAATGAGGTTTACTAATCACTGATCAGTCGCCAACTCAATAATACAACTTGAAATGCTTAAAAACGTTCTTTTTGACAAAAGTGCTTTCTTTTCTGTTTAGAAAATGGGATATAGCAATATGCCAACTTATATATCTAAATATTTATGTGAACAATGGAAAAATGGCATAATAATGCACCACAGAGATTTTCATAGGCAATAATCACAAATGTAACGCCCTTTGTCATAACCGGCGCAGTCTTTATGTGACCACGCCTCGCGCATATCACACATAATCCATGGTGTCTGCTGCATCCTGGTGTTTGCTGCAAGTATGGAATACTTCGATATCGATGTATTCCATATTTGTGACACTCCATCTTGGCACTCGGAACCTCAAAATAGGCAGAGCGCATGTGGAAACCGGAAAATAAATACATAGTTGTTAACCCCAATGACTGAGTTCCATACTAAAATATATTCCATATTCATACAGAGAGGAATTTGTATGTTACACAATACTTTGTGCATAACGCCAAAAGGTTTATACACCTTACAAAAGGTAAAAATTTCTACCGCTTGTAAATCACGGCCTTCTGCAATAACAAAGTTAGATTAACGAAATGCATGACGGTACACCGTTTCGAGTGCTTTCCACCACAAAGCAGCACCTGCAAAGTCACATCCAGCAGCATTCCACATGTGTCCCTATTCCACATTTATACCTCTTCCTCTACATTTAATCGCGCGTCAAGTTTCCAGCGATATGTTTTAGTTTCAGATTGTCGTCTACTCGTGAAAAAGGATTTTAAGATAACGAATATTAATCGGTTGGAAGCAGTGTAATTCCTTGAAGCTATGTAGAGATGGCGGCTGCTTATTCGAGACAATAGGGATTGCGTAATTCATGGTTGTTTTAACCCTTTGGTGAAAACATATCGTAGAATACAAGGATCCCATCTAAACATAAAGCCAACTGTAACTCATTAATCGTCATTCACCCTTAATACTCCCTAGCCATCCTTAATACAATGGAATACACAGTTGTAAGTTATGAGGTAATAAAATTATTTTACTATAATAATAATAACAATAATAATAATAACAATAATAATAACAATAATAATAATAATAATAATAATAATAATAATAATAATAATAATAACCAGTACTTTGAGTACAACGAATTAGGACCAGAGACGTTTTTGTCTTCTGGAAAAAGTCTCAGATTAATAAATGAGGTTATGGAATTGTGCTCTTCATGTTTGCCTTTATTTGTGGACAAAATTACAGGTTTCGTACAGATGAAATCAAACTTGTTTACAAAGTTTGATAAATATGCTAATTGAAATGTTGAGCATTGAAATGATTTTAATTAATTAAAATTTTTGCACAGTGTGATGAACTAACGTACACGAGCGTGATCTCTGTACGTGTCAAATCAACCTTCCCTTTTTGAGATTCCTATGAAGTAAACTAGTGGTCCTACGAAAGCATATCTTTCTCGCTTCATTTCTAACTTATGCACTTTTTGAATATTCAGAGATAACATATAATTATCCCCTGCAAATATTTCCCCTGTAATTGGACATCACCTCTGCCGGAACAAACTCTAACCTCCCTACTAGTCTCTATTGAACGTGTATGGCAGTGTAGTGCAGTAAGTGTGTGTGTGTGTGTAAGGGAAGAAGATAGAAGGAACAAGAAGGAAAAATTGCGCGCGATCCATCGCCTGTTGGTTAGAGAACTACTCCATTCGCCTTGTATTTATCTGGGAAACCACAAAAAAAGATAAGACCAGAAGCTAGAGTTCCCCTCCAGACAGCGCCTAGATTCGACCTTGCTATATAGCTCGTGTCAAAATCCGCCATCGTTGAGACTAGAATCCTAGGACCGAGTCCCCGGTCGCAGACGTTGTAGAGACAGCGTCAATGCTGGTTCTGAACTACATTCAGCCGATCACCACCTCTTCATGAAATTCTTCTTTCTCACACCTTGATTAAAATTATTGTGTGGATTGGATTGATTAAAATTAGCTGGGTGTGAGAGCCACAAAATGAGTCTGTACTACTGAATGTCAAGGCGATTACTATCTAAAATAGGATCTTTACACAACATTAACTTTTGGGTGTTCACAAAAAGGGTCGAAAGAAGCTTTTAAGGCACACATTGAACTCACAACATAATAACTTCCTTGTAACAGTATCACATTTTTCTGACGATTTTGCAGATTTCCTTTCTCTTTAGAAAAAAGGCAAGAATATATCTTAATGCACCTTCCTTTCATCAACCCATACAGTCATAGAATTTTTTCTGCAACTTACTTGCTGATTTGAAAAGTTTTGAAGTTATGGGGAGTGACCAGCTAAACACTCTTTAAATAATTCCGATGCCAGGTAAGTGAAATGATTGAGTATAAATATACTATGTAGTACGTACAATACCAAGATATTTTGGAAACAAGGTAATGATGATGTCTTCATCACGATTGTAACGATCTGCATTCTGAGTTAGAATAAATACATACAGAAATAATTATGTTTTTTGTCGTTCCTTCTATCTCTTATTCACTTTAAACGTCACTATGTGAGTCATTGTGATTGGTATTTTGTAAACTTCTGTGCTTTCTACAATTTATTGGCATATCTTAGTTTTCTAAGTGGGAACAATGTCGTAAGTCGAGAAATCTTATGAAAACTTTTCCTGTTTCATAAACATTACGTCATTCCTTTTATTAATTTGTGATAACACTTTTTAAGATTACTTAATTATCCATACATTTTCAACAGGAAAATGAAGAGAAAACAAGAAACCCTTGTAGTAACATATCAAATGTTTGAATTCGTTATCAATACCTGGCAAGAAATATTAACGTAACGTCATATTAACGTAATGTCTCAAAGATAGGTGTACAAGTAGGACACAGGTTCTGAGACCCACTATCCATTCAGATTTTGTTAACTTCTTACGTCCGTTTGGAACTGTCATCCCATCGAATTATAAGTTTTCAAAAACTTAATGTTCGCTTGGCGTTTTTTTTCACATACATTGTAGTTTTGAAATGTTAACGTTCTATTATTTTCGAAAATATGGAGAGAAATTTTAAAGAAAAAATGGAGTGTTTTTAAATATTTTTAAATATTATTAATTTTAAGTACAAATTACGCAAAATTTTTTGAAAAACTTTCATTTCTTTTTGTTCTCTGTACATGGGGAAAATTTAAAAAAAAAATTCCTTTTGAAAAAAATGTTTAATGCCGAAAATCGAACTTACGGATTTTTTTAAAAACTGTGATTTCAATGAATACGATACTTGCACTATTCTCTTAAGCATCCTGTGCTCTATCTTAGGACAAAGTTTAATAAAAAAATTGGTACAAATTTGAGAAAGTTTGAGAAAAAGACCAATGTTGTTGTGGCTTCATGTAAAGTTTTTTTTTCATTCAAAATTCAAGTAGTTATGATTTAGTGTAGGGATCACAGAATTTTGAAAATGTGCACAGAATGCACTTTTCCCTATAGCACGTCATACACAGTTTTAACTTTTTTTGACGTAAAATAAAATAAAAATAATAAAAAGTACCCTCAAAACATTCGTTTTAAACTCGCAAAGCCTCGAGTTCAGGTCGATCCAAACCAAGAAGATCCACTGAATTTCAAACTCGTTTCAAACTCTTTCAAACTCATTTGAATAATTTACTTCTTCCGTATTCCAAACGCTGTCAATAGATTTGTAGGTAACAGTATCACCTGCGATGTTCTCTTAAATTGCATCGTTGATTCCACTGACGTCGTTTCTTTTACTGCCAAAATAACACTTCGCAGAGCCATTTATGATTTTTATAATTGTGACAATTTGCGGGAAAACTTTCTGAATGAGTTAATCGATGGATTGCACACTTGGAATAAACTATTTTCAAATCATTTCAACAATTTATTACTTTCTTCCGCCTTTGTTAAAAAGCAGACTTTAATTGATGAAATACGATTCAAATTAATGTTGTGATTCAATCATGAATGGTTCCATTAACATTAAAACATTTTATATTTAAACGTATTTAATTTTTGCCTTGCCGGGACTAATGCCCAAAGCAGTTGACGCGCCCGGAAACACGAAAACATCAATTAATCAATTTTATGCAATATGATATCTATATTAAAATGTCGTAAAGACTCTCTAATGAGATTTTCAATCAATTATTTATATAATAATATATTATAATTTATTCTAACAGTGGGCTGTGAAATGTTATAGGTTTTTTTAACGCAGTAAAATAATGCCAGTGCTGTGTCGTATTTACAGATAACAAATAAATATCTGCTGCTTTTGTCCAAGCAAAGAACTTACAACCCCACTTTGTTGCTTTGAGAAAGTATAGAGAGTCTGTCTGTAAAATAACCACTAAATCAAAGAAAATTTCATTTTATCGCATAGAATTGCTAAATTATCATGACTAATTAATGTGCAATTTCAATCTCCGGTTAGATTTTTTTCTCAGTAATTGGGAACACTTTTCATACATTAAATATCAAAGCTTTGATTACGTAAACAGGTCTCAAAGCCACAAAGAAATGAATCACAGAAAGACAGAAGAAAAGTCTATATATGGAAGTATTGTCAGAATTTAAGAGGAGTAATTTGCATCTGACAATCGATTTGTAATACTCTCTTCATTGAAGGGGCTTGATGCTTGGGTACGCGTCCTAAAGCAGTTAACCTACAACCTTTCAACCAAACAATCCTTTATAATCGTGTCTTTCCATTCCATTTGTTTTTGCAATGGAAATATATGATGGTAAGGACTGATAATGACAAATTATACAGCAACGTATAGAATAACTATGAGTTTTTAAATTATATTTCTCATGTCCAGAACGGCGTATGAACATTACATTTTACTGCTTCACTTTTACATTAAGAAATTGCAATATTGCATTATAACAGTACATTAAGTTTACACCAAACGATTCGATTATTCTATGCTACAATTCTATATATTTTTCACTTACTTAAGTTCACTTTTCAACTACGAAGGTCAAATAGCGACGACTGTAACATTGGTGGAAACAGTAAAGGTAAACGGACACACACAAACATCCATGCTCCAGGCAGGATTCGAAGCAGCGATCCTTCACACACGAGGCAGCTACGGCTTTTCAGCCTTACGGACCTTATCTATCAGAGCTGGCTCTACCCATTTATTTTGTATTATTTTTTCTGGGTCTTTTTTCAGCCAACAGCCGGTTACCCTTTACGTCCCGATGGGACGCATATTCGACCATACACTAGACACCAACGCACTTGCGGGCTCCTCTCATCTGGGGTCAGCAGAACCCGAGGCCTCCACGGCAAAACATACATGAGAGACACGGGGTAAACACCGATGGCCAAGGCGGGATTCAACCCCGCGACCCTTCGAACCAAACCGCAGAATCGGTACATGCTCTTACACATCTCGGCTATCCAGGTCGGCTATTTTGTATTATATTATATGTAAATTCCACTTTTAATTTGAGAACGAAACTGAATGAATTAAAACTTTCGGGGAATTGTGCACGAAAGCTCGATTTCATATATCTGTGTATGTCTAGAGGAGCAACGTTTGGTGTCGCGGACTGCTCTTTCCTTAGTCGACGTCAAGTCATCTGTTGCTCACGTGCGAGGAGAGGGCAATTCTTAGCTTGTGCACTTACGCAGTCCGCGTAATCCTCATGGAAACAGCCCAAAACGATTAAGAATGGAGGGCGAAAGACGGTAACGGCACGTGTCCGCGAACTGAAGCGAAGATCGACCTTTAGCATTCACTTCTTCGCCGTCGGTATAAATCCCGTCTCTCCTCTTTTGCTTTTACGGCCACTTACCTCTTTCCTCACACTGTTTTCCATTTTCTATTTAATGTTGACCATATCTCAAATATTAACTATTTATTTATTTTACGTCAAGAAAACAGTTAGAAACTGCGTATGACGTGCTATGGGGAAAAGTGAATTCTGTGCACATTTTCAAAACTGATAACTGTCTGCGAGTTCTTTTGTTATATTAATGTTACCCCTAGGTAAAAGTGTGTTCTAGATATAATGTGGTTGGACTGTAAACTCCGGTTCTGGCCATCAGAACGGATTTGTCTTATTGTATTCCATTTGCTGCTCCAATTTTCTGGTCGACCTCTATCGTTTACAGCGCCTTTTTCCCAATTTGGTTTATCAATTGCTTCGGAAATATGTTTCGTACAATGAATATCGTCCATGATATAAGCTTATTACAGTACAATAGGAATAGTGAATCCTTGAAATTTGTTAAAAGCATTATTCATTCCGATCAGGAAGCGAACACGGACCTCTTGATTTACACACTCTTTCTTTTATGACAAAGCTGCCGTGACGACTTTTATTGTTACCGCAATTTATCAAGTAAGTTACAATTTTATGTATATATTAATGAAACAACAATATATTAAAAAAAGCCTAATGAACATCTCAAGACATTTTCAAAACTGCCACTACGTATTTAAAATTTGTTACACTTTCTTTTGAGATTTTTCGTGACATCTGGTTGGGAATATTACCTAAAATGAAAACAAGTTCAAGATTAAAAACACATGACTTTTGTACTGAGACGCAGGTAAGATGTGTGCTCCTCCTCTAAATCAAGTCAATGTAATTTCATTAACATTACAGTGAATTTAATAGAAAGCATGGTAGGGTAACTAAGGTTTGAATTTTTATTGTAATTCTTCCGTATGCATAACATAATTTTAATTGATATTTTTACGTAAAATAAATAAAATAATATGACAACTTTTATTTGCAATTGAAATGTCTTCTTTTTTCATATACGGTAATTTGAAAATAAGAAGTATCGTATTTGCTGGTGTATAAGTCGCACTTTTTACTTTTCCGTATTCATATGTATATACGGAGTAATATGCGTTGTATAGAGAAAGTTCTGTAATGTTGTGGAAAATCGATTTCGAGATTTCAACGGAAATACACGTTTTGGGGTCCCCTGATACCGAAAAAATTATCAAAACGTCCGCCCGTCCATCTGTCTGTCCGTCCTTCCGTCTGTGAAAACTACTAGCTTATAAACCATACGTAGGATTTTAAAATTAAAGAAACCCCTGTCCATCCAGCTCTAGTTGAGGCTTGGAAGTTTTGAAAAACATTCTTTAGTATTTGGGGGTATTTGCATGAAGCCCCCAGGACATTTTCAAAATTTTCTCAAAAACGGCTCCAAACTTTTTCTTTAAATGTCTTGTAACAATAGAGTGAAATACACTTATAAAGGAGGAATAGGTTCAATCTTTACGGTTAACTCACAATTTTCGAAACTTTCAAAAGATTGAATTATTTCCGGCGTCTTCCCACAACTACAAAAATCATACAAAATTTTTCCTTCAAATATAATGTGTTTTCATAATCAGTTCTTTCATAAAGGTCATGTAGAATTTTTTGGAAATTTTTAGTAGTTTTCGTGTAATAGTGCGTGAAATATTTGCAATTTTAAAAAATTACAAAAACAAAATTTTCTCAAAAACGACTCCAAAGTTTTTCTTTAAATTTTTGGTTGCGGTAGTGCCAAATGAATCCTATACGATGACATAAACGCGATATTGCTCGATTCTTTTTTTAATTACAAAATTTTTTTTTTAAATTTTTTCCTTCGCCAGTAATATTTATATCCGAGGAGATTTCTTTACGTTATTGTGTTTATGAGCACATGTGCTTTAAACGATGTCATAAATAGTTTCTCGGAAACTCAACAGTTCTGTGAAAATGAACTCAAAATTCCGCAAATTCAGATACGTTCAAATGCGATTTTCTCAAAAATGATTCCAAATTTTTTCTTCAAACGTGTCTACTAACTTACTAAGTGTAGTACTTTTTAGTATGACGTAATATTCATTTTTGCGTATTATTTTTTTTTTAATTACGCAAAAATATTTTTTTAAATGTCTCTCACGTCGTTAATAAACACATTTCTATCGATATGTGTACGTTGTTGCATTTGAGAGTGGCAGTGCTTCAAATTACTTCAAAAGACATTTTTTCGAAAACTTCCTGATATGGTCCTGAATAGATTCCTGAATAGTTCCCTGTGAAAAAAGGAACTTTTTCTTAAAAACGGCTTCAAATTATTGAATGAAATTCAATGAAAATTATTTAAGACGTGGTTTTACTCTTCTTTAATATTCTTAAAGTATATCTTCTTAAAGTAATGTTTCGGTTCTACTATCATGTAACCGAAAAGTTGAGAAAATGTCAAATAAATATTCTTTGGACGACAATAGATGGCAGCTGGCGAGACAATGGAGCAAGATCTTAAAATCAGTCCACACAAGGTAAATTAGAAAACTGGTCTTCTAGAAAGTCTGTTCCATTCTGTAGCACCTCTAGTTTCTTTCAGAAACTCGGCAAAAAACAGCATGCACCTTATTCAACGAATGGGAATTTTTGTAACCGTTTGATTGTTTAGTATATAGCATTACAAAAATCAAATTTTTGTACACTAGAAAACAGGAATTTGTATTTCTAGAAAATCGATTATTACAGTAGCTAAAAGTATTGCAAGAAAAAAGAATGATCAAAATTTCGTTGGGTCAACATCATGGTGTAAAAGATTAATGAAAATGCGCGATCTATGCATGCGTACTAGAAAAATATAATGACTCCCGGCGAAATATGACGAAAAGATCATTGCTTTTCACAGGCCAGAATTTCCATTTCTTTCATAAAAATGAAAATCAAGTATAAAATTTAACATCAAAGAATGAAATCCTTCTTGAAAATATGGGTGCGTTTTATACACTAGCAAATACGGTAATCATAGGTACATTTTCTGTGACATTTAAATGCTTCAATGTATGTTTTCAGGAAGAACCTGACTTTAAGTGGTTCAAAAATATGTAGGGCATGCAATTATTGAGGCAGATAGCTGTATCATTGGGAAAACTAACAGGTGACACATTAATGACGTAGAAAATATAACTGTTAGGGCTGTCAAAGTGATTTTTTAGGAAGTAAACGATTGTGAATGCCACTTTCTTGAGTTTTCCCTAATGTAGAAGATAATTCTGCTGCTATCGAAAGAGCATGCTCTGAAATTTCCTTCCTTATTATTAGTACACACCCGTTGAAGAGTGGAAGTTTGAAGCAAATAACAGGTTTCTAGGGCTATTGAATAGTAATCATGAAGCGTTGTGCTTGGGCAATTACTACATTCTAAGTCCCGTTATTAGTTGACACGAGGAACGAACTTTCCCTCTTTCTTCCTTCGCATGTGAAGGAGTGTGTAATTTCCACTCCAGTAATACTTCTGGTTGAATTCAATCATATATGTTCCATATCAGAATAAACAATCAATAATAACTAACCATACTAATATTAGAATATATTAGAATATTACAGCTATTATTGACTATTGCATTAGTATTAAAATAAAATAAAACACGTTTTCACTAATTATTTGCTTAACATGTTGTAACTACCGAGGTGGCCAAATTTTTATAATAAATATTTGTTCCTTGACTTAACGGATTACAACGTGTCCTTAGGAATCACCTGAAAAATGTAATGGTTTGAATTGTACTGCATATTAATGGTACTGGAAATGTATACTCCAGTTCATTGTATAATGAGACATGATCTTACCTACAGGTCGTAATGAATCAATTATACGCTGAAACAAATGAGTGGTTTGAAAAAAACAACATGCATTTTCATGCATGTCCTCGCTCTTTCACAATAGGAAAGAAAGTTGGAAAATATAACAAATTGTGCAGTCAATTCTTCAATAGGCTGCAGGTAACTCTGTCATGTATCCCATAGAATTCTATCATTCTATCTAATATTGTTAAAAAAAATTGAGGATAAGGAGACCGTTCAAACTAGCCCATAAAATAACTCATTCGTATCTGGCCACCATACTCAGAAATTGGAAGAAAGGTTTAAAATTGATTTTCAACATAACCCACGACAAACAAATTAATAATGCACGTCAATTATGTTTATAAATCATTAGAAACTTGAGCACACAGTTTACTGTCAAGATCTATGGTTACAAATATAGTTTTGTCTCATTTAATAACTGTACCATAACAATTTGACTTCCTCTGTAATTATAAGTATGAAATGCTATTGCAATAATTTTTTCACATTTGCATATTTTCCACGAATTGTCCAATTTTCACGTTATAATCTTATACCAGCCACCTTACGCGTACGTTTCCCAGTTTTACAATGTTTCCTTATTTTCAAATGTGTAAAGGGTTGTTTTTTTTAACAATCAAACATTACAACTTACAGATGTCATTAGTCATTCTTCCCGTTAATTTAGTTATTGATTTGTATGCCTGGAGGGGGAAGTGTTCGTCCCCCGGTGAATGGTGGAATTCGGAGCCGATCTGCAACTCGGGTTGCGGGGAAATCCCATGTCCATGTATGTCCCATAGGTGGACACCGGGGACAAGGTCTTAACTCCCGGCTGGTCTCCCAACATCGGTAGTAATGTAGAGCACTATTACTTTTGTGTAAGTAAGCAGAAAATATAGGACAAGGAAAGGGAAGGAAAGATCGCGCGCAGTCCGTGACCAGTCTGGTAGAGATCTGCTCTGGCATTCGCCTAGTATTGGTTGGAGAACCATGGAAAACTACCGATCAGCAAAGTCATTCTCCTCCAGATACCGGCTGAATACAACATATGAAGCTAGTATCGAAAATCCACCACCATCGGGACAGGCCTAAAACTTGTTGGTCAGAGTAACTGCCGGCATTGCGGCAATGCTGGTTCAGAGTTAAAATCAACAGACATTTAAGTTTGTGGATTTGTATACTTTTTCATGTTTATTGAAAATTTGCTGCGGATTTTTTGAAGATCGTTTTTTTATAATTTGCATTAAATTCAAGCAGAAATTACTCAAAAAATTCCCATTTGCCCCAAATTGGACGTGACTTTTTTTAAAGATGTTTTTTAACAGATTTTATTAAAATTCTCTTTCTTCACTAATGTTCTTTTGCAATGAAAATATTTTCCAATTTTCGAAAATACACCGGAAATGTGACCAGCTACAAATTGTTTTATCGTCCTTTGATACTTATGAGAGAAAATTTCAAGAAAAAAATGTGGAACCTTCTTCAGAAAATAAGTGTTTAAAAATTGCCTAAATAACTCGTAAAATAACGCGAAAACATCTCATATTTTCGGAAACTTTTATATAATCTTATTTCAAGATCTTTCTTCCAAAATCATATTTTATTGACAAAAATGCCTACATAGTACAATATTGTATTTGTAGGAAGATGCCGAAACAAATTTTTAAGTTTTGCATTTTTAGAAACAGCAGGGATTTCAATGAAAATGACACCTACACCATTCGTTTAAGATTCTTTTACACTATCCGAGAACAAAGTTTAATAAAAAAATGGAGCCATTTTTGAAGAAATTTTAAAAATGTAAATGAGGTTTCATGTAAAGTTCCCCCAAAAATTGAAATATCTCTTTGAAACTTGCAACTCACCGAGATCCATTAAATTGATAATGGAATATCAATTTTGGAGAAAATCGTCTGAACGGTTTAGGCTCTAGCGTTGACCATAGAGAGACGGATACACAGACCGACAGACGTGTCGCCGTCAATTGATTTTTGGGCGTCAGTGACTCACCAAACATGAATTCTGACTTAACGTGTTTTACTCATAAGGCTCATAGGAACAAGATTTATTCACTTTTTTGTTAACAATATCCGGCAATAAGAGTTTTTCTATCAAAATTTTGTCTTTTCCGGTGTACAAATAGAGTGCATTCTCTTCTTGCAAAGTAGGCGTAAGGGGGAGAAGGTAAAATAATACATAAGAAAGCTTTTTGCTGACTTACAGCAACTCTTTAATTTTGATTTAATATTTCTCTTCAATAGCTTTAAAATCTTCCAAAATTCGGAGTGCACACAACCATTTTGAAAAATCACCCTTTTGTAATTGGATGGACACAAATTATCCTGGGCAGCTTTTCTCAATTGGATTTATATTTTTTAAAGTAGGAATAATATTGCAAATCAAACAAAACTTCTAATTTCCGAATTTACTGATTAAGTAATAGAATTTCATCAATGAGGTTGGGACGCTCTCAAAAGTCTTATTATCTATGTAAACGATGCGAAGGTGCCTCTTGTTGTTTATTTTAGGTGATAATTAGTATTTCAATTCGGCACTGCTCACACTGTTGTCACTTTCATCCTATTGTCCCCTCAGACAGCTCATGGGCCGCGTGCAAGCTTTCTGTGAGGCAGTCTTTAGTTCGTTTCTCGGCCGGGGTAAATATGAAGCTGTAGCTATCGTCTCAGTTTCTATAGCTGTATGACGAAAGACAAGCTCAGACAGAGCAAGTATGCTAGATACGGTAATGGAATACGTCATGGTCACCAGATGTTTCCCTGAGCCCAGGCGTGTATTTAAATAGAGCCCAGATCTGGGAACTCGGCTAGCAGGAGAAAGTGGAATGAATACGATATTTTAATTTGGGGAGGGCTGGAGTTTCTGCGCCGCATGCCCCCCTTTCGGCGCAGGCTGGGCCGCGATGTGCGGCGCCCGCCCCTCGCCCGGGGGAGCTGGGCCGCGATGGAACCGGCTCCGCGAACGCGCCACTCGTGCGAGCGGCGAGTGAGCGCAGCGCTAGGCGTCAGGCGGCGAAGGGAGGAACGAAGGGGGACGAGAGGTGCGCCAACAGCCGTAATTAATGCCGTGTCGCCCCGCCGCCATCGCCCTCTTTGCCGCAGTTATTGCCGGCGTCCGCCCCTCCCTTTTTCTGTCGCCCCCACTGCCGCCAGCGTTTCTGCTCGCTCTTCCATCGCTACCGCCGCCGCTAGCCGTCGCTATTGCCACCACTTCACCTTCATCCCTCCATTGCTGTTGATTGATTGATGTTTTCGGAAGCGTCAACTGCTAACTCTATTAGTCCCGTACGTGTAGTGCATGGTTTTATTGGGTGAGTGGGCGTAGATCTTTCCCAGTGGGAGGCGAGTTCTAGCGCCAACCTACACGTCAGCTTGCGGGTTTTCCCCAACCAGGTATCTCTCGCCAAAGGGCACCGCTTCAGCCGGAATAAGTTCTAAGCTCCCGACTTGTCTCCCGACATATGTGGTACTGTACTGCAAGAATGTGTTAGTGTGTGTATGTAGAGAATGAGGATAAGATACGGAAGAGAAAGGGATGATCAAGTATGGTCCTTTGCGCGCTTACTGCTCCGTCATTCGCCTCGTGTTGAACAGACTACAGCAAACTACCAATCAGAGTTGCCAGCTGCTAGAATTCACATACAGACAGCGTCTGAAATCGACCTAGCCACCTAGTGTCGAAAATCCTACCACCGTCGGGACTCGAACCATCAGAGGCACTGCAATGACATCAATCGCTGGCCTGAACCATGTAAGCGTGTATCTCTCCGTCGCTGTTCCACCAAGCTACTCCCACCGCCGCCGGCCCTTCCGCACGGCCTCCTCCACCCCCGCACACGTGCCCCCGCGCGCCGCCGATTTCGCGGTTTTGTGCCTCCCAATCGCCTCGTGGTGCGTGGCCGCTGAGCGGAGCCCCCCTCCCCCCCCGCCCCGCCCCGCCCCGCCCCGCCCGCGGTCTCGGCGCCCAGGGCCCTCGTGGCCGTGTCGAGCGCGGCGACTGGGGGCGCGCGCCGAGCGCCTCGTTGCCCGTCATTCGAAATTGCGCCCTGAGCACGCCCACCGATCTGCTGTTCAGCTCATTGCTCCATGCCACCTCGTACCATGAAAATCGGAAATAAGACCTTCGCTTGTCAAATGACGCAATAAGAGTTTACGTCTTTGTAACACAATTCACGGGTAGCTCGTTACTTTTTCTTTATATAATTTATAGATTGGAGTATTAATTTTAATATCATATAATTCTTTCAAGTTGGAATTTTTGATTATGAATAAATTGATTTTTTCCCATTTCATTGTTTAGCATAGTGTAGTGCCTTACAGGGTAAAAATATTTTCCATTTGTTATTTTCTGGCTATTCACAAGTTACAGTCTCATATATAAAAGCATTGCTACCCTCTTATTCTGGCAATTGTTCAAACATTCAAATTCATGTTCTATTATAATAGGTGAAAATGTTTCATGATTTTCTCTCTCTCCCACTTCTACCTGGCCAAGCCCTCTTCGTAAGCACCCTCGTCTCCACCAACGCTCCGGCTCTCGCCCACTACTCCATCCTCGCGAACGCTCCTTCTACCCCCACCTCCGCTTCCGCGCTCCGCCTCCCCCCTCCCCCCCCCCCCTCCGCGCATCGCCTCTGCCCCAGCCCTTGCGTGTGCTCTACTTCCGCCCTCAGCATAATCCCCGTTCTCTCATCCGTCTCCAAACCGGCAAATATACCGGGAGCGGTAGCTCAGTGCATCAACTGATGCCATTGCAGGTCCTCTGACCGAGAGGTCCTAGGTTCGAGTCGTGACGGCCGCAAGATTTTTCGATACTAGCTTTTCAGCTAGGTCGAATTCAGTCGCTGTCTGGAGGAGAATTCTAGCGGCCGGCTGCTCTGATCGGTAGTTTTCCGTGATTTCTCCGATCAACACCAGGAGAATGCCGGAGCAGTACCCTACAAAATGGGCCACGGACCGCGCGCGATCTTTCCTTCCTCTTCCTTGTCCTATTCTCTCCCCTTACACACACACACACACTTACACTAACACGCACTACACTACCAAATATTCCGGTAGACCGGTCGGGAGCTTAGAGCTTGTCCCGGGTGGGGCGGTGCCTCGCTAGTGGGAGAGTCCTGGTTAATGGGAATCCCCACTAGCCGACGGTAGGTCGGCGCCGGATCTCGCCATCCAGCGGGGGGAAGATCACTGCCATCTCCCGAGAAAAAATGCATTATACTAACGGGACTAATGACCGAAGCAGTTGACGCGCCCCGAAACACAAAAAATCAATCAATCAATTAATCGAATATGAAGGTAAAAAACGCATAAAAGCCAAGTTTTGTTAAAATCTCATGAAAGTGACATAGATGAACTGAACAAATACTTTATTTTTATATAGATTTTCTGCATATTGATTCTACATACCTTGCAGGTGCAATTTAAATATATTTGCATTAACAGCAAAACACACTATGAGACGATATGAAGATATAGTATATTTAAAAACCGCAACGCGATATGAATTTTTTATTGTAATATTCGTAATCTATGTATAAAATTAAGTATATTGGGCACCCTACCTTCCTGGAGGTTAAAATCTTTTTCCCTAGTGTTATATTATCAACGACTGTTGCCTTGTGACTTTTTTGGTCTGGAAGTCTTGTTGTTAATTAGGGTGCGAATATTCCCGGGTTCTAAACCCGGACAAGGATTTTCCGTTTATACTATCTTCTGTGAAGTGGATTGGCCTATTGGTCTAATGTTTATAATTTTAAAGCGTTCGAGTGGTCCTGTGTAAAAAAACAGAAAATTACTGCTTTTTTACGAAATCATGAATACTTTATAACATAACTTCATAACATCTGCGTGTCCTCGTGCACTGTGGCTTGTTGGTCTAGGGGTATGATTCTCGCTTCGGTTGCGAGAGGTCCCGGGTTCGAATCCCGGACAAGCCCGTAGTTTTCCTCTCCTTTCATGAATATTCTCTATTGGCATCTGTACGTCCGTCTGTCGCCGGTATCTGTCTGGGTTTTTTATTATCGATTAATTTGCGAAAGATTCCTCGTTGAAATACAGAACTTATACATTCTACTTCTCTTTTTCTTAATGTCTATACTATCACTTTAAGCTGTCGCCACCCGTGTGTTGGTCTACGGATATGTTCAGTGCGCCAAGAAAATCTTTCCGCAGTGAACCGCATCAGGGTTTTGTATTGCTCCAGCCACCAACATAAAACAGCATTTATGTTGATAGCAACCAGATCATTGGGAAATAATGAAGAGACAACACTTCTAGTATCTATTAAGATTATAGTGAGTACACAATTTACGTTTTGAAGCCGCAGCTCGCACTACAATGATGTCTGTTGCACACAGCAAGCTGGCTCTGCGGAGAGACTTTCTTTTTCCGTTGCATCGTTGATGATGCAACGTGTCTCTGAACCCTAGTTTTGGCGTTGAGCACTTTCTTCTGGAGTAACCCTCCGTTACTGAGTAATTACTATACTAAATAATTACTATATTTGTCAAGTCTCGTCACGTCGCAGTCAGTCAGGGCCTTTTATCCCTTCAGCCAGGGGTTCGACGCCGTTAGATCTCGGGGTTCCTAGCCGGTCACCCAACCAGGAACCTGCCAGTCTGGAATTCGCTTAATCTTCGTGACTTCGCGGACTTGCCCGACTTTCCTGACGCACTGTATTTCGCTTTGGGTACGCGAGGTTGCGGGTTGAAATCCCGGACGGACACTGCATAATTTTTTTCGCACTCATTAATTTTGGTTCATACGATCCGCTGTAGGCACTCGTGTCCCATGATCTGTTACTCTAGGACTGATTGTTTTGTACGCTTCAAGAGGTCCTCAAGTTTTAAACATCCGCCCGTCCGTCTGTCCGTCCGTCTGTGAATACTACAAGCGCCTAAACCACACGTATGATCTTTTAAAATCTGAAGAATCCCGTAACCATCTGGCTCTAGTTGAAGCTTTGAAATTTTGGAAAATATTCTTTAAAATTTGGGTGTACATGAAGCCCCCGAACATTTTCAACATTTTCTCAATGATGGCTCCAAGATTTTTCTTTAAATTTCTTATAAAGATATAGTATAATACACTTGTAAAGGTGGCATAGGTCCGATTTCACCGTTAACTCTGAATTTTCGAAAATTCCAAAACTTTGGATTTTTTCGGCGTCGTCCTACAACTATAAAATTGAAGACACAAATTTTTCCTTTAAATCAAATTCGTTGCCCAAAACGAGTTCTTTAATTAAGATCGTGTAGACTTTTTTGAAAATTTTCGTAGTTTTTTTGCAATAGAGCGTGGAATATTTGCAATTTAAAAAAACTACAAAAACAAGATTTTCTCAAAACCACCTAATTTTTTCTTTAATTTTTGATAGCTGTTGTACCTTATGCAAACTATCCGATAACAAACGTCATATTTCTCTGTTGTTTTTTTTCTTTCAAAAATTACAAAAATATATTTTTTTACTTTTCTCTCAGATCGGTAATATTTACATTAGATGCAATTTCTTCTCATTATTACATTTATGAGTACATGTGCTTTAAATAATGTCAAATATAGTTTCTCGAAAACACAACATTTTTCTGTAAAAACGAGATCGAAATTTCGCATTTTCAGAAACGCTCAAACGCCATTTTCTCAAAAATGGCTCCAAATTTTTTCTTCAAATTTTTCCAATAGGTAGCACTAATTGTTCTGTTTAATATGACGTAAAGTTCATTTTGAAATTTTTTTTTCCTTGTTTTGTATACATTATTACATTTGTTAGTAGATGTCTTCAAATAAATTCAAATAAAGTTTTCGAATACTCAACAGATTCCTGTGATAAAGAGCTTCAAATTTCGCATTTACAGTAATGCTTAATTACCATTTTCTTAAAAATTGCTTCGAAATTTTCAATGAAAATTTCTATTTTGGACGAGGTTTTACGTTTTTTTAATATTCATGAAGTCATATGTCGGTTCTACTATTAAGAAACCGAAAAGTTCAGAAAATGTCAAGAGAATGTACTTTCCGTGACGATAGATGGCATCTGGCTAGGGAATGGAGTAAGACCTTAAAGCCAGTCCACAACAAGGAAATTAGAACAATTTGCTACGAGAAAGTCTGTGCCATTCTGTAACGCCTCTAGTTTATTTCGTGCGTGCTTTTTCAACACCACTAGTTACACACCTCAGCTAAGTCAGTGTATTTGGAAGAGCACCGGGCCTACCAGGCGGGCGTAGTTTGACAGGCCCCCTCTAGATCTCTAGATCCACAGGCAACGACACACATGGGCTTACAGGTGCTAATAACGAATATTCATGAAACCGGAAGAAAACATGACGGGCCTGTCCGGGATTTGAACCCGGGACCTCTCGCACCCAAAGCGAGAATCATACCCCTAGACCAACAGGCCTCGACAACGCTAATAGTAATTAGTAATGAAAACACACGGAAAAACGCTTTCCTGGAATTCTAAGAGAGGACCTCTTGAACCATATACAAAAATGAACCTTTACCTAACAGAAAATGGGACATTGGAGCCTAGAGAATAGTAGGCTTATGAATGAAAATTATAGAATGCAAAAAGGAAGTGACGTGGGCTTTTTCGGAGATTTGAAGGCGGAACCTCGCCAGATACATACTCCTGCACCGGGGGCGGCAGGATGTTAAAGCGGTAATACAAACTTCGGAAAGAAAAATGTAGAGCAAGGTCGGTAATTCAAGCACGAATCTTTCGCAATCTAATCGATAATTAAAACCTTGAAGTCGCCATACAGACAGCGGCCTACAGACGCTAACAGCGAATATTTCTAAAACCGAAGAAAAACCATGGGCTTGTCCGGGATTTGAACCCGGGACCTCTCGCACCCGAAGCGAGAATCATACCCCTAGACCAACAAGCCACAGTGCACGAGGACACGCAGATGTTATGAAGTTATGTTGCCGATTCTAATAGCGAGTATACATTATTGTTCAGAAAAAAATAATTTCCTCTCATTGCAACACAGGAATTCTCGTACGCCATGAGAGTACCAACACTAGACCTATAAGTCACTACACGGCAGGTTTCAGAGGGACGTGCGAATGAACATTCATGAAAATAAAAGAAATTTCTGGGGCCTGTCCGGGATTTGAACCCGGAACCTCTCGCACCCAAAGCGAGAATCATACTCCTAGACCAACAGGCCACAGGAATACACTAGTATTTACAAGAGATATTCCGAGATTTTATCACCGGACTTCTCGAACGTCATGAATCAATCACAGACCAGGACGGGACATTGAACCTTACAGCGAAGAGTATACATGAAAATCATGAAAACGAAAAAGAAATATATTGGGCCTGTCTGGAATTGAAATCCGGAACCGTAGCAAATTTAATCTATATTTATAACTTTAGACCAACAAGCCACGACACATAGGGGCATACAGATAGTAATTATGAATATTCATTTAAGCGTAGGAAACAACCCCGAACCTCCTGCTTCCGTAGCGAGCATCATAGCACTAGGCCAATAGGCCGTTTCTAAAAGGAACTTACTGATGCAAATAGCGAATATTCATGAATGCGTAGTAAAGAAAAAGAAACAGCTTCTCTGTGATTTAACCCACCACTTTTGTACACTCTGGGCCAATCTATCCTACGCCAACAGGGCAGAAGTCTTGGAATGTTTCAGCGGATAGTGTAAACGAGAAATCATAAATGTGATAGAAAATACGTCGGGCCAGTCGATATTTGAACCCAAGACCTCTCGCACCCTAGTCAAAAACCAACAGGCAGGCCAATGGGAACGGCAACTTAAAGCGGCTAATATTACCACATGTTGGAGGAAGCAAAAGAAGAGTAGCATGTTCGCGAATTCGACCAGGGATCTTTCCCCAACTAATGGATAAACATAACACTAGTCCAACAGGTCGCAACTGATAAGTGCGCACAAGGAATACTAGTGCAAACCCATTAACCTAGAGGACAGCACTAGGGGCCGGTCGGGGATTAGGACCCGGAACCTCTCGCTCCCGAAGCGAGAATCAACCCCCTAGATCAACAGGCCACGGCTGTGTGGCAATAAGTGGTGCGAATAGCAAAAGTTCATGAAAGCGTAGGAAACAAACAGGAAGTCATTTTATGTGATTTTAACACAGAACATCTTAAACCTGCGAGACAATCAAGCCTCAACCAACAAACCACGGGACATGGGAGCTTAAATCGGATAGTACAGATGTCCCACCAATTATGGACCACACCCATAACTGCTAAATGGTTCAAGATATCGAAATGCAGTTTTCGCTCAACAATGCGGAATCACGGGGGAAGTAATATGCCTTAGGGTTATTATTTGAAATGTTTAAGTCATCGCAACACAGTATTACACTACCACGTACTACAACCTATAAAAATATTTTCAACCCTTAAAAAAGTTATTCTCCTCACAGAGTTTCGAACACAGGCCCATTGAATTAAAAAGCAAGGCACGTTGCCTCTACATCTCCAGTTGCCCCGTATCAAAATGAGCTTTCCAGGCGATTAAAAAACTAGTTGTTTCTCGCCTTATTTCTAACTTATGCCAATTTCTAAAACTCGGAAAGTTAAATCCTCGAACGTGATTTTGGATCCCGGCGTGGTCATGTACGTACATTACGGGCTGGAATCATTTTTGCGCGTTTATGTTTTATATATTAAGTAACTGTTACAAATAATGCGAGAAAATACGTGCTGTTGTAGCACAAGTTTGTGTACGTATTACCCTAAAATAAACGCTTACTGACAATTTTGCTTGCGAATTCCTTCACTTTTTTACTAGACTGATCACTGATATTTCTTGGAAATAACGTCTTACCGCTCGTGTTTCTTCCGTCCTTCATCCCTATCGTTTACTTCTCTCCCTCCGACTTCCAGGGTCGTGCCCTTTCGTCGTTTTCACATTCATGCCCTTTTTCGATCGTGACCGCGCAGTCGTTTACGTGCGCTACCCTTCCCTCTACTTCACCCTCTACCGTCCCCTCCCCCTCCCGGTTTCCACAAGCTGCGCTCCCTGGCCGTCGCGGTAAGGGTCGCTCTCAATAATGCACCGTTCCGCCTTTGGCGTAATTGAGTTAATTACGAAAATATGGCTGCAATAAGAGTTGTCGACGACTTTCTTCAGGGTGATCGACGCACGTCGCCCGCTTGCGGTCGTCTCGCCCTTCCTAAGTCTCGTTAGCAACTGGCTGCTGAGAGACCGGCGAAAGACCCGCTCTCACCCTGCGAGAGAAGTACGCCAAGGTTCGACTGCGTTGCCATATTTTCTTCATTGACTTACATTTCTAGGAACTACGCACTTTCAAGTTTTTATTATATTTCCAAAAATAAAAAAAAACTTTATCTGTCCTGGTATGTCAACGTAATGCACACGTATCCCCATTTTACCCCGCGGGAAACTTTTTATTAGCCTTTTACCTCCCTCCCCAAGAAACCATAGCTCAATTGCTTCCCGTTCGGTATTAGAGTAATATACTACATATAGGAACGATGGTTCAACAAGACGGGCTTTCTCTTGCGAAATCGCCGATTTCTGTCGGAGAATTACAACACTTTCTTGTTACTACATTCATCGTGAGGCGAGAAAGCAAAAGTATCTGTTTCGATCAGGAAAAAATGTTAGCGCAATGAAAGCTTCATAAAATTGAGGTTATTGCTGTTTCATCGTGGAAATTTTTTTGTGTTCCTTACTGTGTAGACAATGTATTCTAAGTTTTCCACAGTTAAAGTTGTTTATGTCATTTGCAATGTTTCAGGGAAAGGTTGGATCCATCATCAGGCAGCAATGATAATATTGATTTCCACTTCAAAATTCGATCACTCACAGAAATTAATTATATTTGTTGGGCTGTATAACGTAGATTGGTTTTTGTTTCCGGACACGTCAACTGCTATGGTCATTAGTGCAGTTACTGTAGTGCATTTGTTTATTGCGGGAGGTGATGTTTCTCACTGGATGGCGAGATTCGGGACTGACCTATACGTCTGCTCACTGAGTTTTCCCAAACTAGGTATCTCCCAGCAGCGGGGCATCGCCAAGCACAAGGCCTCCGACTGGTCTCCCGACAAGTGTGGTAGTGTAGTACATGTAAGTTTAAATGTAAGTGTAAGTAATGGATGAGAATATGACAAGGAAGAGAAAGGAAAGATCGCAGGCCGTCCATTGCCGTTTTGTTAGAGTACTTCACCTGCTGTTGATCAGAGAAACCAAGGAAAACTACCGACCAGAGCAGGTAAATCACATAATTACCCTCTAAACAGCGGCTAAATCCGTCACAGTCGAAACTCAATGTAGTGCCTCTTGTCAGGAGGTTCTTGGTTCCAGTCCCGACGGCAGTAGGATTTCCGACACAGGCTTGTCAGCTTGGTCGAATTTCAGTCGATGTCTGGAGGAGAGTTCTAGCGGCCGGCTGCTGTGATTGGTAGTTTTCCGAGGTTTCTCCGATCAACATCAGGCGAATGCCAGAGCAGTACCCTAACAAACGGGCCATGGACCTCGCGCGATCTTTCTTTCTTTTTCCCTGTTCTATTCTCACCCCTTACCCACACACGTACACTAACATGCACTACGGTACCACACATGCCGGGAGACCGATCGGGGCTACGAGCTTGTCCCGGCTTGGGCGGTCCCCCGCTGGTGGGGATACTTGGTTGGGGAAAACCCCGCTAATTGACGATAGGTGGCCCAGGGAAGATCACCACCTCCCGATAAAAAACATGTACTACATTTATCGGACCAACGACCTCAGTAGTTGACACGCCCGAATTCACAATCAATCAATCAATCAGAACTCGAACTCTAGGACCTTCCGGTCAGAGGCACTGCAGTGACATCAGTTGATGTCCTGAGTCACCTTAGCTAGTGCTATATCACGTTGAATATTACATGTCTACAATCAAATTGACAACCCCACAATCCTTCGACATTACAATCACAGCTTATCAAAGTATTGCTATTCCGCCCCATGCTCGTGACGTAGGGTCCACTGTGCGAGCGGCGCGAGTCCTAGCCGGCGGCGGCGGGGGCGGCAGGGCGGTGCGCGGCGGTGCGGCGTGCGGCGGGGGCCGCGCCCTGCCGCTCCCCGCGCGATCTGTGCCACGGCCGCGCCAACGCTCCCGCCTGCCGGCGAATTTTTCACCGCGCAATATTGCCGCATTAGCCAATGGCCATGGACGCGCCACCCTCGCTCAGTATATCACGGAGAATTTGTGGGAGTGTCTAGCAGCTGGGCTGAAGGAAAAGAGACAGAGATCTGGGGATATAGCTGATTCTAATGATGCTTGGCGCATTGGCGACGGCGTTCAGTTGTGTACTAGATTCTCAATGCTGATAAACATCGGGCTCATTGGTACAGAGCTAGAATTTCTACGCTGCGCCGCCAGTTGAATGTAAACCTTTTCTCATAACGCAGTTTTTCACGGGTTTAAAGCAATTTGTTGACCTAATGCGTTTTATTTCGGTCCCATTAATAGAGCTGGACATTTTTTTTTTTGTAAAATTTTACTCTTTCCACTTGAGATCATTAGACGAAATGCAGAGCCTTTTGATAATACTTGTATGTGTTAACAACTTTTTACTTGCTCGTATATTAAAAATGCAATGTACCCTTATTATTTTATAATTTTTTATATTTGAGGAATAATGTTGCCTATAGTTACACGTTCATGTGTTGATTATTTATATCATCAGCGATGCTTCAAAAGATATTTTGTAAAATAATAAAATTAATTAAAAATCTTTGAAAACATTAGGTATAAGCCTAAAAATTTGCAATTTACAACACATATATGTAAAAAAATAATTGGCAATAATTATTTAGATTTAAAATATAAAAAATAGAATATTAAGAATATGTAGTAAGAACAAAATCCAAGGCGACTACTTACCATGTTTGAACATAAGAGTTAGCGTAATAATATTAAGAATTATTTAAAAAATCATTAGTAAAGAATATGCTATGAAAAATTTTTAACCTGATTTTCAGAATTTTTATAACTTTTTTTACTGAATAAACCGCAAAAACTCTTATTTTTTAAAAAAATATACGTGTCCTTATTTGAAGATCAATTATTTTTAATCGATCTCACTAAGAAAACATATCGATTATCATTAGGGTAGTTTTGCAATATTAATATTTTGCAATTTTCTAAAATACAGGGCGTTCACCAAAAACGACACTTCTGCCATTTTTATCAGCATTAATTAATATAATGTTAATAAACAATATATAAGCAAAGAAAGAGTGTTTAGGTCCAGTGCGAGATACTCCCTGACCCACTGCCGAGCCCCGCCACGCGCTATGGCCTTATTGCGGCGAAGAATCAGTCGAGTGGGAGCGGGGGCGGTGCAGAAGGCCTTGTCCTTAGACCACAGCTATGACGCGCATGGCCACAAAATAAGGTTGCATCATTTTGAGACAGTATTGGCGCAATTCTTCTCACAAAAAACGATAAATTATAATTTTATTCATTGAAAACGGGTTCGTTCTACATGGTTCTCACACAAGGATCCTCGCCAGTGCTGCTACTTGTATAGCGGTGGAACTTTTTCTCTACTATGGTTACTATGGTTTCTTTCATGAGTCGAATAATCGTGGTAAATTGCGTAGAAAGAAGCACGAACGAAAATAATTTATGAAGAGAGAAATGAGGAAAGAAATTTCATTTGTTAATGTTACTTTGCAAAATGCAAAAGAAATTGAAAATTAGTATAGTCAAACTAATATAACACATTTCTTTCGTGAATACTGCTAATTAATAATTTTGTGATTGCTATCCACAGTGCTCAGTCAGTGAAGAGCGTCAAACGAAGAGAAAACGTTGACCCCCGGTAGGTCGAGCCCACGCTTATCACAAACCAACTGAGTATATCTGAGAGTCAGCATAGCCGCGGACTCTGCAGCGTGTCTAACCGAAAGTCTTCGGATTCAAATACCTACTGTGGCGGACTTTCGATATTAGCTACATTGCTAGATCGAATTCAACTTCTACCGGGAGGAGAATTCTAGCAGCTGGCTGCTCTGATGAGTAGTTTTCCGTGCTTTCTCCGATCAGTACCAGGTACATTCCGGAACAATACCCTAACAAACTGGCCATGGACCGCATGCGATCTTTCCTTCATCTTCCTCGCCCTTTTCTTGCACACACTTAAACTTACATGCACTACACTACCACACAAGTCAAGAGACCAGGCGGAAGACACTTAGCGGGAGAAATCCTCTGCGTGGCTACAAGTAGGACAGCGCCGGAACTCACTATCATGGGGGGGAGGAACACCGCCACCTCCAAGGGATAAACCGTTCACAATATTTACGGGACTAGTGAGTAGTGGTTGACGGTCCTGGTAACATCAATCGTGGCGTACACGGTCAAGGGTAAATGCAGCGCTCACATGAAAATTAAGCTAATTAAAAGCGAGGTAAAGTAAGAAATAAGGCTAAATGTTTAATATTTTTATAGCAAATTAGCATTTATATAGCATAATTTGTAGAGCATGATAATGTTACTCTCTAAGTAGTTATCATATCTATAACAGAATGTCCCAGATATTGAATTATAAGTTGAAGCAAATGAAGGAATGAAATATTTGTATTCCTTTTTCATGTTATTACTTATGGCTTGAAGTCATGATGACAAAAATATTTTTTTCAGATTTAACTTCTCCGTAAGCAATTAGAACCGGTTAGCCATTGACGGTACCATCTGACGGTACAATCCGGTAATGTTCGCGAATTGCAATACGATTTCGGAGTTTAAGTGACGGGGGTGCATCAAAGAGAGCGATCGCTCTTGCCACCGCGCAAACCCGGGTCAATCGCAATGCTTCGGAACTCGAGAACTATAGAGTTGGAAGGCAAAAGGATTACATATTTCTGGCCGCGATGCACGCGCAAGAGTTGTACTCTACTTGGGTTTTTCTAACACGGCAGCTGAGGGTAATAGTTTGTGCACGCCATAGCAGACACGCCATCTATCTTCTGCGCATGCGCAGATGCAAAAAAGTGATGAAACTGATGTCGCTACAGCGCCTCTGACTGGGAGGTCCTAGGTTTGAGTCCCGATGGCGGCAGGATTTTCGACACTAGCTTTTCAGCTACGTCGAATTCAGTCGCTGTCTGGAGGAGAATTCTAGCGGCCGGCTGCTCTGATCGGTAGTTTTCCGTGGTTTCTCCGATCAACACCAGGCGAATGACGGAGCAGTACCATCACAAACGAGCCACGGATCGCGCGCGACCTTTCCTTCACCTTCCTTGTTCTATCCCATCCCTTACACACACATTTACGTTAGCATGCACTACACTACCACACATGCCGGGAGACCGGTCGGGGACTTACAACTTGTCCCGGCTGGAGCGGTGCCCCACTGGTGGGAAATACCTGGTTGGGGAAAACTCCGTTAGCCGACGGTAGGTCGGCACCAGATCTGGCCATCCAGCGGAGGAAAACCACCGCTACTTCCCGAGCAAAAACACGCACTCCACTTATGGGACTAATGACCATAGTAGTTGACGCGCCCGGAATCACTAACAATCAATCAATAAAGTTATGCAAAACTTGAAGTGCGCATGCGCAGAATATCGATAGCGCTTTAACGTACGAGGATGCACAAACTCTCTGTTATCTTCAAGATGGAATGTGGCACGACGTTGCGCGTCTTTCTCATTCGTGCCGCTAGAGTCGCATGATCTGCAACACTGCTTGATACGGTGGCGATCATGCGACATCTTGCGCCAGGACAGAAAAAGACGCAAAATCCGTGCCATATTTCATTTTGAAGATAATACCTTCAGCTGCCGCGTTAGAAAAACCCAAGTATACCGCGTCTATGATGAGGGGCAAGCTACAGGAACTGAATTGTAAAGGCACTGTCAGAATAAACTGGATCCCTTATCAATTAATAAAGTAATTCAAAAGTTCAGATTTATTAAAAAGAACTTTTTAAAAAATTTAGCCGTTTTCCAGATAAGAATTGTTTGAAAATTGCATTTATTTCACCCAAAATTACACACAAACTACCCAATTCAGAGAATTTAACAATAATGGTACCTGCAACATTTTTATAAGCTTACTATGCTCGATGCAAGAAAAAAATATTTAAAAAAATTTGAGAAATTCAAAGTTTTGATGTTTTTATAAATGTCCTCGAGGCTGCATGTGAAGAACTAATATGCTATTTACAGTACTACTATGCTACTTATCTCTTTACAAATAATTAGGGTTATATAATATAAAATAATTTTCATATTGACTATACGATAACATAAATATATTTCTTATTCATATTATTTTTACTAAACCTTTCTAATGAAAATGGACGTAAGAAGTATAAATGATATGTATGGCACCCATTCAGTGCTGGATACAGACTCTTTCCTTTTGAGGGTGGATATGAAACCTTTTGGGTGATGTTAAATTTATGAGAATTACAACAGTAACAAACAGTTCCTAAGACAAAAACAGAAGAAAGGACTCTATGACAAATTTTAATGTGAAATACTACTCTAGAGAAGAACAATTTTAAAAATAATTTATTACTGTGATAGAGGAAACAAATATTTCATTGAGAGTACTACTAAAGTACATACCTGCAAGCAACTCAAATAATTGTCACAATAAATACTTATACATGTTCCTAGTATAAGTGGCGTCCAAATTAAGGGGAGGGGGGAAAGCAGCAGAGGCAACTTTTTCTTAGTCCCAACTTCATTGGGACTCCCCAATTTTTTTCATTCAAAGGATATTAAGATGTCTAGCTTTTACATCCATTTGAAACTAACATCCATAAAACCAGTTGCAAACAGACAAATAATTTAAAAAATGTGTTTATCATGATTTATAATGTAATGTCACCTGGTTGATCTGTGTTGATTTTAAAAGAAATTACATTTTATGAATTTTAATTTTAATTTACTTTGGGTTATTCTTCTTTATCACTTCAATCATGCATTTTCATGTTCATTTTCATGCTAAACTCATTTTCTATTCTAAAAATTTTTCTCTTATAGCCTGATTCTAAAGAAATAATATCAAAATAGTACCAACAAGAAGGTAATAGAACAACACATTAATAAATCATTAAAAGTTGCCCTACTTTTGAGATAGTTGAGTTAGAACTTCCTACAATTTATCATATGAATTTGCTTTCTAATATGGTTGTCTCAGATTTTAATTCTCAGAAATATATAACTTTCCATTTGACTTTTTGTTTTGAAATTGTCACAGCAATTTCAACATTTAAAATTATATCATATAAAATCAGACCATTTTTAAATGTTAAGGGATAGGCCTTATTCAATGAAAATAAGGATACAAAGAATAGAAATGCATTTGACAACTAAGCAAACACTTTATTGGAATATGACAAAAAAACTTATCTTCTAAATGTAGTATTAGTTGCTTCAGAATCTCGGCAAATACATAACCTAAAACAAATGAAGTATAACTCTCAACATAGATTTAAAAATTGGAATTAAATGTAGAGCTTCATATTTTTGCTATCGAAATAATAATAATTTGAGTACCTTCTTATATTGTCAATTTAGCAAAAGCAATAACCAATAACTCCATTTGAACATTCATATTCCCTGAAACATATAAAAACATTCAACATATTTTACATGTTTCAAAACAATAGTTTGTAGCCTTTGGTGAAAATGTTGTTTTGAAAAATGAGGCATAGCATTAAATAAAATTTTGAATTGTAGTACAATATAATACTAACTTTTGTATTTTTAGTTCCTTTTCATATTGTCAATTTAGCAAAAGCAATAGCCAATAAATCCATTTGAACATCCATATTTTCTGAAACATATAAAAACATTCAACTTATTTTATGTGATTCAAAACAATTTAGCCAAAACGACATAGTTGTATAGCCTATGTTGAAAACGTTTGTAAACTTTGAAAAATGAGGCATAGCATTAAACAAAATTTTGAATTGCATTATTCAAGAGTTAAGGTTGAGTTGGAAATATCTTCATAAGTTTCATGGCCAACAAAGAAAATACTTTCTGAATTTGTAATTTTATCAGTTTAAGAGTGAATCATGTAAGGAAAGTATCCTCTTCTGAAAACTCTACAATTTTACATGTATTAATGAACTACCATACAGTTAAAACAGGTTTAATGTGCAGTGATTAATATTTATCAAATAGTGACCACTAGGATTGTGGCAGGTTAAAATAAAATAATATCAAATGGAAAATATATTAACTTAATAATTATTTACTTCAAATTTGACTCCCACAAATTCTGTGATAACTGGGTGCATTTAACTGTACATATATGTAACGTGTACTGGGTACATAAATGTAATTTCACTCGCTGCAGTCAAGAAGATGAATGCTACTGTACTCCCTCCATATACATCATATTTGACTCATCATACATGATTGAAATTGTATATGTCCTCAATAATATTATTATTATTATTATTATTATTATTATTATTATTATTATTATTATTATTATTATTATTATTATTATTATTATTATTATTATTATTATTACTACTACTACTACTATTATTATTATCATCATCATCATCATTATTCACAACTATTCAGTGTACATTCAACTTTCAGTATGCAGTTGAAATGTTTATGTAAGTTATAGTAAATTGAGATATTTAAGATAAAAATAATGTTGCAAAGACATCAAACTGATTTATTTTTAAAGATATGCATATACAAGTAACTGTTGTGAATTGATTCTGAATGTTTCTAATGAAAAAATATGCATTCTTAATATTGCAATTTCAGGGAATTATCATTGGAATGTTTTGTGATGTTTGGCACAATTTAATTTAATTACACATAAATTATTGCATTTATCATACCTTTATCAGTTATAATGTAATATGGTAATTCTTCTTTTTCTTCTATAAATGATCCTTTGTGATCGATGCTTTCTGGTCAATTTACATATTGTGAACATCCGAGAAGCTACTGTATCACAAAAAGTTTTCATCACATAGGAGTAGGTTTGCACAAGAAATTTGGCATGGAATTCAAGTAAGGTGTACATTACAATCTAATACATTGTTATTTACCTGACCTATTATGTTGGTGCTTCATCATAATTATCAAAAGCAGACACTTTTGCACAACCTGAACTAAGCACTGATAGATTTATTAGGCTGTAATGAGCACTCTCTGCTCCAAGTATTGAAAACTAGACCTTCATATGTTCTAAACAATCGAAGATAAAACAGATGAACATATTGTAATAAAGGCAATTGTTTTCTTGATCTTTCCTGATATATGGAAAAAAATAAAATTAACAATCAACATCTATCAATGTCAATCAAAATATCAAAAAAAAAAAATTAATACTTCATGACGTTGCATTGAAATTATGAATGAATAAAATAATAACATGAAAAATAAAGGGTCGAATTAATAGAAATGTCTGCAGATATGTGTCCTGATCCTTTCCCAATGTTAATACTAAGAATACTGTTCATTCATTTCATTCTAAGAGATAATTTCTTTCATAATTGGCAATAAGTTAATTGTATAAGAAGAAATTTGGTAATACGATAGTCAGGGGAATGGGGGAACAACTGGTCTCTGGAAGTACATCCACGAGGACCCCTTGTATTAAAAGTTGCATTGGCTCCTAGTGTGAGCAGAATTCATTTCTCCATGCATCACAAATATCATACTACTAAAATGAATTGTAATAGAAGCAATACTTTTTTTATTTGTTTTCAATGACAAAAAAATTAAGTTAGTGCCTGGGACAAGTTGCCCCAGCTATTCCCTGTTCTAGGCACTTCTGTGTAAAAACCATTCAGAATTTGAAACAGATTCTACAAATAAAAATTGTCTTGGTGTCTTTCAGTGACAGTAGTTATTGGGGCTCTCTGAACATTATTGTATGAAGAGACAGCCAGGAACATTTAAAATTATTTTCTGTGAAAGAGGTATCTCCTTCCTCAAAAGAGAATATAAAATCTTACAATTGCAACACTCTCAATCTTTGTTCAGAATTCTAGCAGTTATTAATTTTACTACTCTTGAATTTTTGTTAAGAAAATGTCACTAATTTTCACACTTGCAAACTGCACTAGTAAAATGTGATTTTCAGATGAATCAATATTTTCAACAAAATTTCAAATATGAAGCGTCACTCCTGCTAACAACTTCATGAGGTGAAACGTCCCTGCCATTTCTTCAAATATTATTCTCATTTATGTATTTAGTTCCTTCTTCACTGTATTTTTTCTCTTTGAAATATGTGGTGATTCTCTTTAAATTTTTTCATTTTATTTTAAATAAGCAAAGGTTCCAGTGATAATCAGCATATGGAATATGGTTTGAAGTCCTCTTTTCATGAAACACTGGAAGTCCTCTTCAGACGAAAGAATTGTGTGAAAATAACCACTCTTCTTAAAACAAGCAACTGAATTAATTAAGTACACTTTTGGGGAAGGAGTTTTGTGGGGGATGTGGGGAAGGGGAAGTAGTTTTGAACATATTCAAATATGCCCTTCTCTGTTCAATAATATTTCATAATTACTCCAACATGCAACAAAAAAAAAAAAAAACTTTTACTTGAAAGGAAGGCATGTATGTTTAGCAAAACTTTAATATGTATTATTAAACAATACTGCTTATACTATTATTTAAAAATGTAACTATTAAAAAAATACTAATTAAAATGGTGCAATTTAAGGGAAAGTATAAATGATAGAAATTTGTTTTCCATAAGCAATAAAATACAGAACATTTACAATTGACTTTGATTAATAACACTAATATTGAATGACCGCTACCAAAATGTACTTTATTGCGTTTACTGCAGCAGTTTCTTCTGCACAAGTAGGCACACTCATCATCACCATCATTCTCGTTTCATTCAGTCATTTTCTCCCTAGCTTATAGATTGATTTTTTCATGTTTTCGGGTTTCCGTCAACGGCTTTGGTCCTTGGTCCCGTAAGTGTAGTGCATGTTTTTTTTCTCGGGAGATGGAGGTGATCTTCCCCCGCTGGATGGCGAAATCCGGATCCGACCTACCGTCGGAGTTTCTTCCTAACCAGGCCTCTCCCACCAGCGGGGCAACGCCCCAACCGGGACAAGCTCTAAGCTCCCGACCGGTTTTCCGGAATATGTGGTAGTGTAAGTTAGTGAAAGTGTGTGTGTAAGGGGAGAGGATAAGACAAGAAAGAGGAAGGGAAGATCGCGCGCGGTCCATTTGTTAGGGTACTGTTCCGTCATTCGCCTGGCGTTGATTGGAGAAACCACGGAAAACTACAGATCAGAGCAGCCGGCCGCTAGAATTCTCCTCATTTCTACCTGTAGCTGAAAAGCTATTGTCGAAAATCCTGCCGCCGTCAGTACTCGAACCTAGGACCCCCAGGTCAGAGGCGCTGCAGTGACATCAGTTGATGCACTGAGCTACCGCTCGCGGTCCCCGGACATATAAATGAATCATATCTTCTACAGACACTACAGTCCCTACATCAAACTAGAGGAAATCTACCACTCAGCAATCCATACTTAACTTCTCCCTTGCGGAAAGAAGCGCATCGTCCTTTTAATTTTCACTTCTTCCCCATATAACGCAGTTCTTCTTCATGGATTATTTCCAGATCCAATGGCTGCAAATTGCTTTTCCAGTTCGTCAGCGAGAGTTCTAACATTTCTCAATTGAATGTTCTTCTTATGGGAAAGACATGAGTCAGTACATTATTGAATCTTATCCCTTATCGTGCTCCACGTAAAGGAATCGACTCAACCTCGAAAACACGACAACGCAAACCCGGGAACGGAATGGCGTCTTATCCTCTCTCTATATCACTAAAGAAAAAAGTACCATTTGTAAGGAACAATCCGAGAGAAAACCACGTTAAGTGTACTGCTGGTGGATAGGAATTACTTCTCTGTCCAAACAATTATCAAGCTGATTTAAGACGAAACTAGTGGTGTTACAACAGCATACACTACCGCATATTTGTAAGCTTTGCTATTTTCGAAAAATTCAGAGTGTTCAATGGAAATTTGATTTTTATCAGCGTCATTTTTATGAACATATTTCGCACTATCCGAGAAAAATAAAGAAAATATTGGAACCGCTTATAAGAAAATTTTGATTTTAAAATTGCCTTTATTTCAGGCAAAATTGCTCCAAATACTGATATTTTTCAAACATGACTGATATTTTTTAAAGATCAAATTTTGAAGAAAATATTTTATTAATAGAAGTTTCTTAACTTCAATATTGTAGTTGAAGAAAGACGCTGGATTTTTTTAATTATGCTTTTTTCAAAAATTCAAGAATTCAACGAAAATTGGACCTGCGTCATTTTTATAAGCGTATTTTTCTCTACCCGAGAGAAAAATTAAAGAAAATAATTTAACCATTAAAGAGAAAAGTTTGAAAATGTCGTTGAGGCTTCATGTAAAGTACCCCCAAAAATCAAAATAACCGTTTCAAATTCCGCTACATCAAGCAGATCGAATGGGGAATATCGATTTTGGTGCAAATGCTGCCGACGGGTTAGTCGCTAAAATTTTTCACAGAAAGACAGTTGGACAGACAGATGGACAGAGAGACGGTCAGACAGTCGTAGAGGCAGACGGTCGGGCAGCCGGAGGGACAGATGTTTTGCCGTAAACCAATTTTTCGGTATCAAGGATCCACAAAAAGTGGATTCTGACTCCACAACGCATTAAAATTAGAGTTGTACAACAGCACATACTTTCTCCCATTATTGGAAACAACTACATAATATTGAGATACTATGGGAATTTCTACGCTATCAACACCTCAGCTATTACTTGCTATACATCAAAATTTAATCAAAAATTTTGAAAATGTCTGAGGGACTCCATATAAAGTACCTCCAGAATTAAAATATCGGTTTCAAATTCCAGGGGTCAAGACATCAGTCAGATCGATTGGAGAATACAAATTTTGAAGAAAATGGTCTGAACTGTTTAGGCGCAAGCATTGTGCACAGACGGACGGACAGACATGTTTTGCTGACAATGGATTTTTCGGTATTAAGGGACCACAGAACATGGATTCTGTCTACACCACATGTTAGAGAATTTTGTTTCTAAATTTAGCAACTGGATTTATCCTCTTTTTCGTTACCAGAGCTCGGCAATTACAGTTTTTGTATCGAAACTTCGCCGTTTACTCGCAGCATTTCAATCTTTTCTCTATATTGCGTAAGCAGTAGCGAGAAAGTAATAATTTGGAATTGTGAATATTGACCACCGAGAGCGTTTGTCTACACTTGGGGGATGTTAATGTGGAAGAAAAACAGTTATGGTGGTAATATGGAAGAAAAAATGAACGTATGCAATTTTCAAAAAATCAGTTATTTCAACGAAAATGGGGTTCCGTCTTTTCTTAAGCGTTCTTTACGCTATCCGAGGACAAAATTAAATCATACAATTTGGTGCCATTTTTGAGAAAAGTTTGAAAATGTTGATTTTTCATGTCAAGTACCCTATAAAATTAAAATTTTGAAACTCGCAAAGCCTCGAGTTCCTTCAGATCGATTGGGAAATATCAGTTTTGGAGGGAATCGGCTGGATAGTTCAGGTGCTAGCGTTTTAGCTCAGACGGACAGAGAGAAACCCATGTGGTCTCCAATACCAGACTGTCTTTTCTTCATCAGGGGGACAAGTCCCCGGATTGGGCACATTGGCCTATGCGGCTCTTATCCCCCCCTCCTCCACTGACGCGCAAGACGCCGACGGACTGATGTCCTGATCCAGCCGGATACCCAGTTTGCTCTCACGGCAACCTCCCCATACAATGCCTGGGTAAGGGCCGCCCTGCTAGCTCAGAGCTCCTAGATATCCAGGCTAGTACCGGAGTATCGACAATACGCCACTCACATGTGCCGGGAGTAAGTTCCCTCCTCTTTGCCCAGAGTATCGGGCCACTGCCAGGACGAAGCCGAGAGCGCAACAGGGGGTCACCTGAACTAAGGTCCATGCGGCTCGGAGACCATCCCGTCTCCCCAATTCTTACCGCCAGCTCACGACGTGAGTAACCCCGGTACCGGTGCATCCTGATGGGTGGTTACTGGATTTCCCGCTGGACTTTATAGTGAGATCCGGAGTACTCCGAAAAGCATCCTTCACCCAATCCTGCCCCAAGGTCGACGTGCCATAGGCCCAACTGGTGGGTGGCCGATCGCCCGGCCACCAGGAGCTTAGCAACGCCTGCTCACTGTCTGCACCTTCAAGCTAAGGCCGTGAGCAGCGCCGCGAGAGGGTCCGGGTGTTTGTGTACGACACTCCACCAGAAACCACGACAACCTACACTATCGTGATCCCCCCCCTGCGGGGCCTCAGACGGACAGACGTCTGGCCGTTAATCTACTTTTCGGTATTAAGGAACCACAAAACATGGATTTTGATTACACCACATGGATTCGTAGGCTTCCGCGGCCGGAGTCCTTGGATTTTTGGCTGTTCGGGATGAGCCTCGTCTCAGTCGACGGAGCTGACGTTTTCAACGAATACACCTCATGTTAGAGGAAATAATTTACTACAAATAGGAACATAATTTATCCACTAATTCGTTATCAGGGCCTGACCGTAAGAGTTTTTCTGTTATCCACTAATTCGTTATCAGGGCCTGACCGTAAGAGTTTTTCTGTTCGAAGTAATTGCGAAAAATAAAAAAGAACAATTAACGTAACTAAACTTGAAAAGCTGAGCGCCTAAGGTCATCTGACATGGTCAGTCTTCAGTTCACTGAAGAAGAGGGAGGCTCTACGCCCATAGCGCATGCGTTGGCCGTCTCTCCATGTGCGAATCACGATGAAAAACGTAGCAAATATTCCGGCATAGTGACCATCTCGAGCGATAGTCATCTCTTGAAGGCACGAGTAGTGTTCTTTTGGTTGGCACACTTTAACTGGCAGTGGTGCCATCAGCAATTGTTTCATATTTTTAACTTTTACAAAATTGTTATTATGGGAATGTTTTATTCCACCAAATATCGATGCACAAAATTAAAACGTCGATGCTAACTATTTATTTTTTTATTTATTTTACGTCAAAAACAGTTAAAAACTGCGTATGACGTGCTATGGGGAAAAGTGAATTGTGTGCACATTTTCAAAATTCTGTGATCCCTACACTAAGTCATATACTACATAAATTTTGAATTTTGAAAGGAAAAAAAAACTAGCATGTAGTAAAATCTATTTTCAAAAATAAATAAGCAATAAATTTTGAATTTTGAAAGGAGAAAAACAAACAAAAAACTCCCATGTAAACCAAAACTAAATATTGACTCCCAAACTAAATATTGACTAAAACCATTGATGTTTTTGAAAACAATTTCAAGTTGATTTAGTAACATTTAACATTAGATTCATGTTCAACAAAATATATTTGACTCTTGCAGAATTTATTAATTTATAATTAAGATATAACAAAAACAATATTACAAATGAGGGAACGTGGCTCCCTACTGAGCCAGGCGCTCCCGCACCAACAGCGCGTTGGGCAAGGAGCATTGGCGTGGTGGAGTTTCCACGAACGGGCGATGCCCGTTCGCGCGCTGTTGACTGGTTTTGGAAATCGATCGAGCAATTCCGCGTAAATCTGTGCATTTACGGTTTGCCTAGGGGGTACAAACTCCTCATGAACGACTCCACGATGATCAAAAATGACCAGAAGCATGGTTTACGCTCTGGGCTTCCTCATCCGGGCCTTCTGTGTGCCATCCCGAACTTAAGCGTTTCGTCCCCGGGTCGTACTGGAAACACCTGGTTTCATCTACTAATGCCACGTAACCACGTTTGACACGTCACCACGAAAAAAGTTGGGTTTTCTCTAACACAGTTCAAAATATCTGTTGAAACAACAAATCAACAAATCGATGTTTTTTATAAAAACATCGGTGTGAAAACATCGACGTCCATAGCGCATTCCAGCCGGCCTCATAATATTAGCGGGAATTTTCAATGCCACAATTATCGCGATAAAAGTTATTGAAACAGATATATGAAGCACTTTTTTCATCGTTTATTTCAATTGCACCTTCATCATGTTATTTTTTGGTTGGTCACCGATGGAAATTGTCACTTTATGCCACTTTCAAATTGTTTCTCAACATTTCTTCCTCTCCATGCCTCATGACTTGTCTGGCTGTTCAAACGAAGTGCCCGTATTGTGGTCACGTGGTTCGTGACGCAAACGGGCGCTTCGCAGACAAGCAAAAATCGGTGCCTGAGTAGCCGACACGTATCTTTCCGTCATGCGCATATGCGCGCCGTCTGGGTTGCGTGATAGTGGGCACGCTCCAAAGAATACGTAGTTGACGACACAGAATTGCGGCAATGAGCCGCAGAATGGACTAATACACTTTGGAGGATTTGACAGAAAAATGGGTTTGAATATTTCATGACACTTGTGTTATATGTCATTTTTTGTACCGTGGCACGTGAATGCCTGTTTTCACGATGGAATACGGCAAGGCTTTTTGCGTCTTTCTCTGTGCTACCGTTAGATGTCGCATAATTGCGACCGTATCAAGCAGTGTGCAAATCGTACGACATCTACCGACACGACTTAGAAAGACACGAAAAGCCGTGCCATATTCCATCGTGAAGACAGTCCCTCACGCACCATGTTATAAAATCCCACGTATACATAGAATTATTTTATTTGGAGATATTGCGATCTCAAGTCACTGTGGCATGTTAGAAAGTGACTGAAGGTACATAAAAGTGCCAACACAAATTCTAATAACTAAAATGTACTTTTTAATGTGGGTTAGTCCATTTTACTCATTTTGGATTTTGATGTTTTGCATAGATTAATCCACTTCATTATTTTAGGATTTTGGTTTAATTTTAGGGTTATAAGTAAGAACATTATATATTTATTGTTAGCTCACCATTACGGGTCTGTACCGATGATCGATTGCTGTTTTAAAAGTACGAGGTGCTGGGGGAATAAAGGACAGCAGTTGAATAATAAACTTTTTTGGCTTCACTGATGATAATGCCCGTGGGATATAGGAGTGACATTGCTTTTTGTGTTCTAAGTAACTTCCTTTTACTAATATGAAGTGTCTTAAAATTAATTTCATTATTTAAATTTGTATAATGAATTTTTTTAGAATATTATTTTTAAATTGCAACCATTGGATTTGCAACCAATCCACCTTAGTTTTTGATTCAGACTGTTTCCTGATTGTAATGTTTCGTTCAAGTACCTTGGTAAATCTACCTTAGTTGTTTCTAAACAAATTCGGAATTGGTCATTTGAATCATAGGGAACGAATTTTTCTTCCTAGCATTTTGTTTTACTGAATGACTATCTGTAGGGACAAACATGTGTACTCTTGTTAGCAGTAAAGTGAACTAACAGGGCGTTAATGCGATAGGGCAAAAGTAGTATTGTGGTGCCATCAAGCTATCGATTACAAAAGGTACCTTAGTCCCCTGTAGTCAAACTTTAAAGATTGCTTTTCTTAAAAATAAAAACAAACAAAAAACACAAACAACAACGTTAATAACAATTTCCCGTGTTAGTCCACTCTGCCGCTGATATACTTGGGTGGCTATCCGAGGGTATTATCTAACTAACGTGGCATCTGAGGGTACTATCTAACTTACGTGGCATCTGAGGGTATTATCTTCAAGATAGAATATGGCACGGCTTTTTGCGTCTTTCTCGGTCCTGCCGCTTGAGTCTCTTGATCCATAGCACTGCTTGATACTGTCGCGATCATGCGACATCTTGCGGCAGGAGCAAGAAAGACGCAAAAGTCGTGCCTTATTTCATCTTGAAAATAATTCCCTCAGATGCCACGTTAAAAAATACATCTCAATTATACAATACTAGCCAAAAGGCAAACCGTAAACAACCGTTCCAAGTCTCTCCCCGAACTGTCCCAAACCACCTTATTTGAGTTCGGGCTAGTCACGATACAAATATTGACCAGAAATAGCATATGTGTGGACTTATCTAGTCACTAGGCGCGTTCAATATTCAGTTATTGTAGAGAGCTTGATGGGCTTTCAATGAAGTGACGCGCCTCCGTTTTATGATTTCAAGCTCAGTGACCACCAAAGGGAGGGGTGACAGCTTTTGCAACTTATTTTTATTTATTTATTATTTATTTTACGTCAAAAACAGAAACTTTGAGTGGCGTGCTATGAGGAGAAGGGAGCTATGGAAACTTGTTCGAGCTGTCCCCAACAATTCACTTCTTGCACTTTGTAATGATAATGTAAAGTAGTTTTCTATTTGTTTTCGTTATTTTAGAAAAATATGTAATTTTCACATAGCTTAATTTAACAACATAGCTGAAAAAATTAACAAGTGAATCTCCGAATACCAATGCGTAGCTGCCACTTGGCTTATAAACACGTAAACTAAACTATAGATAGATGTACTTAAATGAAACTTTGCTTTGAGATAATACTTGGTGGCAAATATTAATATTACAGTTATGGTAAAGAAATCATGTTAGCAATCGTTAGATAACAAACATAAATAATACAATAAACAAATATATACCAAGTACATCAACATGTTTTGTTCATAATATTGCTTGTATTACAATAATTTTTTTTCTGGAATATGGCAGAATCGATTATTGGCTTTGGCAGAAGCTTATCGGCAAAGCCATATGTTGTCAGACCCATGTTCCTTCTGAGGCATTTCTCTGTGTTTTCAAATTACGCGGTCGGCTTCTTCTCTACTGTCGTTCACCTAACTAATTCTTCATATGGTTGTGTTATGTATTTGCAAATTTTTCATTCCCATTATTAAAAACGAATAACTGTGTCAACTTGAAACGTTCGCTGGGGACAACAGTGACACATTTGACAACACTGCGGCCATATGAGAATATTTGTAACTAGTAACAAAACCTCAGACTTCCTGTAGCCAATCCCGATGCTTGGTCTCTCTAAAACGGCAACGTGCCTTTCAACAATCGCTGGGTTTTACCAAGCGCACAGGGTGCTGAAGCGTACGGACTGTTGTGGAATGTTACGAAGAAAATCGAAACAACGTGTGGTTCATCCAGTAGAACTTTTGAAATTAACAGTGAGACCTTGTGAAATTATTTGTGGTGTAATTTAAATAAGATGCCGACCATTAAACTTCGGAGTTCCGATGGAAAAGTTCTTGTAGTAGACATTGCAGTTGCAAAATACTCTGCTGCAATTAAAAACAGGATCGAAAATATGGAAACTGATGCGGACAATAAGGAAGTGTTTCAAATTGGTGATATTCGATCTGATATCCTTAAAAAGTTTATTGAATGGGCTTCTCATCGAAGTCGAACTGAGCATCCTCCAAAGTTGTTACGCTTGTATCAATTACCTCACATGGCGGGGACTCTAGAGTATATCGTAGACAGCCTCGATGCTTGGGATATTAAGTTTTTGAAGAAACTCGACCAAGAAACACTGTTCGACTTGGCCAGCGCCGCGGATTCGCTAGAAGCTGACGGTCTATTCGACATTTGCTCCTTGATGATCACTAAGAACATTTTGGATCGCCTGAAGGCCTTGGATTCACCATAGAAAAAGATTTCACAGTTGGCAATTTTGATTTAGCAACAACATTTCGCAGATATCATAGTCGCAAAGAAAAATGAATCTTTGTTTTGGTGATAATGTCACTTGTCATTTAGCATATGAACCTATCAGTTCTCTCCACAGTCATGTTTTTGGAATATTTATATTAATTTTTCATTAGCATATGATTAAATTATTAAAGTGATTATCTTTTTTTAGACGTTCATAAAGTTTAGAAATTATATTTTGTTATGAAAAAGTCATTTATTTTCTTACGAATTTGCTTTTATAAAAAAGCAAGAAAACTTAATAATTACTGTCTCCTTGTAAAAATTCACTTCCAAGAATAAAATAGTGAAATTGTGTGATTACCATTTTTTTGTGCTTCTTTTATAAATCAGCAAGACAAATTAATAATTACTGTATTCTTGTGAACATTCAGTTTCAAGAATAAAACAGTGAAATCATATAGATTCTATTCTTTGTTAATATGATACCAACATTCTCATTTCTCTTGCCAGTGCATTATAACATTAAACTAAAATTATGTTTTATGATGATGATGATGATGAATGATGTTTTTATGAACTTTTGTTGTTTCAAAATGGTGAGTCTTCACATGTTATTTTATATCAAGTGCTAGAGTTTCTAATTATATCATTTACTTTAACATCAGTATGTAGCCATTAATATGTATTTTTTAAAATAATAATAATAATAATAATAATAATAATAATAGTACTAATAATAATAATTTCCTCATATAGGTATACATTGTAGCCTGAAGATGAGGAAAAATTAACCTCCCCAAAATGTCGTGCAGTTAATTATGGTTGTCAAAAAATTTAAACTTTTTATGTGATTCTATGGTTTTATTAAAAATAAAAAATTATCTGATTACACAGATTACAATATTTTTTTCTTTCAAACCTTTATTATTAACAGTCACAATTTTTTTCAGTTTACAGATGGAAAAGGTAAATGAGAATTAACATATACTGTTGAAAAAAATCAAAAAAATTATGTCATTTAATTTTCATTTGAATTAGATGAAATTTTAAATTTTTATTCTACTATGGGGAGAAGTGCAATGTGGAAATGCTTTTTTGAGCTGTGGAATCCCTATCCTAACTCATATATATCTTAAGTTAAATTATGAATACAGGTAACATGAACAAAGGCAAGAATTGAGGAAGTATACAAGAAAATACTTGATTCTCTATAATAAAAACTTTTTTGGAGAGGCAACTTAACTACAGATTTTGGCGATTAACCCTTATTGTGTTCTTTGTGTCAGAATCAACTCATTGTCATTAGACCATAGAGAATGAAAATTAGAATAACTACAATTCTCTCTCAGTTCAAGTACACATGCACAGCTAGTTTAGCCACATTTATGTTCAGAAGCAAAATAAATACCCATCTCAAAATTTGCTAAAAGAATCAGGGAAACTGGATGAAAAACCAGATCAAGATGGGAGTTATTGACCCAGAAGTGGAGGTACAATACTCGTTGAAGGCTATTTAGTCTATTAGAACATTTCAATAAAATGATAATTAATACATCAAATATCATTGATGAAACAATATCATTATCATTGTGATACATAGTATAACCTCTAATTGTATAGAAACAGTTATGCAGCAGAAATGAGTTCACTTGGCACTTAAATTGTGTATTGATTTTAATCTTTTAGTGTAATCTGTGATGTGTTATGAAATAATGTACGTGTTGTATGTGAATTGTTTGTAGTGTGCTGTTGATACTAACATCTTATGAATATTATTACTACATCAAGAGTTAAAATTATAGATATTTACATTAGCTGGAGATATGTTACCACCTTCGACCAAGTCATTTTGACAAAATTCCCTGATATGTAAATCAAGAGGTAAGGCTACAGTAGAATTCCTAGCTTAATGAAAAGAGGCTTACAAGAATGGGATTTGGGAATGGTGAGATTTGCTTACAATTTGTATAATTCTTTTCTGTGTTCTAAGTCAGTTCATGAGTTTCTCTAGAACATTATGTCATATCTCAGAAGGGGAAAGAATACATGAAACTCATATACAATGAGCAATAAAAGATTCTCTAAATTTGAAAGGAATATGAATGCATAGCATAATGAACTTAATTTTGTGTTATGTTGATTTAAATGGATGTTCTATTTAATATTTGACTGAACTGAGAGGCCCAAAACGTTTTTATCTTGTCATCAGTCAATTGCACAAAGTTCATTTTCAATGGAATATACATTTGTTTTTTTGAAAATGATAATTTCATGGAAACAATCTTACATTTGTATACTATTAACTTCTCATTACAAAACCAATTTGAAACATATGATATTGTGCTATTTACTATTTCTTTGTGGTGAACAATATTTGAATCATCAGCAATCAGAACTGTTTTGAATATAAATTGCCATTAGAGTGCAATACAGTAAAGGGCACATTTCAAAACAGTACAAAAATATTTCAAGGTCATCCAGAAATAATACTACAAAGTGAAAAGTTAATCAAAATAATAAACCAGTGATGTGCTGAATGCAATACTTGCACTTGGTAATGCATAGATTTGGGGTTAAATATAAATATTTGGAAGCTGCCATAGTCCATGAGATCATGCAATGAGTTTTCATTGACTTTGCATGAATATTTCTGGTCTATACAATACCAATTTATCCTACGAAGTCTTGAAGTTTTTTAGACAAGTCCATTGATTTAAAAATACCAAATTATGAAATCTTTGGATCACTTGGAGGATTCAGAGAGTATAATATGGGAGGATAATGGGAGGATTAAGCTGTTTGTTTGCAGAAGTATAAATAAGTCAGTTAGAGAAAATAATCTTTGAAGAAATAAAATCATTCTTTTAATGTAGATATGTCAATGATACATTGGTCATTGTCCGTTAAAATTAATGCAATGATATCACTTGGAAAATTAAATGTATATGAAATAAATATCCAAGTTGCCATTTAATATAAAAGCGAGTATATCATTTTTTTAGATATATCAATTGCTGACCATGCCATAAAGAACCTGAGTGCCATTCCTACAATCTGGAGACAGATATGGTTAAATGACTTTTCACGTGTATTCTTTATGGACAAGTATATACATACTTCAAAAATAACAGGAAGTATTCACAAATGAATATGTATTATCTTCACAAGAAGTACTTTTACTTTCTCGTATACGTAATTATATACGGAGTAATATGCGTAGTATAAAGAGTTAAGGCCCATGAACAATGAAAACATAAACATGGTGGTGACATAAAATGTTGGACTACCTCCGTAAGCGGACTCATTCACAATGCTTCCGCATAATCATAACACGTAAGACATTAACTTAATAGCTTGTAAGCATCAAGCTTCTCTGCTTATACTTATGTCAAAAATTAGAAATCAACCAATCACAGTACATTAACTCAAAATCGAGTATCGAAATAGACGTCGATAGACGAACTAACGTAATCCATGGCAAGAGCCCTTTCCGTCATGGGTACTGTCGATATCTCGAAATCGATTCTCACATCCAACCAATAGTAAATTAGAATGTCTCACAGCCAATAGAAACTAATTTTGAAACTAACTGTCGTTTATGTTCGACATTGTGAATACTTCAGTATATCACTTATGTTAATGTTTACGTCTATGTGTTATGTTTGTTTGCGTTTGCATTGTGAATGGGCCTTTACATTTTGCTGCGGAAAATCGATTTCGAAATTTAAACCAAAATACAAGTTTTGGAGAAACTCCGCTACCGAAAAAGTGTTTTTTTGTTTCTCACCCCCTACTTCTTAAGAATACTGTAAGCATGCACTTGGAAATGGAGATTTTTTTGATAGAAAAACTTTTATTGCCAGGCCCTGGTAATGAAACGGTGGTTAAATCATCCTATAATTACTTAGTAAGACATAACAATATATATCAGTAAAATAAGTCAGTAAATTACTTACTTAAACACATTATGTTGTCAGAATACATGTTCCTTGATTTAAAAAAATAAAAAATGAAAGAACGTGCGATTTTTTGGGGGGCATCTTCCTATTTTCGAAAAATTGTACATGACCTTATTTCAAGATCTGTTTTTAAAGAACAAATATCGTTAAAGGAAAAACTCTATCTTCAATATTATAGTTGTAGGAAGATGCCCCAAACATTTCACTTTTGCAATGTTCGAAAAAATTGTGACTTCAACGAACATGTGACCTACATCATTCTCTTAAGCGTCTTTTACGCTGTCTGAGGACTAAGTTGGAACAATTTTTTTTTGAAAATGAGTTTGAGGCTCCATGCAAAGAACCCGATCAAAGTATTCGATTGAAAGTACCAAAGCCTTGAGTTCATTTACATTGATCGGAGAATATACATTTTGGACAAAATAGTCTGAACGGTTTAACGCCCTAGCGTTGACCACAGACGGACAGAGAAACAGATGACTTGCCGTCAATCGATTTTGCGGTATCAATGGCCTACAAAACATGGATTCTAGCCACACCACGTATTATAGGGGGTAATTTTATATATATAGCAACAGAATTGATCGACTTTTCCGATACTAGAGATCGACAGTAAGAGTTTTTCTGCCGCAAATCCGCTGTTTTCCGGCACACAATTATTTCTCTTCTTACGAAGTAAATGTGAGAAAGTAAGGTTGCTACTTATAGGAATAAGAATAATGCCCTTTTCGGTATCAGGAAGCTACAATTGGAATTTTTTTGGCAAAAAAGAGCTGTATTTTTCTGGAACATTAGATAACTTTCTCTATATTACGTAAGTAGTTTGCGAGAGAGTAATAATAGAATTTCGCAAATCATGGTGTAAGGTGGAAACAGGCGTATCTGCAACCAGCAACGCAGGTTTCTCTTGAAGACGTCATAATATGTTTAACGAAAACCTTAATTCGTTGGCATTTAAATTCGGCGTTTGCCATACTCTTCATTAGGAGACTGTTTTGAAAATTGGATATTTTGGGTACTCGCGCTCCGTTCCATGGGTAATCAGCAACGGTCACGCAGTTGAAATAGACGTATTTTTATTTTTTAATTTATTTTACGTCAAAAAAGCAGTTAAAACTGCGTATGACGTGCTATGGGGAAAAGTGAATTGTGTGCACATTTTCAAAATTCTGTGATCCCTACACTAAGTCATACACTACTTAAATTTTGAAAAAAAAGCAAGCTCCCATGTAATAAAATCTATTTTCAAGGATAAAAAGGCAATAAATTTTGGCTCTTATCCATGTTGTAATTAAATTGTGTAATTAAATGTGTAATTAAACGTGGAATTAAATTGAAGGGAGAGAGACAGAACTAATCTTCCACGATATTACACGATCTTTAAGTGACAATTTGGTTTTTAGTTCTATTTAATCTCAAAGCTTAGAAATATTAGAATAAACACTCATGCTCTACACCAGGTCTGTGCTGGCATACATGCTGTAACGCACAGTTCTGGGGCTCCCGTTCAAATTTGGATTCTAGTATGAAGCAATTTTCTCATTTAAAACAATGATTTACATTTAAGCCCTAATTGACGCTTCGCTACGCGTGTACAAGTTGGTGACACTTCCACAGATATGTATTAATTTATTATCGATTCCGTAAGACAAAAATACCATTAACAAAAAAGGAGGTTAATTCCTCAGTTGTTTCGTCTGCTGATTTGCGGACCTCGTTAGTGCTGTTATAAGTAAACCCAGTAGATACGAAAACAAACAACCTAATACTATGTCAACTATTAACGTACCACTACAAACTATATAGCATAAATATTGTAAATATAATTCTAGTGATGTAAGTTAAAATTCGAGAAAATTTTAGATTGTTGTTTTGTATTATTTGTTGAGTTGTGAGGCGTAGCCAGTAAGTGCATACTGAATAGCTCTCACTAAATCTCAGCTCTTACTAAATGACACTTGTTCTTTCTTCCAAATCGCACTACCCACATATTAGTGGTCTTCAGAGTTGTTGTACCTACCTTTTGAATATTTAGCATATTGAGTATTAGTACTTCTACACATATATTATAAATGCATACTACGTTCTTACACTACTTATGAGGAATTATGAAGTTTGAAGGATTCAGCGAACGTTAATATTCTCAGTTGTCTCAAAAGGTGCTGCTGAAAAATATTCTACACTCCCTGTGAAAACCGTTCAACTCCCTCCCTCCTCTTTTTTTCGCGTTTTGAAGTCTGTCAGCCAATGCAATTCTCTTTCTCTCCCTACTCAGACAAGCTCAGTCTCGGGGAATAATGCGTCTTGACAACTATCGCAATCCTGCTCACGGGCGCTATATTTGTACGAATTAAATTACACCGTTTTCCCGATCACTGAAGGAATAAAACAAAACATTAATTCACAACACAAAATATTCAGTGTGTTTTTGACTTTAAGAAGCAATTAAAAAAACATGTAGTATAGACCAGTCGACCCTGACTTAGGAGCTCTCCTACATTTTCATTACCAGACTTACTAAAACTAATCTACTCTTGAATAAGATGATAAATTATGTGAAATGACTATTTCATTATTACTAATTTTTAATCACATTTATTCTCTCGAAATAGTGAAGGTATCCAATTGCTATCTATAGTGTACTATCTCCAGTGAATGTGGGTGGTTTCAAAAACGAAGAAATCAACTTTCACTGAAGGGATCAGTGAAGGTGTAGGACCACAACCAGGAATTGTAACCTTCACTGAAACTTTCCTACGACAGTTTTTTTATTAGTTTTCACTACTCTGCATTTTTCTTTCTACAATTTCTCTCTTCAAGAGTAGTTCAATTGCAGTGGCCAGTGTCATTCGCATACACAGACGCGCTAATGGAGTTGCACGTCAAGAGGGGAAAAAACATGCATTTTAACAAAGTAGGCAAGAGGGTCCCCTGAGACCTCTATTTCTGCCAAATATGTTCGCATGATAGAGATAGATTGTCTGTACAACTCATACAAAGAGATATCATGCAAAACAAAAAAAACATTGATAATGCAGGATTGGGAGAAAGATAAGGCAAAGAGATAGGGAAAATAGTCACGAATGAAGCATGAGAAACAGCTGGAATTGAAATTGACACCGTCGGCAAAGTGGCGGGCTGTGGGAACCACTGTTTGGGGACGGCGTGACCTCCGTGACCGCCGCGAGCCGCACCCATCGTGCCCGCCTCCGCCCTCGCCTTCTCCACCCGTGCCGCCGCCGCCGCCGCCACTTTCGCCGGCGCGGAAGTCCGCGTTCGCTCGTAAACTTGACGCGTGGTCGCCACTTTCTCGCGGGTGCGTGCCGCTCTACGTGGGTCAGCCACCCTCCGTCGCAGTGGCTCCGGTCAATGGGCATGCGTGAGGCGCTGCGACGGGAAGCGTCCCAGTTCAAGGTCACTAACAGAGGAAGCTTGTAAGTCAATATTGATTCCGGAACTACCAAGGTTATTAGTTCCGTAGTAGTACACGTTTTAATTTGGGAGATGGCCGTGTTCAGGCCCAGCTGGAACATGAGATCGGCTTGCGACTAGCGGCTTCGGTGATGTGTCGGTTCGTACCCAAGTTCCCGGGTTCAAATCCGAAGTGTTTAGCGGCTTTCGAACGCCTTCTTTTCGAGGGGAAGTAAAGACGGCTGTCACATGTTGTAGACCTACTGCATGTAAAAGATCAAGTCTAAATAAAACCTCCGATCTAAATTGTAATCGGCTTTTCCGTCGCATGAATTCCTTTTCTGCTAGAAGGTGAAAAGAGCATAGCGAAATCTGTATGGTCAGGCAGAAGAACAGATCTGAAGGCCTAAAATAAGACATCATTGAATTGAATTTAACTGAGATCCATCGTCGACATTCAATTCGGTTGGTTAATTATTTCGTGTCTCCGGGCGCACCAACAGCTATGGCCATAAGTCCCGTAAGTGTAGGACATGTTGTAATCGCGGGAGGTAGCAGTGTTATTCCTCCGTTGGGTGGCGAGATCCAGCGCCGACTTGCGTCAGATTGCAAGTTTTCCCCGACATTGTATCTCCTTTTTTCGCATCTTTTCACAACTACAATATTGAAGATAAAGAATTTTCCCTCATAAATGCTATTGTTCAAAGATAAGTCTAAAAATAAGGTCACGTGCAATTTTTGGAAAATAAGTAGTTTTCACGTGATTTACGTAAAATACAGGCAATTTTTAAACTAGTATTTTCTCAAAAAGGCTTCAAATCCTTTCTTAATATATTTCCTTGCATGTAGAAAAGAGACCGTAAACATAGTAGTGCTGATCCTATTTTCTGTTTTTCAAAAATTGCAAAAAAATGGCCATCGAAATAATACAAAATTAATGATAGAGAATGATCTGTTAAAATGGCATCTTTTAAAAAAGTTGAAATTTTAAAAAACGCCATGTACAATTCTTAAAAAAAAAAAAACAGTTTTCGCCTAATTTTTGCTTGAAGTAAAGGCAACTTATATTTTTTTCTCAAAACCTGCCCGTATATTTTCTTTAATATTTTCCTCTGAGAGATCAAATGGCACGGAAAATGTCGCAGGTATCATTTTCGACGACCTCTCAGTAATTTCGAAAATTGCAAACCAAAATTAACTTTTGAAAATTTTATTTTAATGATAGGGATATTTTATCTAATGAAATTATTTTGAAATAATGAAAATGACAATTTCTGCATATTAGATATTTGCTAATGCATTTTGTTGTGCCAGGAAGGTTGAATTTTGTTGTGTGGTTGATGGTGTAGTGATAACGTGACTAGCGAGCGATTTCTAGCCTAAAAAGTTAATGGCTTCTTGAAATCAATAAGCAACTTTAAGGGTCGACATGAGAGATGCTATATTTCTTTTAAAAAATAGGATTACATACACAACCAACTTGACATCGAACTGGAATGAACAACTACAAGAGCTGCTCCTGAGGCAATCAACTGTACTACATGAAAACCAACCCCTAATAGGTTAAGTGTTGGGTTTCCAACAAGGGCTGCGGCTATTCGATCCGGGAGATTCTAGGGTTCGTGTCCCGACGGGGCTTGTTTTTCGACTCTAGCTAGGTCGAATTCAACAGCCGTCTGGAGGAGAATTCTAGCGGGTGGCTTCTCCAATCGGTGGTTTGCCCTGGTTTCTTCTATCAATACCAAGCGAATGCCGGAGCTGTACCTTGACAAACGGGCCACTGTCCCCGGGCGATCTTGCCTTCCTCTTTCTTGTTCTATCCTCACCCATTACTTACCATACTTGCACTAACATGCACTACGCTGCCACACATGTCAGAAGATCAATTAGGAGCTTACAGCGTGTCCCGGCGGGGGACGGTGCCCTGCTGGAGCTGATACCTGGAATGGAAAATCGCTCGAAAACCGAAGTGTTGGCCGGCGTCGATTGTTACAATTCACTGGAGGAGAAACGAAGTCACCTCCCGATATTAAAACCTTTACGACACCAATAGGACTAATGACCGTAGCAGTTCACGTACCCGGAAACGTCAATCACTCAATGAATTCATCAAGAGTGAGCCAGAATGAAAAGAAATTTGGAAAGATACATTTAGACACTACAGATACATTACGGTTTTATGTCTGTACTACATACAAAATTGCCGATCTTTCGATCTATCGAAAACTTACATTTTAAAATTAAGTCTGTTCTCGGTCATTACTAATTAGGTACAGGTTAAGATAGTACTTTAGGTCGAGGTATTATCAGTCCTTACTACTATGGGTGGATTATCCCCCACGTACGTCATTAACGGGGTTGGAGTGATGCGAAATCCATTTGTTACCGAATGCAGTAAAAGAGTACTGGCTGTCTATTTCGGCAATCCGCGCTGGGTACTCACTATGTTCCTCTTGGAACGCAGATTAGGCTTTACACCAGACACACTTACGGGATACTCAGTGTTCAGCAGATTCACGAGGCCCTCCGCGACCACAGTAAGCATGAAGGACACTGTACAAACAACCATGCCAACTCGAACTCGCGACATTTCGAACCTAGACGCTGAGTCCACTCGCTTTAGCCATCTCGGCCATCCAGACCATCCGACAGGACACTAGTAAATGAACCAGTAAAAGTGTTTCCAATCAGCAAAAAGTCATTTTTCTCCGGGCTGGGATTCGAAAGCAGATCTTTCACATCAGCACGCCAGGTACATTTTCGCTGCACCCCCTGGCGCACCCAGGTAAACTGAACTCTTTCGCCTCTTGAAGAAAAATGTTTTTTCGTATTGTTTCTAACTTATGCAATTTTCAGAACTTCACAGACCTGCGATATTTTTAAATGTCCATTGCTCTATGCGTGGAAAAAATGTAACGAAACAAATTGAAGCCGTTTTCACGAAAATGTTTTTTTTTTTTTTTTTACTTTCTCGCCCTTACGAAGGTACCTTAAGAGAAAGTTATGTAATCGTGTTCCGTAAAACGGCGAATTTTCGGGAGAAAAACTCTTATTGTTGACCCCGGTAACGAAAAAAGTGGATAAATCCTGTTGCTACCTAAAGAAAACAAATCCTTTAACACGTGGTGTAGTCAGAAACCATATTTTGTAGGTCTTTGATACCGAAAAATCAATGACTGCAAAACATGTCTGTCCGTCTCTCTTCTTTATGTCTGTCTGTTTATCCGTCAGTGGCCAACGCTATCACCTAAACCGCTCACCTGATTTTCTTAAAATTGATGTTTCTCAATCGATTTGAATGAACTCGTGGCTTGGAAGTTTCAAAGGGATGTTTTGATTTTTGAGGATACATAAAAAAACCTCAAAACATTTTCAAAATTTTCTCAAAAATGGCACCAAATTTGTTTATTAAACTTTGTCCTCGGATAGCGTATAGGCCGATTAAGATGGTGCAGGTTTCATGCCTGCTGAAATCCCAGATTTTTTGAAAATTGCGAAAATGCAATTGTTTTGGGTGTCTTCCTACAACTGTATTATTGAACATAGAGATTTTTACCATAATGAAATGTGTTCCTTAGAGACGAATTTTTATATAAGTTCCGGTTCAATTTTTCGAAAATATGAGTAGTTTTCGTGTAATTTGGCGTGAAATATAGGCAATTAAAACCTTATTTTTTTCTCAAGAACCGCTCCAAATTTTTCTTTAATTTGTGTCCACGATAGAAGAAGGGTTGCTCAAAGGAATGGCGGGGGCCTAATTTTCGTTGAACTCTATGAATTTTCGAAAATTTTAAATTTAGAAATAATGAAAGAAAGTGTGTGCTGTTGTAGCACCATTAGTTTATAAATTGCTCTAACTTCAGACAAATTTAAGCAAAAACTATAAGTTTTTAAAAACTTATTAAATTTGAAAATTGCAATAGTTCAATTTTCTCTAAAAATTCAGCTCTTTAAGAAAAGCCCATGTTCTTTTTTTTTTAAAGGTAGTTTTTGGTTGTTTCTGCTTGAAATTAACGCAATTTATAAAAGGACACCTTTTCTGAAAGTACGCTCCAAATTTTTTCTTTAATTTTTTCTACGGATAAAACAAAAGACGCAGAGAGAACGGTGCAAGTCTCATGTTCGTTGAACTCTCTGAATTTTCGAAAATTGCAAATAAAGAAACAATACGAGAAACTATGTGCAATTAAAGCACCTCTAGTTATTCCGGCTCAACAAATTCCATTCGAGAATCGTACGAAAGCATATTCTTCTTGGAGATATCAACGTCATGCTGTCCCGGGCTGTGATTATTTATATCAAGAACAACTGCGTCGGGAATCTACATATTAAACACAACAGTTCTAAACATGCGATGCTGTGCTAGACTATGACTCTGAGTATCAGGAAAAAGAGGCGATTAGGACGATGACCGACTTTTGCGCGGCGTAATGAAAACATCAATGTATTAAAAAACGGGAGAGCAAGTTATTACCATTAGTAAGTGTGATTAGTAAGCCTGCGTATCTGTCGTATTGCCAATATCAAATTCTGTGGCGGAGAAACTCATTCTCAGTTGACAATGAGCCGCGCCTTGTCGTTTGTAAATGGCTACAACGTTGAGGAAATAGAAGACTTCTGCTACAATTCATAATGCTTGTTTATTTAATTATTCGTAAACCTGAAATATTACGCAATTTATCTACAAACGTTTCAAATGGTTGAGTAATTGTTTTTGCGTCATGAGGCCCCCTAAAAACACATTTGAGAGTTTTAATATCGCACTGCTATAGCTTCTTTTTAAAAGCCACATTTACATACAAATTATAAACAAGAAATATTTAGATAGAGCTAAGCTCTTTTTCGTTTTCAATATACGTGAACAAATTTCCTTCTTGTCAGGAAAGTAAAAACCTACTTGATAACTTCCTCAGATACTATTGCCATTTTAAAGTGAAATTAGTGCTGAATTAGTGAAACTAATGAGTAGGTGTTCTTTTATATTATATCGAAACTCGATTAGTTGAAACCGCAACTAAATTACTTGAAACGTAATTGGCCTTTTTTAGTTTATCGCTACGGAGTAAAGAGAAAGTTATGAAATGCGCGAAAAAAGCAACGAATTTTCGACAGAAAAATTATTATTACAGGGCCCTGGTGACAAAAATGTAGATAAATCCAGTTGCTACATTTAGAAAAAACAATCCTCTTGTCACGTGTACTCAGAATCCATGTTTTGTGGGCCCTTGATGCCAAAAAATCGAATGATGGCAAAACTTCCATCCACCTGTGTATCCGTCTGTCCGTCCGTCTGTGAACTCTAGAGGCTAAACCCTTCAGCCGATTTTGTCCAAAACTGATATTTCCCAATCGATCTGGTTTATGTCGCAGTTCCTTAAATTTGAAACCGATATTTTAATTTTGGGGGTAATTTGCATGAAGACCCTGGAACATTTTTCAAAATTTCCAAAAAATGGCTCCATCGTTTTTGATTGAATTTTATTATTGTATAGTGCGAAGGATATTTAAGAGAAAAGTGCAGGTCTCATGTTTGTTGCAAACTCTGATTTTTCGAGAATTGCAAAAGTTTAAGCAAATAAATATTTGCGTTTTGTATCACACTTTTACATTTCGAATAATACATGCAAATGTCGACGTGTTCACAAAACTCACATTTCACTTTTTTAACGAATGGACTCGGAGGACTTAAACGTTTTCTGTTGATATTTTCTTGTATGTTGAACTTTTTTCCCTTTTTGATTGCATTTGGAGAGTTGGTAAATATAACTTGACTTTGTTTACTATTTCTTCTATACCGACCGAAACATGATTCTACAAACGAAGTATTTGTTAGTATTTTTGCTTATTCCCCACGTATTCTGAAAGCACTATATCTTTCTTCGCAGTCGTATGCTCATGTAATATGCAGCAGCGTATTTTATACGGTTATATAATATTTTATTCACTTGTTTGACTTACAAAAAATAGATAACTTCTTTTCTCATTCCATTCCGCATTGTTGTTCGTGAACCATTATCAGTTTATTTTCTGTTTATCTTTCTAAAGACATGCTGTTTTGTAATGTTTTGCATTCTATTGTCTTCTTCTTTTGGTTTTGACAGGGTTTCTATGCTAAACTCAAACGTCAGAATAAGCATGATTTAGCATCTTCATTCTTCTGCGAAAAATTAAACTCCTCAATTGAATTAAAAGATCTTGTTTGAGGGAAACGATGGAGTTTTCTTCACTTCTGGCACTGGTGCCGATAGCATTCTTAAAATACTTTCGTGTGAACTGACCTTTCCGAATATTCACGCAAAGCCCTTGGGAGAGTAGACCGCTGCAACGCAGGAGAAAAGGAGGAGAAAAGAATTCTCCTGGTTGGAAAGGAAACTGTAAAGAGGAGCCGGGTCAACAGATAGGATGATGAAGAGGGGTTTCTCCCGTACCTTTCGCAAAGGAAAAGTAACTGCTACTCGCTAGTCAACTTAGTGCGCTCTCCGCTGAACGCTACACACCAAGACCGGCATACTAATGACTTGTCTGGGACTTACCAGCCTACTTTTTTATATTTCTAGTATTCCCTTCTTCTAAATGCATGTGTCTGATATCATATATTTGGCTTGTGAGTATGAGTAACGAATAAAGTGCAACTTTCTCTAAATACCGAAATAGATGTTTCATGTACACATTTCTGAAAATGGGTGGATAAATTTCCAAGTAGGAACAGCTTGGAAGTGTACTTGATTTATTGATTTGGTTGCGAAGACTAGTTTTCCATACCTATTTTTCCATACCTAGTTTTCCATTCCTACCATAAATGTAGTGCATGTTATATACAGGGAGATGGTGGTTTCCTCCGCTGGAACGTGAGATCCGGCGCTGACCTACACGTCATTTAGATGGATGAGGTTGATTGTTAACACGTGGTAGTTTGGAGAGGTGAAGTATATAACGGTGTCGATGAATAGCAGATGTTTGATACTCGTAAAGAGGGATGCGACTGCTGTTGGGAAGGTTTTTATGGCTAGAGGGATACGAGGTGTGTAGTTACCAGTTCTACTGTGTTAGTCGTACATTTCTGAGAACAAGATACCATGAAACCAACCCTCACTATACCTCACGCTTCGTTTCGCGTTTTCAGGCTGGTGATGAGACTCATTCATTCATTCATACATTCGTTCACTCACCCGTCTTCCCCATTTACATGAAATGCAAGATTCACCAAAAAAATTATGTCACAATACTTGTTGCTGTACAGTACTTTAATATCACGTTATTTCAACAAGCACTCTATGGCTGATATAAACATTGGCTCGATGAAGCCCCAAATTATCCGTTCATTGTCATTCACAACTTTTATTGATACCGTCGAATGTGAAGATTAATTAGGTACTTCTAACAAAAACCGTATTTGAGTCTTTGTTATTGACACATGAACCATGGTATAAAATAGAAGACAATATCACGCGCGATAATGAAATCTGCGCCACTTTAAAGCGTCTTCTGCTCTAACAGACGAAATATATGGAGCCATTTGTGAGACAAATGCTTTGCCATCAACCATATTTTCAGTATCAAGGAGCCACAAAACGTTGACTTTGACTACACAACGTGTTAGATGGAGTAATCCATTACACATATGAACAAGATTTCTCCCCCTTTAGGATATCAGGGCCCTGAAATAGGAATTTCCTGTCGAAAAATTCCTAAAATTTGTTTTAGTATTACAATATTTTCTCTTTACAACGTAGATACCAAACGAAGTGGACGTGTTAAGTAAGAAAATTCTATAATTTTCTTACCTAACACGTCATGTATGTCACGATAAATGTTTTAAAAGGAAAAACTGAGTAATGATTATGGATTTGAGCGGCTTGTAGAACCGACTTGCTGTTTCAAAGATCCATTTTTTGAGTTTGCAGTTTGTTTTTGCAGGATACTAATGACGATTTGGGGATGAAATCAAAAATTGACATTTGCCTTACTGGACACTGAGTGGGCTGACCGTTCACACTGTGAGGTCCACGCGCTAAGAGCCAAATCAGGCTGTCCGCCTCTCTCCCCGGACGTCGTGACAGTGTCGGCCCCTCCCCCTCGGGGCGCGGGGGGCCGCCGGGCCACGCGTGAAAACCGCCTCTACACGCGAAGACGCGTCTCTCGGATGCAGTCGGTCCACGGCGTTCTGACGCTACGCACGTGTTTCAGCATTCGGTGTCCCCGCCGCCGCCGCCCCGCCGCCCCCCGGCGACATGCTGCGTCTCTGCCCCGGCGCCGCCCTGGTGCTGGGCAGCGCCCTGCTCGCCCTCGCCAGCGCCGCCACGCCCGAGCGCCCGCACATCGTCTTCATCCTCGCGGACGACATGGTGAGGAGATTTATTTGTTTGTTTGTTTGTTTGTTTGTTTGTTTGTTTATTTATTTATTTATTTATTTATTTATTTATTTATTTATTTATTTATTTATTTATTTATTTATTTATTTATTTATTTATTTATTTATTTATTTATTTATTTATTTATTTATTTATTTATTTATTTATTTATTTATTTATTTATTTATTTATTTATTTATTTATTTATTTATTTATTTATTTATTTATTTATTTATTTATTTATTTATTTATTTATTTATTTATTTATTTATTTAATATAAACTGAAGATGAATGGTACATTTGGGGAGACGTGTAATCTGTGCACGTTTTCTGGAACTCTGGAATTCGTACCATTATACTATTAATTTGAATTTTTATTAATATGTTATTTAAGAACAATCAGATTAGTATTGTGGGTAAATAAAGTTTTTAAAGACGTGTTCATTCCATAGTTTGTAACGAAAATGAGACTTGCGCTATTCTTTTAAGCGTTCCTTATTTTAAAAGTAAAAATATAAATAAAATCTTGATGCGTTTTGAGAAAATATATCTTCTAAATTAAGCATGAACTTGAAGCAGAAATTGAGCAAAAACTACATGTTTATGTCAAAAAATTGTAAATAACCTTTTTTAAAGATCTAATGTAGATCTAATGTAGAATAAAAGATTTTATTTATGGCAAAAATATCTATCTTCAAATTAGTTGTTTTGCAGTGTTAACATTTCGCAATTTTTGAAAACAAAGAGAGTTCGTTGGTAATAGAAGTAACACCATTTTTTCCCGTGCTTTGGTACACACGAGAAGAAAATTTCAAGAAAACATTACAGCCTTTGTTTTTTGAGAAAATAAATGTTTAAAAATTCATATTTCACGCAAAACGACGCGAATATTACTCATAGTTTCGAAAGATTATACAACGCTTTATTTTAAGATTTGACAGGTCTCAATGAGGAAACAAACATTATTTACAATATTGTGGTTGTAGAAAGACGCCGAAAAAGTTTAAACTTCTGCAATTTTCGAAAAATTAGGAATTTCAACGAAAATGTGACCTGCACCATTTTTTTATGCGTCTTTTACACTATCCGAAGACAAAGTTTAATTTAAAAAATCGCAACACTTTTTTGAGAAAATTTCAAAAATGTAATAGAGGCTTTATGTAAATTGCCTCCAAAAATCAAAATATCTATTTTAAACTCAGGATCTCGAGCACCTTTAAATCGACTGGGGAATATGGAAGAAAATAGGCTGATTTTGGAGAGAACAGGTTTATCGGTTTAGGCATTAACGTTGATCACAGACAAGCGGCGGGATAGGTAGACTGCCGGCCGGCCGGCCGGACAGACGGGCGGACAGTACGAGGGCAGACGGACGGACACACACCTTTTTCATCAATCGATTTTTGGGTATCATGGATAAAAAAATGGATTCTCACTTCACAATTTTCTATATGTTACATTAAATAGCATACACTTCCCACTTAGAGTCGTGGTAACTAAGTATATTCTAGGCATTGTCGGATCCCCTGGGTTCCCTAGACTTCCCCACTGGACCAAGAAGGTCATTTTCTGCATTTACTGCCAGCAATGCTAAATTGCTCCATCGCAATTTACAAATTCTGTGTAAATCTTAATAGAGCATCTGAGAGCAATTAGTCAGTAAATCTCCCCGAGACATGATCCCTAACGTCTTGACTGTTGATCGTGGCACTGACTGTTGATCGTGGCATAGCCCCGGAGGTTCCAACCACCACAGGCAGGATTCTGGCGTTGGGCACTCCATGAAGTTGGGCTGCCAGGGGAATGACTGGTTGGTACTTTATCACTTCTTCCTCCCCTGCTTTTAGAAGGTTAGACCCATCCTCGTGGCGGACAGTCATATCGACCACATGGACCCCCTCCCGGCTTAAGAGGGGATCTAATTTAGTTAGAGGATCTAATTTACTACTTACAGAAACAAGATTTGTTCACTGATTTGTCACCAATTCCCGATAATAATAGTTTTTTCTGTTGCAAAGTTGCCGTTTTCCGGCGCACGATTACAATACTTTCTTACGATGTAAGGGCGTAAAAGTAAAAATGACAGAATCATTATACAGAAATTTTGGCATCTCTTCACAGGGCTGGAATGATGTAAGCTTCCATGGTTCAGACCAGATCCCAACGCCGAACATCGACGCCCTTGCTTACAATGGAATCATCCTCAACAGTCATTACGTGCAGTCTATGTGCACTCCATCTAGAGCTGCCTTGATGACGGGAAAATATCCTATTCACATAGGTAAGAAGAATTCATTGTTTTGATTTGCATGTATTCATGTTTGGTTGTAGTACTTTTGAAGTTACGTAGTAATACACAGATGTTATTTCAGGAGATCTTTGCCTTTCTGAATCAATATCTACTTCTCTGGCAAGGTGATGAAAGGCCCGTACCTGTTAAGTGCTTGATCTGAGCTGTCCGGGTGACGCCGCGTCGAAGGTTGAGGAGCCGACGTTCCGACATGTCTCGGTCCTCTTCAGGGCTGTACTGCCTGAAGGGGGCCGCGACATGTCGGTCGAAACGTCGGCACCTCATCCTTCGACGCGGCGTCACCCAGGCAGACCACATCATCACTCTGGCCGCGTAAGCTTACGATATCGTGTTAAGTGAACGGGAAGGCTGTAGTTTCGATTCCCTCCCGGAGCGTGGATGATTGTATCTTGTCTTTAATATGAGTTGTGGCGGGCAGCCTGGCATTTTTTTTATTTAAGGTAGTATCAACATCTAGGTCATTAGCGACGACTATTGGAGTTAACATTATGGTAACTGTGAATATGAAACGATATGGTGATGATAAGGAGTGAAAGGATGATTACAAATACAACCATGCCCAAGGCGGGACTCGAACCTGCGATCCTTCGGTCCGAGATCGCTACGACACTACTGTCTTAGCGATCTCGGCCACCGAATCGGCAGTTTTGCGTTTTGTTGAACCAAATCCGATGGACCTGTCAGTGTGGTGTGAAGTGATGGTTCAATGAAGTCAAAATTACTCCGAATGTGACTTGCAGGGTATCAAATTTATGTTGAAAAAGCATCAACATATCGACTATTAAACAAATGGCGGCCTGCGTCGCTAACAAAATTCCTTAACTACGCTCCGTGAAGTCACGGAGTTTAAGCAGTTCGTGAGATCACTGGTTTTTTGATTGGTGACCGTTTGGGAACTCTGGGATCTAACGGTGCCGAGCTCCTGGTCGAAGGGGTAAAAGTCAAAGATTGATAACGACTGACGATGGCTGACTTGGCTAAATAAGGAATACTTCAAACTTTCGACGCAAGTACATGTTTACGTTGATTGTAGAGCGTTGTACGAATTTAACAGATCTTTAAAAAATATGATAGAAGAAAAAAGATGATAGACTACCGTATTCATGGCATAGTAAGTCTGGCGAGATACAGAAAAAGCATTGTGATACTGAGAAGAGTGGGGCTTCAGACGTTCGTTGTTTTAACTCCTGTACAAGGTATGAAGCAAATATTATTATATAAAAGAATTGTAGTGATTGTGTAGATTTCACGTGCAGCATTTTCACTAGGTCTCTGTAGTAGAAACAACAGATCATGTAGTTCTTCATAATCAATGTTTTAGTAAATAAATCTTTAAAATAACAGATTTTTTGCTATGAAATATTAATATTTCAAGTAGTGTATGGCTTAGGGTTGGAATCACAAAAATATGAAAACGAATGAATTCACTTCTCTCCGTAGCTCGTCACACACAGTGTTTGACTATTTTTGACGTAAAATAAATTTTAAAAAATCAGTTACATTTGTAGAATACTTTAACGCTTTCGACATAATCACACATGGACAAGAGTTAATTGTAAAATTGTAACTTCAAGTTCTGTATCCATAAAATCACATTTTGTAATCATATTTGTATATAATAAATAATAATTTTCCGTTTACTATAGAAAGTTGAAAATATTTAAGGGGATTTTTTACTTTTCCGGTAATTGTTTAGAATAATTGGCAAGGGAAAAAAAACCAATTAAATTACAGTTAAATATTTTTTGGTTTGCATATTTCGATTGTAAATTGCTGAGGTAAGGATCGATGTGTGAGACCATCAAGTGAACTTTCAAGGTCAATAACACGGAGTCCAAAGCGAGAATAATGAGATTGTTATTGTTGACGTGACAACCTTGGCGCAAGTGGCAATTTTCTTCCTTCAGAGGGTGCCCTGCTGTTTGTTTCGTATACCTACGTATATACGGAGTAATATACATAAGATAGAGAAAGTAATGTAATGCTGCGGAAAATCGATTTCGAGATTTCAACGAAACTACACGTTTTAAGATTCCCTGATACCGAAAAAGTTTTTTTTTTCAAAATGTCATGTACATTTTTTAAAACTTTCAGTAGTTTTTTGAGTAATATTGCGTGCAATATTTGCAATTTTAAAAAATTAAAAAAAATATTTTCTCAAAAACTGCTCCAAATTTTTTCTTTAAACTTTTGGTACTGATAGTGATTAATGCGTTTTATAAGATGACATGAACACCGTATTGCTCTATTCTTTTTTCTTCAAAAATTACAAAGATTTAATCTTTTTGACGTGTGTTTCACGTTGTTATTATTTACATTAGCGGTGTTTGTTCACATTATTGTATTTATGAGCACATGTGCTTCAAATAATATCATATAAAGTTTCTCGGAAACAACAGTTTTCTGTTAAAAAGAGCTTCAATTTAACATAAAGTTAAATAGTAAATAAGTAAGTCTGAACCATTAAGAGTAGGTAAGAAATAAAATCTTGTATGCACCACGTGCGCTAACTGATTCTAATGAACAAAGAGGCCCTCTGGCGAAAGGGTCAGGGGCTTTTTGCCGCCGCTCGGTCATTAGAATCCTCATAATGATCTTGGTGTATAAATATTTTACAATACAACAACTTCTAAAAGTAGTAAAATTTCAGTCACCAAAGGCAGCGGTGTATTAGATAGTGCCAGGAATATTTTTCCATAATAGTAGTTAGAGTATAATATATTCAAATATTCAATTCGCACAGGAAGCGAAACGATCGTTCACATTAAAGTTTGAGCTAGCTTAATGTGGGGATTAAGAGCTCGGTAAGGGAGGGGCGTTTCGACAAGCGACGTCCGACCAAGCAGCTCTAATGTCGCTCCCTTGTCAGCGCCATCTGTGAATGACCGGTTGTAATAACTTCCCGTCCCCCATTGCCATTTGGGTGTGTGACGCCGGTTGCCTACACTGAGCGGGTTGCGCGATAAACAGCGAGGGGTTTTGCGGGTTTTCTCACTCCAGGTATCTCTCTCAGCGTCCCAAGCTATGACCTCCAGACGGGTTTCCCAACAAGTGTGGTAATGTAGAGCATGTAAATATACATGTATGCGGGGGGAATAGAGCATAGAGGGGTAAGGAGGAGGAAGGGAAAATCACATGCGGTTCGTATCCGTTAGGGTTAGGGTTGTTAGGGTTCTGTCCCGGCATTTGTCCTGGTAATCATCGGAGAAACTCCGAAAAATGACAGACCGTCATTTATTTGCTTTATTTTCTTGAATGCGCTCGATTCTTTTCCTATTTGACGGACGCTAGTCACATCTCGAATTTCCGCACAATGTTTTCATTGCCAATGTCTATAGCATGTAGAAAAATTATTTTGCTGTAATATATTGATTGCCAATGTCCTCCACGTACCAAAAATGTACTGCTATAGGCATGCAGGGCTACCCTATTCTGGCGGCTGAACCTCGAGGTCTGCCGGAGGGCAAACTGCTGCCCCAGTACCTGAAGGAACTAGGGTACACGACGCGCGCCGTGGGCAAATGGCACCTGGGCTACCACCGCAAGGAGCTCACGCCCACATACCGCGGCTTCGACTCCCACATGGGCTTCTGGAGCGGCTTCGTCAGCTACTACGATTACGTGCTACAGGATTCCGTAAGTAACTCAGCCCTAATAACTCCACTTCTTTGGATATACTAAGAACATAAGTTGTACTACAACATTCTATGTAGAACATATATATCACTTATGGAGACGTCATTGTGAATATTCATGTCATTGGAGAGATTATTTATATTCAAATCAATCTTAAGACCCAAAATAAGGCATGCATACCGAACACAGCAAAACCTGAATTCAAGTAATTTTAAACCTTTGAAAATTAAACAAAATAAATTTAAAAAAATTCCCAAAGCAGCTTATTTCATTCCACTTTCTCAAATATTTGTAGAATTAAACGTAGTTCTGTTAGATTTCATACAATCATCAAATCGTATTTATTCATGAATTACAGATCTAGTTTGCTAATTCATCCTTGGTGAAACTTTGAAAAATTCAAGACATATTCGTTCTCGATGCCAGAAACATTAACTTTATCTTCATTTTCAGGAAATTAATTCATTACTTTTTTTTAAAATTTAAAAATTTAAAGAACCTTAATTAATTATAATTTTAAAATATTAAATTACAAATAATTTTTTTAAATGTCAACCAAACATCATTAAAAAATTATATTTTTTCTCGCTCACCGTATAATAAAATCGATACTCTGACAAGATCTATCAGATTCTTTATTCTACACTCTTCTGCGACGGTGTGCCTTGGATTTGGAGTAGCAGAGAAGGATTTTATAGTATCATTCATACCTGCGCGTTTATGAAATACTTTTGTAGAACTTAAGAAAAGCGAAAATCGAGATCTTATTGTGAATTGGCCTAAAACAAATCCTTTTTTATGTGGAACATGTATTTATCTCTGAAATTGTACCAACAGCCGCTTGGTGGCAGGTGCATCAGTGTTTCATGGACGGAGATCACTATCTATTTTTATGAAATAAAGTTGCCCAACAATTGAGACGTTTAGAAAATATATTTTAATACATTAGAAAACCAAGAGATAACTAATTTTCTGATATAACTTGTTAGGTGATATTCACTGTGGTCGATTTATGAGAAGCAAATGGAGTTGTGGGAAAATTAAATTGCGCTCTCTTGGGCCAAAACGTGTTTTCCGATACAACAATATTCCAGAAAGACGACGATATTTTCTATCGTCATACTTATCAATCTCAGGAAGTCTCACCCACTGCCATCTAATACACAACCGAACCAGTAACCTGTTCAAAATGTGGAGGACTGTTATCAATTTCTCACATTATAATTGAACGTTTATGCCTTCAGAATCCAAAAATCTCTCTTGGCATCAAAAATGAAATTTTATGAAATATATAATTCACTTGAAGGTTGCAAGTCAATTTTAAATTATGTTAATATTGCTGATCTTCATTATATGATCCGTATTATTGTAAATTTATTGAGATTCTGTACTGTATTATCCAGTTCTGTACTATCTTACTGTAACTGTATTTCTATGTATTTTAATTTGTAAAATGTATCTCTGTTATAAATCAACAGTGTTCTCTAAACACCTTAGATGTTTAAAAGCGCCCTAAAATAAATAATTTTAAAAAAATCTCTCGGAGTGGGCAGAGAGGGACTGAAGTGTTTCGCGCGCGGTGTGCAGTACCCGGAGGGCGAGTACAACGGCTTCGACCTGCGGCGCAACCTGAGTTCGGCGTGGGACCTGGTGGGCCGCTACGCCACCGACGTCTTCACCGAGGAGGCCGTGCGCCTCATCCAGAACCACGACGTGCGCCAGCCGCTCTTCCTCTACCTGGCGCACCTGGCGCCGCACTCCGGCAACCGCGGGAAGCTGCTCGAGGCCCCGCAGAGCGTCATCGACAAGTTCGGCTACATCGCCGACCCCAACCGCCGCACGTACGCCGGTATGTAGCGCTCGGACACTTCGCTCATTCATAGCAATCTTTCCAACCGGTTCATCCACAAATACACGCACACGATATACAAGTATACATGTTATAACATTTTAGGGAATTCAGAGGAGCCGGTGAAGACATGCCGGCGTGTCGAAAATGATATCGTTTTAGTAAGGAACACAAAGTAAGAAATTGAGTTATGCATATCGAAGTTATATGCATGTGGTATTCGAGCGCCCCTGATTTTAGGCAACCGCGAGTGCGCAGATGTTCGTCAGAAGCATGAAATCTCCTTCACTGCGTCACACTGTGACCTGCGGAACCTACGCTCATAATACGTTTTACTAGGGAAATCAGGGGAAAATGTCATTTGTGTAACTTCCCTTTATAAAATATCCCACTATGTGTTCATTGGCGAAAAGAGATCATTTTCGCCCCATGTACATGCCCTAGAAGTTTGTAACATTTATTCTGACACACATGTGTGTTTGTGTATATGACTTTTCTTCTCAAACTACTTGACTATTTTGTAAATTTTCGAATTTCGAGTTCATGTTTACATACTATGCAGTTTGTATGAACATTACTGAGTAAACTATAAATTGTGAGAATTCTGATGCGGTGTTGACGTTCTTATGAGAAGAAATAAAAGAGGTCATCTTCATCAACACATTAGCTTTATTAAGAAAGCTCTTAAAAAAGCTAATGTGTTGGCGAAGATGACCTCTTTTATTTCTTCTCTTAAACTATAAATGTTTATTCAAAGAGATGACTACCCCAACCGGGAACCATACCCGGAACTCCTTGTTTATGCTTAGGTGCTTTTCCATTTCTTACCGAGATAGTCAATGAATTCTCCAAACAGTTTCCTACTAAGAATACTTTCATCATTGGTAATTATATACATGTCTGTCTCCATCTCGTCAGTGATGTTCGCTTGGCAATTAAAAGAAATACTGGTAGGTTTCCTATTACTTAAATGCTTACTACTATTGTGACGCCAGAGCCACAAAACAGATGTAATTTTTTGAACAGCTTAGGGATCTGCGATTATTTGCCCAGTTCAAAAAGCATTTATAATAATTATAAGTGTTTAAGTGCTGTGAACTCGCAATAGTGGCAGGGATTTACTAAATAGGAAACCTATTCTGATTTCATTTTGAAACCAACACAAGGGATAATGTTATGAAAAATATGTGTATAATTACTGATTAAGCATTATTACGGAATATTTTATGCTGTTCCTTCCTTTATTTTATTGATGACGTATAATGGATAAACACATTTTACTTATGCTTATATTTTCCTAACGCTTTAAAAAGTCACATTTAAAGGAACATGATATGAAATTCCAAATAGAATAATTTTTAAGATTACAGTCTCTCAAATCAATGACTTTTTCTTTTGCAAACGCAATAAGTCTCTGTCTTTCGCTTCAGCATTTTATTGTTCTTTGCAGCTATGGTATCAAAACTTGACGAATCTGTGGGACGAGTGGTGCAAGCTCTTCAGAGACGCAACATGTTACAAAACTCAATAATCGTGTTTTTATCCGACAACGGAGCTCCTACAATCGGAGTCTACCCCAACTGGGGATCAAACTATCCTCACCGAGGGGTAAGTAAGCAATTGATCGAGATACTGAGAATCTTTGTAATGTATTTATTAAGAATAATTCGTAACCGTAATTAAATGTTATATTTGAAAGGGATAGTGATAGTTTAAAAACTGCTTAATCATAATCATCAGTTAATTATAAGCAATTGTAATGCAGTTTTTAGATGCAGCTCGGTTGAAGATTGGCGAATGCACATAAACCAACAGAGTTTCGAGTAAATCAGTTAGATTTATCTTGATAATATTGAAACCGTACGTTGAATCAAAATTCTGGTTTGTGAACATCGTTAGGTGAACCTAGGAGAAAATCGTGTTCTACTGGAGATGCATTAAAATTTAGTTTGGCAGTTGAATACCTGCTCGGAAAAACGTTGCACGTAGAATGCAGTCTTTGTTGATTTTAGCCTCTTCCGCACTCTGTGTCCGAAAAAATCCGAAGTAATAAATTGTAAGCTGGCATTATGTTGCCATATTACAATTCCAGAGAAAAAATAAAACATTGGAAAAACACAAGTGCCATTTTTTCTCTTCCTTCTAACGTGCAAAGTGTTATATGCAACGTATCATGCAGGCATTTAAGTACCCAAAGTGTTACATGTACGTATTCCATTGTGTCTTCATACTATCCTGACTGAGGAAAACACAATATCTGTCAAAAATTTGCAAAATGAGTTATGCATATCACTGCACTTAGGAAAGTCAGCTCTTTCTACTTATCTTAGTTAGAATGTCGTATCTCCAACGTTATAGAAATTATTTGAACTAAAAACACAGTATCTACATTTTGTTATGGTTGTGTGTTTAGGAAAAAACGCAGTGAACAGAGCATACTTATTAAAAACGCAGTATTTACTGCATTTCTCTTGCGCTGAAAGCAGACACTACATTATCTCTAAGAAATGTTCTAGGATTATCTGCTTCCTTTAATTTGAAGTACCGTATTGAAGTTCTGAGTTGTGAGGACATATTATAAATGTGCCAGTTTATTTCTCGCCAAATACCAAATAGAGCTATCTGAAATTCACAAAGCATCATATTAAGCGCCAATGTAAATCTCAGTTGAAGAGATCATAATGTATAGATGAATTAAATGTAATTGTATGTCATGTACAAACGAAACAATGGTCAAATATAATTTTAAAGCCAGAAAAATATGCAATCTTAACAAAAACGCTCCAATGTCAACAAGAACTTTTCGCTCCATGATTATCTCATACAACGATAGAAAAAGAGAAGGAGAACTAAAATAAATTACTTTATGAATATCATAGAAGAGTTATACATGGATTTATATGTATATTTTCTTTGAAAAATGTAGAGGGCTTTTTGAGAAATTGTCGTTTGAATTTTGAAATGTTGTTTCGTTTCTGAAAATGTAATGTTTTGAGCTAATTTTGTCAGAAAACAAGTTTACGAGAAACTTTATAGGATATTACTTCAAGCATTTGTCCTCACAAATTCAATAAATCTCTAAAAAAAACCTGAAATGTAAAAATGAATAACATGAGAGACACTTAAGTATTCATTTTTGTAGTTAAAAATGAAAATAGTATATCAGAATAGCGTTTATGTCATGTTAATCAGTAAGTTTAGCTCTACAGGTACAAATTTGATAAAGCAATTTGGAGCCTTATTTGAAAAAACATCTTTTTAATGTAGTATTTTCGGCATAATTTTAAGTGAAATATGCTCTAAAATATTGAAAACAGGTGTATATGACGTTAAATAAAGAACTATGTCCAGAGAACTAATTATATTTGAAGAAACAATCTGAATTTTCAGTTATGTGTGTGATGGAATCAAAAACACTTGAATCTTTTGGAATTAGGGAATGTCAGGGGTAACAGTAAAAACTGGAACTAGGTCGTCTTTGAAAGTATATTTCACTTTATTCTTACAAGATAAATATCTTATAAGAAAGTAGAGGTGCAAAAACAGCACATATTTCTAACTTAAGCGTTTTCGAAAATTCAGAGAGTTCAACAAAAATGAAACCTGTGCCAGGTTTTAAGCGTCCTGTGTTCTAGTCGTGAAAACAATTTTATAACTTAGAAGCAGTTTTTGAAAATTGTTTATAAATTTCTTCTTTTAGTACAAACTACGCGAAAAGAATTCCTTTAAAAACAGTTGTTTTAATGTTTGAAAAATGTAGATAACCCGATTTATTGTCGGCGCGGTGGCCGAGATCGCTAAGGCAGTTGTGTCGTGGTCTCGGTCGCAGGTTCGAGTCCCGCCTCGGGCATGGTTGTATTTGTGTTCGGCCTATCACCCCTTATCATCATTTCGTTTCGTCTTCATAGTTACCATGAAGGTAACTCCAATAGTGGTCGCTGATGTCCTAGATGATGATGCGACCTTTAATAACCAATTAAAAAAGATCTATTTTTTTAGAACAGAGTTTAAGAAAAAAACTCTATCATCAATATTGAACTGTTGCGATGTTGATTTTTTGCAATTTTCGAAAATACAGAGTTCGTGAAAAAGAGGACCTCTTACCGGTTTTTACTACATGCGAGGAAACAATTTCAAGAAATCTTCAATATTGTGTTTCTATGAAGACGCCAAAAAAATGTTTTGAAATTTTCATGATATCAGTGGTTTTAACGAAAATACGACGCGCACCCATTTTTTTTTTCAATTTTTATGTCAGCTTATATGAGAACACGAGTACTTTACATTATACGAGAACAAAGAGTAATCAAATTATTTGGAGCAATTTTTGGGAAAATATAACAAATGTTGTCTCATGAGGCTTCATGAAAATTATACCCAAAAATAAGGAATATCCAGTTCAAACTCCCAGAACCTGGAGTTCGTTCAGATCGAGCAAGGAATGTCATTTTTAGAGAAAATCGCTTAAACTATTTAGATGTTAGCTTTGAGTTGCAGGCGGAGGAACGGGCAAACGTTTTAGCGTAAAGCGTTTGTTTGGCGTCAAGGACACACAAAACATGGATTCTGACAATGCAACGTGTTAAAGGAAGTAATGTATTACATATAGTAACAAGATTTATTCACTTTTTCCTTATCAGGGCCACAGCAAGAACAGTGTTTGTATAAAAAAAACACCGATTTCCGAAGCACGAATACAATACTGTCTTTTCTTACGAAGTAAGGTGAAGAAAAAAAATAGCTGCATAGTTGAATGTATCCAGCAGAGATGATTTTGCTACTAACTTAATATCAACAAATATTTGAATGACATTATTACAGAATAAGAGTAAGTAAACTGTCTCTTTAAAATCTTGGTGTAATGTAGTTAGGAATTAATAATACAAATTAATTAAATAATCCAAAACCACAGTAAATGGAAATATAAAAGACAAAAAGAAGGATAATTCTCTTGAAAATGGTTAAATGGATGTTAAACATCAGAATGATCAATTATTGAATGGCCAGGGAAACTACGGGCGTGAGGTTAATTGGGCGTACCGGTGCGCTCGGAGGCTTTACCTTCTCGCTCTCCGCTGCCAACCAACTGATGTTCGTTGCCCACGCTTATTGCGCATTAGTCCCTATCTACATTGTCTCAAAAAAGTATTCTTGATTGCACATTTATTAATATTTAAAAAGCGTAGTGCATTGTCTCTTTATATCTGGATGTAGTATTTTCGTAAAAAAAAGCTTTTATCATATCTCAAGAGAGCGAACATTGTGATATGAAGGTTGTATGTATAGGATTCTTATATGAGCATTCCACATTTCTTTTCATTTTATTAATGTCATTGTAATATGCAATTAAAGATGCCAAAGTAAATCATAAGTAGTGGTATGTACGTTGTATTCCAAGAAATAATGAAAAGTAGAAATGTAAAATGACAATATTAAGTTCATCGCATGGCTATTGCGTGTATTGTACTCAGCGTACTTCAATACAACATGCATAATGTATACTAATGTGTAAGGAATATTCTTATTGCACATTCTTAATAAGTAGCCTAAGTTTGTATATTAGAGATAAAGTTTAAGTGTAGTTGATAAAACAATTATTTCAATAAAATATGCGTGATATAAAATACAGGGACCAAAATTGTAACTGTGCACCAAAAAATATTACTAATCCAAAAGTACGTCGCCATCTCCGATATTGTTGGCAAATTATGTATGCATAATTTCTATGCTATTGTGATTCAGTAGTTTTTGTACATGAACATAGAAATATTTCTTTAACAAAATATAGGATTTTTCCTAAATAATATTTGAAAATATTTTATTTTCTAAAATATGATATTGACACAGGGCAATAACGTGCCTTTACTTACTCAAACATGAAAGATACACCATGATACTTGGGCGAATGTGGTCTTTTCGAAAACTTCAGATTTCCCTTCATACTATTACATTCTTTGTTACATGTTATTAATTGCACACTACGTACTGCAATATGTTTATTTTCTAAGCTCAACAATACGAAATTTTCTGTCAGAAAATTGCAATTTTTTGACGCAGCATTACAATACATTTTATAATATTCTACTAAGAAATAGATGAGAAAGAAAATAAAGTTTCAGAAATAAATAAATGAAACTTTGCAACCGTTATTGAGAAAAAATATAAATCGCATTTACTTCAAGCAAAAAATAAGCAATTCAAAACATTGTACGTGAACTAATTTAAATATCTAATTTTACTTTCCCATCATACTTTGTACTTAAGTAGTAAAGGAAACAGTATTGTAATGCTGTGGCAAAAATTGCCAATTTTCGAGAGAAACACGCGTATTATGGGCGATAATATAGCAAAAGTGGATACATATTGTTCATTTAGTGTGTAGTAAATTACTTCCTCTAACACATTCTATGGTCAGAAATCAAGTTTTGTGGGTCGTTGATATCGAAAAATTGATTGCCGAGAAAACTTCTGTCTGTGGTCAACGCTAGTGCCTAAACCGTTCAGACGATTTTCTCGAAAATTGATATTCTCCAATCGATCTGGCCGAACTTAAATTCTCAAAACGTTTCTTTACTTTTTCTAGGATAGAGAAAAGCGTACTTAAAAAGGATTCATGTCACAATTTGGTGAAATTTGCAAAATTTTGAAATAAAGCGAGAAAATATGTACTGTATTCGCATAACTTTAGAAAAAAATTTAGTTAAAAGTTGGCTTACGGAAAAACAAATGGACTTTCTGTCCTTGAATCCTGCTGTAAGTTTGTGGTTAAACTGTTGAAACGGTGGTATCTACTTTCCATCAAATCTTAACCGCATTTGCAAAATTTTCTCAAAAATTACTCCAAAGTTTTCTATTATTTTTGGTGGGATAGCACAAAGTACACCTAAAGAAATGGGGGAGGTCTCATATCCTTGGAGCTCTCTAAATTTTTGGAAAATAGCAAATGTTCCAAACTTTTTCGGCGTCTTTCTACAACTATAGAATTGATAACAGAGATCGTTTTCCTTAACGAAATCTGTTATTCAAAAGATAACTACATAATATACTGTATTATTTTTTTATGAAATAAAGTTATTTTTCTTTATTTTTCTCAAATAATGTAAAAATATGAAAATGGCGCAAAATCCATTTCCGGGAAACACTGTATTCTCGAAGATTACAAAAAAGCATTGTTCAAGCATAGTATTGGTGACAGAGATACTTTCATAATTCTAGCTGTATTATAAAATATATCATTGAATAAGATTTTTTTTAAAAATTTTTTTTATAATTTAATTATGTGAACATTATGTAAGGTATCTTTTCAGACTGAGATATGCAGTAGCCCAATTTTCAATAAATAATTTAGTACTGTCGACCAAAAATATGAGTAAAATTACTCAAATACATCTAACTGTGGCCACTACTGTTGCTTTTACCTCAATAAAAATTGACTTTAAAATAAACACGATTATATTATATTCCGCATAGTACGGACGATTGCAGTAAAAAGCGCTCTGCGAGCAATAAAAGGAGGGATTGTTTTGACGTATGAAGACGATATGCCAGAGAAGAGCCTGAATGACCACTAAATAAATTTATCAAAATAACATGCATTTCGTTTCGACCAAGTAAGGGAGACGCCTGCAAGCACTGCAAATGTTGAACAGGAGACAGATTTCTCCCTGTAGACACTCATAAAGTGGTGAGGTGTAGTTGACATTTACATAATTGGAATGATTGAAGGCGTTGTCATTGTCATTGACAACAACTATTGTTGACAATGACAACGCCTTCAATCATTCCACTCATAAAGTACTAAGTAGGAATCGGGTTTTGACACCCATGATACTGTTATGGTGTTAAGAAAGGAAGAGCGCTCATAATCGCGTATGTAAGGACAGTAGTCAAAACTATTTTACCCAAAATATTTTCAAAACTCAAAACTATTTTACCCTCACTGTGAATCAAATGCAATAGCGCGACCATGGAAAGCGATTCTGGCTGACGTAAAATGGTCAGAGGATGAATCAAACGATGAAATTATTCGTTGCGTCTCCCCGTCTCAGGAAGATAGGGTAGTCACACTCTCCCTACTAGCAAAAGAATAACATTATGACGCTTCTCTGCCTCCTTGGTCACAACGTTTTGATCGCACGGCATAGCCACATCTGGGAGTGTTGTTTTTGTTATTATTTTGGTCTCGAGTTGACTTTCTTGGGACCACGCGAACGTGCAACCCACCAGGCCTCAGTCATGTTTGTTTAGGGTAGGTGCACGTGACTTTGTTTATGGGGAGGGGGTCGGTATTTTCATGCTGAATCCGTTTTTGGACAATCGGAAACGTTCAGAGACACACAAACACCACCATGCCCGAGGTGGGACTCGAACCCGCGATTATTCGGTCCAAATAATAATAATAATAATAATAATAATAAATAATAATAATAATATCACCACTATTAAAATTTAACTTGTTTTCACTCGTGCATCTCAGTTACCATGAACCAGAGATACACGTTCCAACTGTCATAATCAGCACTGAATCAACTATCAATGTTCAGAAATTTCCTCACGATATTACATGGGTCAAGTATAACAAACTTCTGCATCTGGATGTACAACCTCTTCTTCGGTTGCTTTAATAATGGTTATTATTATTATTATTATTATTATTATTATTATTATTATTATTATTTAGAAAATGGATTGATATTTTCGCAACTGCATCGCTCGCGGCAGAGTATTTTCGTTCGCCCCTCGTCCTCGTGTTGGCGGCCCTGACTCTGATGCGATAATGCGCGCGGGGGGCGCGTCGTGTCTTCGCCTCGGGATGTGGCCGGGAAGGCCGCGCGCCGCCCGCTCGCCGGAGAGCGGCTGCCCGCGCCTGCGCCTGCTCGCACGCATGTAGGTCAGCGCACGATAGAAAGAATAAATTTCCCCTCTCCTTGGCCTGCCGGCGACGGCGCCGCCTCGCCGCGGCGGCGCGCGATTCTGCACAGCCGCTTGCAGGACTCCGCCACGGGTCCGTGTGGGGTCCGATGGTTGGAGTCCCTTCTAACGTCCGGTCGCAACCAACCTGTAGTTTATTTATTTATTTATTTATTTTACGTCAAAAAAACAGTTAAAAACTGCGTATGACGTGCTATGGGGAAAAGTGAATTGTGTGCACATTTTCAAAATTCTGTGATCCCTACACTTAGTCATATACTACTTAAATTTTGAATTTTTCAAAGGGAAAAAAAAAACAAAAACTCCCATGCTAATAAAATCTATTTTCAAGGATAAATAAGCAATAAATTTTGAATTTTGAAAGGGAGAAAAAAAAAACAAAAAAACTCCCATGTAATAAAATCTATTTTCAAAGATAAATAAGCAATAAATTTTGGCTCTTATTACTTCCTGCCGCGACAACATGGAAACGATAATTTGAATAATTGTATTTCCCACTGAATTCTAAGAAAGGGAGAAAAAAAAACAAAAAAACTCCCATGTAAAAATTACGTGCACAGAAAACGAAGTTACATTTATGTCCAGAAGCAAAACAAGGGGCCATCTCAGCATTTGCTCAATGGATCAGGGAAACTGGACGATAAACCTGATCGAGATGGGATGTAGTGATGAGATCGAGATGTAGTAATTACGAATATTTAAAAAAAGGACGTGAGAACAAAAATATCCCACAAGTCCTAACACATTATCAGTTACGTAAATAAATGAACATTCAATCTCTTCACGTAACATATCTCGGTTGTAATTCCACGCAAATATTACTCACATAAACGATCTCTCAATTGATTAATTGATTTATTAGTATTTCCAGGCGTGTCAACTGGTAATGTCATTAGGCTTATAGGAGTAGTGCATGTTCCTTTTATCGCGAGAGGTGTCGGCGATATTCCCCCGATGAATGACGAGATCCGGCACCGACATAGTCGTCGGCGTGAGGGGTTTTACTCAACCTAGTATCACCCACCAACCCCCGCACCCTCCCCACCGCCTCAACCGGAACAAGCTCTAAGCACCTTTCTAACTATCAAGATAACTATTTAGCTAAGTAGATTGATAGTTCGAAAATCCTCCTACCGTCGGGACTCGAACCCTAAGGCCTCTCGGTCAGAGGCACTGCAGTGACATCAGTTGTTATCCTGAGCCACCTCAGTTGCTTCATCTCTCAAAATTCAAGCTTGTCAAGAACATAAACCACCCAAATCAGAATAAAAAATTAAATACTTCAGACCTTATTTCTTTAAAATATTTTACGATATCAATAAAAATGAAGAGGTGCTGTCCGCACTTTACAATAATAATTTGTAAGGCCTAAGGTTGTATTCTATACCAAGCACGCATGTATATAGTAGTTTGTACTGATTTCTGTGCAAAAAAATCACAATGCTGGGAATCTGGAAACTTGTCCAATACCGATACCCGTCATGACAGTTGGATATTTTCAAATCTGACACCACATTCGCTTCCATCGTGGTCATTACCAACTCGTTTGACTCGAGAAACCGAACCAACAATGATCTTACAAGGAAAGTTCCAAAGTTGGTAAATGCGGAATTAACGAAACTCTGCGAGATGCAGTCCTTCATGACAATATCACTTATGAATATTCGTAGACCACAATACGAGACTGACCCGTGGAGCAAATGATCTAACTGAGCACGGACTCGTAAGTTACCTAGAGTGCAGTCAGTAGCAGTCTCGGCTCAAGGCATTAATGGTTTTCCTCCAAACCCTGGCAACATATTTTTTATATCCTACACACATCATTAAAGGAATTTAAAAATTGAGACTAATTTATTAACATCATTTGTCCTCCATTAAAAACAAAAAATCAAAATTGAAAGAAAAACGAAAATAATGTGAAAAGTTATTTAAACTGCTTTTTGGAATACAATATTCATTAAAAAAATATTTCCGCAGCCGAAACTTAAACAAAACAAAAATAATCAGCGTTCGAGTTGAGCTTATTTTCGATCGCGTCACAACAAAACTTCTCAGAGCTTGGTCAGTCGGAGTACTTGCGCCCCCAACTGTTCGAACGAGTTTTGTTACGCGTTTTCTTTTTTCGAAATGAGTGGTCATTGCACCCTGCAAATACGGAATCGTAAACACGCCACGAATTATTATCCTATCACTGGCTTTCATTCAATTATTCATTTTTCTGTTATTTAGTTATATCTACCCATTATTTGCGTCGTATCCTGATGGAATGAAAATAGGAACTGATTAGGACAGCGAATGTAGGATATAATTTTGCCTGGAAGTGGTTCTTTTACAGGCGAAAAGCCCGACATGTCACACTGTTTGTTGAATTTTTGCATACTCAAAATGATAACTCCCCTTAAGACAGTGCGCTGAAACTCAAACCACTGGGTCTGCCTTGCAATTCAATGGAAGAAGGGAAATTTCTTGTACATTCACTTATTGATAACAAAATTGCAGACAAATTCTAGAGGTGATTCATTCCACTTTCAAAAGCTCTAAGACAAAGAGAACAATGAGGAAAGTAGTTAAAGTTGATACTGCTACACATTCATTATATTATGTGTATTTATTTAATTACAATACATGGTTCTCCCAAATGTTATAGGTATATTCTCCCAAATGTACTTTCCTCATTGATCTCCAAATAATTGGTACGTACGATAATATTCCTGATTTCAGATCGATAATGGTTGTGGGTGTGATAATCTACAAATTTGTTAGCATACTTTTAACACAGGAGAGACATCACAACAAATATGAGACTTAATTAGATTTAAATTATATATTGCGTCTAAATAGACATAACTCATCCCTTCAGTAGTGGCAAAAACATTGTGAAGTACCTCAAAGGAACGAACCGTGAGATAGCCGTGCAAAAAATGTGTAAATTCTAGACGTAATGTACCAAATGAAGTTTTATTCAAATTGATGTGCGGTAAAACAATCACAATAAAAAGTCACCTCCTGTAGTTCAGCGTACAAAGACAATAGTAATTGACTTTTCATACATCATTGACCTATTTCAAATGTCAAATAAAAATTGAATGGTTTGATAAAAGGCATTCGATATTCTTTATCTCTTCGAAGTGAACAGTGAAATTATTAAGAAATGTCTATTATACCACTCACAAGAAATAATTCATCTTTTACAGCCTTCATATTTTCTTTTCACTGAGTTTTATTTGAAATTCTTTCGCAGAAAACGAATCGTTTGAACCATTTTCAATTTGCTTTCTTGAAACCTTTTTGATTGTTGTGACAGCGGGATTATCAAAAAATGTTATTGCATTAGGCAACTGTAATATTTGAACTTAACTCACAACTTTACGTACTCTCAATATCTATTCTCGTTATCGCGCGTCCTCTCGTCTAAAACAAAGTTAATTACTTGTGACGGACTGAAGACTTACGTACTTGACATCACATGCAAGTAGACATGTTCTTTTTAATGCTTGAGGATTTTTAATTGCATAAAGTGTCTCTTTCTTGTCATGGGAATTTTGTACTTTGTACCTTATCACTCATCCAATGGATAAATGACGTAACTCTTCAGTTCTGCGAAAAAGGTAAATAGGTTAGGACTATTGCAGAAACTTAATACATTTGCAGGAATATCGACTGAATTGTTATTTTCTTCTTGTCTGTATGGATGAAGTTATGTCATTAATATTTAGTATTTATTTAGTCAAAAAAAACCAGTAAAAACCGTATGCGACGTATGCGGGAAGATCATTTGCGCTCGCTTTCTTGAGTTCCAGAATCCTTCAAGAAATTGTTGAAATGTCAAGTGAATGTAACCACATTTGAGAAGAACAACAACGCATCCGTTGATTGTGTTTTGTTGTACAAGAATATCTCCCGTTTTCGATAGAAAATTATTAAAAGAGATGGTATCTAATGTTTTATGGTATTCTGTGAAACGAAGGACAAGCCAGTTACAGGGGAATAATACAGTACATGTACAATTGTCATATTAGCTAAATATTCAATCGAAAACAATTTTGACATTTTTACTTTCTCGCACTTACTATTTTCCTTGTGGTATTGTTCACTTAACTGACTGATCGAAATTGTCTCATAATTGTTGATTATGACAAAAGGCTCATAAAATTCAGGTAAACAATGACACAATTGTAAGAAAGGGTAAATGCAACGTTTAATGCCAGAAATATTCTATTAAAAGTGGTACTTAAGAAGATCTTGGCAAGAAGTAACTTTTGACCAAGGTCATAAGGCGCCATGATTATTACTGTGGGTACAATGTTGGTTCAAAGTTTATTTCAGAATTTTGCTTGTCCGGTAAAATTTCATTTTCTACAGTTACGTCACTGTTTCATTGGAGGAGCGATATCAGCTTCCAGCTGTACCTACAGATTTTGAATCGCTTATTCGTCTACAGACTCAGTTTCGACAGTCTTAGTGTTTTCTCGCCTATACTTTTGCCTTTTATGGCAGTAGACGCAAGCTATCAAATATTGTAACTTTGTTGGATATTTTACTTTTAACTATTTTAAATTTAAGTACGTCATGGCTTTGAGTTTTTCACCCCTCGAAAATTAACGCACCTCGACAAGAATAGTAGTCGCCAGTAGCGGATCCCGGCACAGTCATGAAAGCCATGACCTCTAAAGGAAAGGTTTTCGCAATTTCACTCAATTTATCCAAAACCATTACCACATATCAGTCGCATCATGATGAGCGGGTGGATGGATTTCGATTTTCGTGCGTTCTCGCCATTAGGTGTTTTCTGACGTCCCCATCCTGGCTCAGTCGTAATTCCAAGGGCAACAACTTGATTATATCACCAGTCTCTCCAACCTTCGCGCCGATGAGTCTAGTAAGCACGGTTCGATGGAAGTATCCATTTTAATGCCCCTAATGCCTAGCATGAGCTTGGACCGGGTCAGTGGTAGACAGGTTACACCGAGATTGCGCTTGTCGTTTTAGATCATAGGTCCATTGCACCGCTCGTATCGAACTCTACTCTCACTGGTTGTCGGGATAGGGAAAGGAATCAGAGGAAGGATGCGAGTTGAGAGATGACGCAAGATGCATTGCGAATGCCACCGTGGCACAAAAGCAATGAAGATATCCCTGCCTTATGAGAGATTCGAACTCATCGCTGTGGTGCATTGAGTGCTTGTCTCTCGAGGCCCTGCGTTACAGACCGGGACATACACAACGCTGTATGAATTTATATTATTATTTCAAGCTAACTAAAAATTATATATATACATATACGTGTATCCTACCAACTATGAGCCACCCTCATTACTTACAAACGATTCACGACATCGAAGTGTAGTCTCTGGTCAATGCGGAATCATAGGGCAAGTAATATCAGATGTTTATAAAATAATATCAGATGTTTCAAATTGGTTCCGAAATAACAAATTAATAGTAAACGAAAAGAAAACGGTCTTAATGCAGTTTTCCATTTCAAATAAACAATTCTGTGCCCCATTGAAAATGAACAGTGTACCATTGACTGATGTTAAGGCAACAAAATTTTTAGGTCTCTCAATTCAGTCAAACCTTAAATGGAACGTCCATTTAAATGAATTGAACACACAATTAAGTTCATTATGCTACGCGTTCAGAATTCTTGCAAATTCAGTCAGCCTTCATACTGCTCGTTGTGTATATTTCGCGAATGTTCATTCCCGCCTGAGATATGGCATAATATTCTGGGGAAATACATCTTATAGCTCCCAGACTTTTAGATTACAAAAAAGAATTGTACGAATAATAACCAAATCCCACCCACGTGATTCATGTAAGCCTCTTTTCATTAATCTAGAAATTCTACCATTACCGTGTCTTCTTATTTACGAATCAGTGGTTTTGTAAAAACTACTTGCTTAAGGGCGGGAATATATTTTCAGAAAATGCCGAAGTCTATTTCTATAACACTCGACGTAGAAATCATATTCATCAGGTGACAGTATCAACAGCTCATTACAAAAAATTCACATACAATACATGTACATTATTTTACAACACTTTGCCAGATGACATTAAACGATTAAATTCAATAGAAAAGTTTAAATCCCAAGTGAAATCGTTTCTGCTGCATAACTGTTTCTATACAATTAGAGACTATACTGAGCATCACAAGAAAAGGAACATTAATTTTAACAATGATACATAATGCATTATTTACCATTTGAACTGTATAAATGAGTATAAACAACCTGTAACAACAATTGTACTACAGCTTCCGGGTCAATGACCCCCATCTCGATCAGGTTTTTCGTCCAGTTTCCCTGATCCATTGAGCAAATGCTGCGATGGCCCCTTGTTTTGCTTCTGGACATAAATGTAACTTCATTTTCTGTGCACGTCTTCTAGAATTCAGTGGGAAATACAATTATTCAAATTATCGTTTCCATGTTGTCGCGGCAGGAAGTAATAAGAGCCAAAAAAATTTGGGTTTTTTTTTTTTTTTTTTCCCCTTTCAAAATTCAAAATTTATTGCTTATTTATTTTTGAAAATAGATTTTACTACATGGGAGTTTTTGTTGTTTTTTTCTCCCTTTCAAAATTCAAAATCTAAGTAGTATAAGACTTAGTATAGGGATCACAGAATTTGGAAAATGTGCACAGAATTCACTTTTCCCCATAGCACGTCATACGCAGTTTTTAACTGCTTTTTTGACGTAAAATAAATAAATAAATAAATAGTAATAGGCCACAGAGCTACTGTTTGAAATATTTTAGTTATCGAGAAAATAATCGCCGACCTGGACGGCCGAGGTGGCTAAGAGCGAGTACCGACTCAGCGCTTTGGTCCGAAGGGTTGCAGGTTCGAGTCCCGCCCTGGGCATTGTTGTTTGTCTCTTGTCTTTGAATGTATGTGTTGTCGCGGAGGGCCTCGTGTTCTGCTGACCCCAGATCAGAGGAGCCCGCAAGTGTGTTGGTGTCTAGTGTATAGTCGAATATGCGTCCCATCGGGACGTAAAGGGTAACTGGCTGTCGGCTGGATAAAAACCCTAGAAAGAAGAAGAAGAGAAAATAACCTTCCATTTTCTAAATGGGTGTATATATTTTTCTCGTCAGAAATGAAATGATCATAAAGAAGGAAAACGATGTATCGTATGTTAGCATTTTGATATTGAATTTGAGTATAAAATTATATTTTTCTGACATGTGATTTTAAATTGAACGGACAGTATTGTCTTGTACCTGAAACGCGTTGTGAATCCTCCTTGGAGAGTGAACGACTCCAAAGCAAACCGCTCAAGGGAGCGGGCGTGCGGCGGCCTGCCTTGCATGATGGCCGTGAGCTCGGAGTGCAAGCCGCGAGTGCGTGTTGCAGACGAAGGAGACCCTGTGGGAAGGAGGCGTGAAGGGGCTGGGGCTCATCTGGAGCCCTATGCTGCACCAGGTGCCGCGAGTCAGCCACCAGCTCATGCACATCACTGACTGGCTGCCTACCCTCTACACCGCCGCAGGTGGGTTTGGCGTTCGTCTCTAAGGTTACTTCCATGAAGTGAATTGGCTGTAAAGAGCTCGGTTTGAACCGAGAAGGAAGATAATCGATGTTTCCTTTTGGTTTTCAGAGAATTTGCATGTAAAAAACATCTCTTAACGTAGCTTCATTTTGTTATTACGTGTCTTGCAGTCTTATAGTGCTTGATGATTGAAATATTTGTAGCATTCTTTTGAACGTTCTAATTTTTTGCAGGTTAATTATTATTATTATTATTATTATTATTATTATTATTATTATTATTACTCTTATTATTATTATTATTATTACTTTAGTATTCACATTTGTTGGCATTACAATAGGAATTGACAATAGAGCGGTACAGTTTTTTGCAAATCAGTTTCAAAAAGTAAAAATTCTTCTCATTCGCGTTCTTTGGAACAGTCACTAAATAGTTTATTCTCATCAATTATTGCTATAAACTTTACATTAATTAAGACAATTGAACTATTTTAAGTTGTTTGTTCATTGTAATGTGATTATGACGTAATGAGAGAAAGTACATAATGTGGGTAGATCTGGACAAGTATGTTTTGTAGTAGGAAAGCCTTATGCATGTATTATCTCAATCTACGCTAAATTTGTGAGTTGTTAATTTTTCTACTTATCTTTATTAAGACAACTGGCGCCGGACGTAACTTATATCTTTATGGACTCAATCAAAAAGTCAAAGCCCGAATGGAGCGCTTGGCTCTGAGGAACAAGTTGGACTAAAGGATTTGAATGCAGTCACCTTCATAATTTCATGGTGATGTCACAGGGGGTCCGTTCATGTCATAACGGTCACAGCTCTACACAATTATTAGATGAATACTTTTCTAAAAAGTAACATTTTTTCATAATATTTTTTAATTCACATATTTATTTTTCTAGTTGTGATAATGGGAAGAATACTAATAACACAATGTTTTGAACCTACAGGTTGAAAAAAAGTACTGTGGTTCAATTACATTAAATGTTCAATCAGGAAGAACCAACCAGGAATATTTGTTTGTACCTCGTGATTATCGTTAACTGAACATTTGCTTATGACAATGAATTTATAATGATGAAGTGAACAATGATCAATAAATGGTGAAATGGGCGGGGGAAAAATCTTCCGGAAGTGTGTTACTACTCACATCTTATTCCATACTGGTGGTCTGGATCTGGGGCACAGCGACGGAAAACCAGTGAGCTGACCGCCATTACTCACGGCAACTTTTCGATTTTTTTTGTAAACATCCTATGAACATTGAATGACAAAAATATCAGCTACGGTTAAGAGAGATTGTAATAACAAACGTCCTAAGCGTTGAAACAGTAACTACTTCCATAAACAAGGATGTAGGACAATAAAGCACCGCTGGGGTCCGTCGTTGCCCCACTGCATGGCATGCGCCGGTCCGCAGGCGGCGACGCCAGCCAGCTGGACGGCTCGCTGGACGGCATCGACCAGTGGGAGAGCCTCGTGTACAACCTGGTGTCGCGCCGGGAGGAGGTGCTGCTCAACATCGACGAGAAGACGCGCAACGCCGCCCTGCGCCTGCACAACTGGAAGCTCGTCATTGGTAACTGCGCCTTAAGCTTCTTCGGATGCAACATTTTCTCACTGCCAATTAAAAGGCAAATTTGACCTTTTGGGGATTTGAGGAAGTCTAATATAGGCATAATTTTTATGTGATTGTATTTTGCAAGCAAAAAAATCTTCCCTGTAAACACAACGAGTGTGGAAACTTTTATTTTCCACTTCTCACTTTCCACTTCTAATGGTATACAATTTTCCGAATGAAGTGTAGAAGCTAAATATACCTTTACAGCACGTGTGATTGGTAATCAGTACTTTTACTAATTATTGGTTCGAAGGTTGCACTTTGCGGAACGCGAAAGCATAGTAAATAAATATTGGGTACTACAAAGAAAAACCTAGAAGTGCTACAGAATGCCACAAACTTTCTCGTAGCAATTTTTTCTAGTTTCTTTGGCGTGGACTGGCTTTAAGGTCTTCCTCCATTCTCTGGCCAGCTGTCGTCTATCGTCACCGAAAGTACATTTTCTTGACGTTTTCTTAACTATTCGGTAACTTAATGGTAGAACCGAAATATTACTTCAAAAATAATAAAGAAGAGTAAAATCTCGTCCAAAATAGGAAATTTATTGAAAAATTTGAAGCCGTTTTTAAGAAAATGGCGATTAAGCATTACTGTAAATGCAAATTTTTAAGCTTTTTTCATAGGAATTTATTGAGTTTTTGAAAACCTTCATTTGAAGTTCTTTCAAGCACTTCCACTCACAGATGTAATAATGTATACAAATCGATGCAAATGTGCTTATTAACGGCGCAAAAGATATTTCAAAAAAATTACATTTGTGTAATTTAAAAAAACAAACAAACAAATGAATACACGAAAATTAAATTTACGTCATATTAAACAGTGCAATAAGCACTATTCATTGGAGAAATTTAAACACAAAATTTGAAGCCATTTTTTAAAAAACGGCGTTTGAGCGTTTCTGTAAATTCGGAATTTTGAGCTTACAAACCTTACAGAAAACTGTTGAGTTCTCAAAATACTTTGACATTATTTAAGGCACATGTACTCATAAATCTAATAGTGTAAAGAAATCGCCTCTAAGGTAAATATTACCGACGTGAAAGAGAAGTCAAAAAGATTTATTATTGTAATTTTTGAAAAAACAACAACAAAAGAATAGAGCAATATGGCGTTTATGTCATCGAATAGAGGAGGTTGGGCACTAACCGTACCAAAAATTTAAAGAAAAAATTTGCAGCCGTTTTTGAGAAAATCTTTTGTCATTTTTTAAAATTGCAAATATTGCACGCTCTATTGCACAAAACTACTAAAATTTTCAAAAAAGTCTACATGAACTATTTATAGGTAGTAAATTTTATTTGAAGTAAGAATCTGTGTCTTAAATTTTATAGTTGTAGGGAAAATTCCAACTTTTGCCCCCCCCCCAATTCAAACTTTTGCAATTTTCGAAAATTCAGAGTTAACGGTGAAAATGGGACATACGCCACCTTTATGTGTGTATTAATATAAGTGTAGTTATAGAAAATTGTAATTAAAATTAAGAAAAAAGTTGTTGAGCCGTTTTTGAGAAAATTTTGAAAATATCCGGGGGCTTAATGTAAAGTACCCCCAAATTTTAAAGAATGTTTTTCAAAATTTCAAAGCTTCAACTAGAGCCAGATGGGCAGGGTTTTCTTCAATTTGGAAAAGATCGAACGTGTGGTTTAGGCGCTAGATTTGTTCCCATACGACAGACAGATTGACGGATAGACAGACGGACGGACGGACGAACGTTTTGAAAAATACTACTTTTTCGGTATCAGGGGACCCCAAAAGGTCTATTTTCGTGGAAATCTCTTAATCGATTTTCCGCAGCATTACATAACTTTCTCTATAGTTCGTATATTACTCCCGTATGTACGTATGTATACGAGAAAGTAATAATCTGTAATGTATCAAATAATAATCTGTAATGTATAAAATAATGTATCAACATGATTTCAACATCGAATATTCGAAATTATCGCAAGAGTAATAAACCTGTACTTCTTTTACAAGAAATCGTACTAAAAATATAGAAAGGAAGGCACTTCCATAGGTGCAAAAGAACTAGTATTCCTTTTCAGAATTACTTTTAAATGACGATACACATATTTCAAGCAGATTTCATGTATTAAAAAATCAACAGTAAATAAACTAAGATTAATATTTTAACGAAGAAACATTTTATTTGAATTTTGAAAATTCAGTAAGCAACTTATGCAGTAAGCATGTTAAATTTTTGCACTGTTGGATTGATTGTTATATATGAAACAAATCACAGTTTATACTACTAACGAATTAAAGTGACCTTTTAAAACCATAAGATATTAACGTGTAAAATATTCGTGACCAATATTGCTTACATTGAGGCGCGTACCGCCCACAAAATCCCACCACGCGTACCGCCCACAAAGTCCAATATTATGAAAAAACTATCTTACAGAAACACAGCCAACGTACAGTTACAAAACCTTTGCATTGGTATCATAAGCTGCATATTCTATACCTTGTTAGCAATTATTCTGCGTTCATTGTACTGTACAGGAAAAGTGACGTGTGTGAAAGGACAGACATCAACTAATTATCCCTAATTAATGAGACTAGTAAAGAAAGTATACCTAGATAGAATCTTACCGTATCAAAGATTGCGCAATGTCTATAGTTTCCTCCTACACTACTCTGCGAAAAGATAGTCGCAGGAATGCCGAGCGAATGGAAGGTAATATAGGTGCGATAGTACTTTTAACTATCATTTTTCAAAGTTTTAAACTATCGGTCTTGACATAAGGGTCAAAAACATTTATGTAGAAGAATGAAACAATGCATTATTGCTATTAATACTCTAGTTATTCTATTGCATTGTACAAAACAGTAAAGTTCTTTCTTTTGAAACGATCTAAGAATAATGAAAAATGAGAGGAAAGGTTACGGGAAGAATATGACGGGAAAGGTTGAAATAACTGCGTTATTATACCAAGTTTGCAATGGATGAATGAATTCAATTCTGAAAATATTTTGTGACAATTACCTTATCTTCGGACGTACATGACTTGTGCTTTTTTCCTCGTTATATTTTTTTCTTTATTTTAAAGTGGAATGTAATTTATGAGTCATTTAGTAAGGCCACGATTATTATGAACAAATTAAAGAATATAATATTACCAACATTTCTTACATTAAGTCATACAATATGTGAATTAACCATTTATCGATAAAGTAAATTTGTGAATTTTCAGTGACGTTTTGGACAATCACTCTACCGTTAGCTATATCATATCTTGTACATTATGAAAGAAAAAAGTATCTATTCCGGAAATGTCAGAGGCGGAAAATTCACTTTAACCTTCGATCAAGCGCAAATGATATATTAAGAGACCACCATTTATCTCTTTTCAGTAAATGGCCGAAGGCTTTGTTGATTTGAGTGGCTGCCCTTTTCTAATGAGGTCTTAATACGTATCAATCGGTTTGCTTCAATACTTCGTTAGTGAATGTACTGGCAATTGTGATCTGTCAGGCACATTACGCCCTATTACGCAACTTCTTATAGGATAAATATTTTTGAAACTACTTATTTAAATTTATTATAATTTTTAGAAATCAATAGAATCAGAATGTATGCGAAAAAAGGGTAGTGAATTGAATCTGTCATTACATCATATTCATGCCCCAAGCATTTATAATACCAAGCAAGACTAATGACGTATGCATTATCATTACGCCGATTTACAGCAGAAGTATATTTGCATGTGTTCTTAAAGATATTTTTATTTTCTTTAAATAATAATTAGACGTGACAAAATAATACGATGGGGCAGGTTGGTCGTCACGAACAATAAAAGACGACAGTCTGATACGTAATGAATTGCCAGTTAATTTCTAACGATGTCATGTTCAACAAGTAGCGTGAGAGCACAAACAAAAGTATTTGCAGTATTTTTCTTGAATTTACAGAATCATTCACTTCGCATTTTGATATCATTATCTTATTTTCGTCAAACGTGTTTGTTAAATGCTTTCCGATTTGGCCAATAAAACAACGAATAAACGCCATATTTTCGAAATATTTGGATATATCTTTTATCAGTATTGCAACCCATTGTGAACTTTTACTTGGATTCAATATAGTGTTAAGCATTTCAAAATTAATTATATCTAGCAAAGATTTTTTATTTGAATTCAGTATAGATCGGATATTAATTACAGGTCGTATCTCTAGAATTTACGAATAATAAAAAGACCTATTACGTGATTAAAATGACTGAAAAACATCGCAATCTGCATATCATTTTGAAGAAATAGTTTTTAAATGATGAGATGAAAAGGTCTACTTTGAAAACATAAATATAATTTTCATATTTTTCTCACAAAACCCAACAATAAGGTCCTACAGTTCAGAATGTCTTTCAGAAGAATCATCCACTCCTTTATGACTCCCTGTCTCTCTACATATTTAAAATTTTAATGTGAATATGCTATATGTAACCAATCAAATAAACAAAAGGTCAATCACAAAAAGAGAAAAATGAACGTTAAATTCTCTTTTGGTTGGTAAACAAAAATAAGAAAAACTACAAAGTATTCAGATTGTTAAATTTGGGGTGATAAGAGTGTGTCATTTAACTTCTCGGTATCTATTTTTAAAATCACGTGATCATCAAAATCTGTTCGCATACAAAAAAGTTGTCTAGGAAAAGAAATATTGAAAAAATTATTACCCGGAACCAGTAGATTTTCAGCTATTTATTTTCAACGCAACCTTTTGCACTGTTTCACATTCCACTTTTCACCCCCTTCCAACATATTCCGGGAGACCGGTCGGGAGCTAAGAGCTTGTCCCGGCTGGGGCGGTGCCCGCTGGTGGAGAGGCCTGGAAACCACACTAGCCGACGGTAGGTCGGTACCGGATCTCGCCATCCAGCGGGGGAAGATCACCGCCATGTCCAGTGAACAAACATGCACTACACTTACGGGACTAATGACCGAACCAGTTGACGCGCCCGGAAACACGAAAAACCAACCAACCAACCAACCCCCTTCCATTCACCCCGCCTTTTGGCTCTTCCTCCCGGTTCTGTATCTCGGTTGTTGCGTAGGCTCGCTGCGCAACGGCGCGTACGACAGCTACTACGGCGACAGCGGCCTCAACCCGTTCATCCCGCCCTACAACACGACGGCGGTGGTGCACAGCCTGTCGGGGCTGGCCATCGCCAAGGCGCTCACCTCCAACTTCCTGCGCGTGACGCGCGAGGAGGACGTGGCGCACCTGCGCGCCGCCGCCACCGTGCGCTGCGAGCCCAACACCACCTTCCTGGCGCCGCCCTGCAACCCGGCGGAGACCGGCGAGGCGTGCCTCTACGACGTGGAGACCGACCCCTGCGAGCGCAACAACCTCGCGCGCACCTACGACAACGTGGCGCGCCACCTGCGCCGCTTGCTCGGTGGGTGGCCTTTTATTCTATTTTCATTCATTCGAATTCATTTTAATTCATTTTGATTCATTTTGATTCATTTTAATTCATTTTGATTCTTTTTTATTCATTTTTATTCATTTTAATCCATTTTAATTCATTCTAATTCATTTTATTCATTTTAATTCATTTTAATCCATTTTAATTCATTTTGATTCATTTTAATTCATTTTAATTCATTTTAATTCATTTTAATTCATTTTAATTCATTTTAATCCATTTTAATTCATTTTAATTCATTTTAATTCATTTTTAAGTTGAATTTATTTTTTTAATGCGAATATCGACTAATTTGGACCACGCTTTACGATATTCTACGAGACCCAGTCGTATTTATCCCGAAAAAAATGAACGTGCCTTTTGTCGCTATGAGGAACAGCCTTTTCGGTTGTATCCATTGTTTTAGACAAGGTTGTTAGTCCTTGAATTATGAACAAAGAGGTGATAGGATGATGATGAGGGGTGAAGAGAAATCAGAAATACGTTCATGCTTACGCAGGATTCGAACCTGCACCCCCCCCCCAGAGTAGCCGATGGCTGCCGCAACTGCTTGCGCCACGGGGCGGGCTTAATTTAATTTATTTTAATATTATTATATATTAAATATTATATTATTATATATTATTTTATTTAATTTTTTATTTTTTACATTTTTTCCAACAACATTCTCTTACCAATTTACTGGCATCGGACGTGGAATATTCCTCCGTGAGGTTAGTCACTCATCATTAGTGTAAGTAATTGTCTTTTATCCTTTCGGCCAGGGGCTCGGATTAGATTGCCCGGGTTCCCTGATTGTGACCTATCCAGGAACCCGCGGTGTCGCAAGTTCCTTAACCTCTGTGACTTCACCAAGTTTTAGAGTCACGAGAAAGATAGCGACGACGAAAGATTGTATTCCTTTATAAAGACTGCACGCCTGTATGAGTCTCTACGGTCACCCTAAAAAGGGGAAAATGGCCGCCTGTAAACAGGAAAGGTTACGTTTTTCCAACTAAAATGATTATTGTACGTAAGGCATTTGAAATTAATCCTTACCAATGTTCACAACTCTGTTAAAAATTAACAAAATGTTGGAAAGTAACAATAAAAATTCTGGAAAAAGAAGATCTTGGTGTTATGTTATGTCTTATGCTCAAACGAATGCTGACATTCCTTATATTCTCAAGCGAAGCCAATTCCGGGATGCACACTCAAAATCTACAACTTTTTGGATAATGGGAATTTGTTTATTCTTTACTTCTACCTTGGTTCAAATGTCTCACCAATTGTCTGCATATTTTTTGATATATCATTCAACTTCATTACTCAAAACATGAAATGCTTCTTTCGTTATAATTCATAACGCAATCTCTAAAGCTCATTTAAACGTTGTTTGTTACCTTATAATGTTGTTAATCAAGGAATCAATACAGTTTATGAGTATCTCATTACACCCGGCGCTGTACTTCCTAAAATGAAGTGTTTCCAAGCGCGTCGACTTGTAGTTCCGTAAGTGAGTACTACGAGAAGGTGTGTCTTTAGCTGGAACGTCATATCCGTCACCGATCTACGCGCCTGTTCATGGGGTTTCATTCTGCAGGTACTTTCCCCCAACGGGGCACCGCCCTATTTGAAACATGCTATAAGCTAACGACTGATCTCCCGACATGTGATCGTGGAGTGGATGTAAGTGTGCGTGTGTGTATAAGGAGAGAGGAGGGGACAAGGCTCAGGAAGGAACGTTTGCGCGTGGTCCGTAGTCCATTTGTTAGAGTAAAGCTCCAACGTTCGTATGAATCAGAGTACCTGGCCGTTAAAAGTTTTCTGCAGTCAGCGACTGAATTCAACCTGGCTATCTAGTTAGTGTCGAAAATCTGCCGTCACCGGGATCGTTGGTTCTCGAACCCTAGAACGTTCGGGTCAGCGACGCTGCAGAGTCGATGGAAATTTGGCCCTCATCAATCCGAGCATTTATTTTAATCTCTAGATCTCATTATTTACATCAGTATAAGTTTTAGGTTGATACGTTAAGTACAAAGACACGTTTCTATGAACATGAAGAAATTCAAAAATTTGCACACGGCTTTGCTTCAGTTGGTGCCGAAATAGCTGTCCAGCAAGGTCGGCCAGTATTTTTATCACGTCTAATATCTTATTTTGACAACCTTCAAAGTTTCAAGTCGATACGTTATCGTGGTCATTACCAACGCCTGCCTAAGCATTGCATCCTCAGAAATTATGCATATACCTACGCAACATCGCCTAGATTTTTACTTTTCCGCCTTACGAAGTTTTTATTTTTGTATTCTTGTTCGACTTATTGTATCTTTCGAGGTATTACACGCTCACAAAATTACTTTTCCATACAATTGTATTACATATTAATAACAGTGATTTTTTAAAAATTGTGTAATTATTAACAATAGAAAATTACAGAAAATATTACTTCTAATCTATTCTAAAATACACAATGTAGAATACAGTTCGAGTAGAAAAAACAGACACGTGTGTTTCTCATAGTTTTAACAATGAATAATTCCTTTACCATTCTGACCTCAAAGGCAGAGATTAGAGTAGATTTTATTGTAATTTCCCATCAACTGATGTCACTACAGTACCTCTGACCAGGAGGTCCTCGGTTCGAGTCCCGCCGTTATCAGGATTTTCGACACTGGCCAGATTGCTAGATCCAGTTCAGCCGGTATCTGGAGGAGAATTCCAGCGGCCGGCTGCTCTGATCGATAGCTTTCCGTGTTTTTTTTTCGATCAATACCAGGCGAATGCCGGAACACTATCCTAAGAAACGGGCAACGAACCGCGGACGATGTTTCCTCCTCTAGTGTAAAGTCCCGCTGGTGCTTGTGCACGGCGCACCGGAGGGGAGAGAGACTTGAGTGGTTTTTTCTTTATAACACACATTTATTCATTTTGGAAGATTTACATCGTTCAGTACAATCACTTTACAGATGTATTTTTTCAGACTAATTCTAGTTATAGCTAGTAGTTAAGCTAACTTGGTCTATACATTGGAGAGGATACTCTTGGGGAGAACGTTGGTGTTAAGAATCGTGGTTGGCTACAATTTTGAGAAATGCTTCAAAAGGGAATCTATTTTTTATTCGAGTGTGGGTTGGATTTTTCGGTAGTTTTTAATGAGATGCTGCTGGTATGTCTGTTAGGTTTTGGTAGAAATTGTGTGATATTTGTGCTATTTGGTTTATTATTGTATTGACGTTTAATTCTGCATGAAGTTGTTCATTACTTATGAACCAGGGGGCATTTGTGATTAATCTTAAAAATTTATTTTGAATTTTATTGACATGTGTGGGGGCTGCGTTTGTCCATATGGGGCGTGCATAAAGCGGGCGTGCGCGTGTTGCAGTGCGCCGGCGCTCGCGCCTCGTGCCGCAGAGCAACCTGCCGGTGGACGCGTACGCGGCGGACCCGCGCAAGTGGAACAACACGTGGACGGACGCGGGCCGCGCTGCGCTTGGACCGCCCCCGACGCCGCCGCCCCCGACGCCGCCACCGCCGCCGCTGGCGCCGAGGCGGCGCCTACGCCCGCGCCCGTTGGAGCGCCCGCCCCGCCGCCCCGCCCCGCCTCCGCCTCCTCCGCCTCCGCCTCCGCGCGCTACCACAGCTTCCTGCCCCGCCCCGGCCGCTGACCCGCCCTTCCCACCACTCCCTGCACTTCGGCAATGTGCTCCCCAAACGTTCAGTTTCACACACATGATGGCGAATTCTCACAAAAGCATTTTTTACGTTTTATTATTTGACAGACGTGCTTAATAGATGCATATTCTTTGTGATTGCTGATAAATTTACAGTAAATAAACGTTACAACTTGCGTCGTCGAATGAAGACAAGACGTAGGCCAAAAAAATATGACGCTATTTAGTTTTTGTAGTTTGAATAATCATCATTAACATTAGATGACGTCCATTGTGAAACGTTTGGGGATTATGATGCGTTGTTCTTAAAATGCGTCTATTCAGTTCTTTCAGTATACATAACGGAGTATTCAATTTCGATAATTTCATCTTCACTTGTGTCTCCTAGGCATGTTCAGAGGCTCCCGTTTTGAATCAACTTACGCACTATTGTGGCACAAATGTGTTACAAGAGGGTAATCTGTGCAAAGTATCTCTAATTTTTGTTCAGAGAGTTTGTAGTTTTATTAGACCTACTGAAAAAAGTACAAGAATGAAAAGTTGAACTTGACGATTGTTCAGGGAAATTTTGCCTCAGCTCGCAGCAAATTATCAGCTCACAGATGACGCCTACATTGCCATCAAGATAGTCCAAATTGCAGCAGCTAGTTAGTCAATATTTTAAACAGCACGAATCACATTTAAGTTTTCAACAATCTTTGTATTAAATTTATAATTGTCCTCCTAACTTCCAATCTTCACTCTTTAGCCTGAGTCCCTGTTGTTAGAGATAACTTACAAAACGTTATGTTCTCTTGCGGAACAATCAATGAGAAATCTGTCATCTACTACTTTAGTCGAGAAAGTTATATTAAAAATATTACATATTAATATACTAATTCCTCAAGTAGTACAAAAATTCCCTTTTCCTTGTCAACAGTAGGAATTACATACAACGCATGTTATTATAACCATTAACAATACCCCTTGCATTGATAATAGCTATCATTTATTATTACTTATCAATAGCAACACAATCACAGACTTTGGATTATTGTACTTTTTTGATAAAAGTCTCTTTCTTAAATACAACCACTAATTTCAGTGCAACTAGAAGTATGAGTACAGATATTACGATATCAGTGATATTTTTCTTCAGATTACCAAAGGGGTATAGGAAAAAATTGAGCGTTATTGTGATTTTTTCTATTAATTAATCTTTCATTTTCATTTCAGTACACAGAATCATTTGTACAGTACGAGGATTGATTGTTTTCACGTCCTAAATAAAGTAATTTTCAAAATCTTTCAGAATTAATATTTACTTCAAATTATTTGCTTTGAGGCGTAACGTGAGCAGTAAGTGTATTCATTAGGGGTTCATTTTGTGCAAATTTCCTCTGATATGCTATTCTCAATATCTTAAGACTACAAAATATGATTATATTGATGGCTATATCTCACGTTATAAAAGTATTATCCAAAATCACTAAAAATGTGTTCAAAAGTTGCCTTGGGCAGTGGCGAGGCGTGACATTTTTGCGAAGTCATCGTAAGTTTTGTCGAGTCTCCATATCTATCTTTCTGTGGAGATGAGGGAGGGCAATACGTAGAATGTTCTATTTTTTAAACACTCAAATAAACACTCATTTATCTTAGATTATTTACCGGCATTTTTTCAATAAATCTTCTGAGCTTCCTTTCCGCAATAATTTTCTAATGCTGCGGTTGCTACATATTACCTATTAATTTTGCTGAAAGGAAAATTTCCTTAAATGTATCGTTAATTTTTTCTCCTTTCAAAAATTGTCTTTGGAATTTAAAATTTACTTGGGAATCTGTCTTGAAATATTGCGGTTATATTGAATATAATCCGTATATTTAAAACCCCTGTGATTCAAAAACATTCTGATTAACTCTTTGCTAGGTAACAAGCAGATCACCAGGAAAATTGGGCGCTGCCGTATATAATTTAAAGGTTCGGACAGGATCAAAAACTTCTCTTCAAATTTAAGTGAACCAGACAGTTTTCGTTTCAGTTAAATTGATATAATGAAGTTCTCCCTCAATGCATGGCAATAATTTAAACACAAATAACATTGGCAAACACGGAATAACATCAGTCAAGAATTAAAACGCACTAAAGAAAAAAAACTCAGTTTCGCTTACATGTTCACATTAAGTCGTGTTATGGCGCGTTTCACCAGGCACGACTAAAAATAGCCGAGATTCTCCAAACGAACCTCTTAACAGCAGTGCTTATCGCTGGGCAACACGGAACGAAGCGGCCGGAGTCATCGAGAGCGTTGGCGAGCTTTCAATTCCATGCCATTAGCCACTCTTTTCCCATTTTTCTCGTTTATAGCATTTTACTTCTGTTGCTGTGCAAAGTAGGCAAACATGTTTGCATTTTCTCTAATATTCAGGTCTCTAAATTATTAAAAATGCATTATTTTTATTATGTTGTTTGATCATCATCGCATTTGTCGATGACAAGACGCCTCGCCTCTGGCCTTTGGTTACATTTCTTAACAAAATGCTTCTCAATCATATGAGTACATCGTTCAGTTCAACAATGATATTGAATTATAGTCAAGTTTAATTATATATCTTTAAACATCAACAAATGCAAACAATAGGGACACACTTGTATCGACAAATAATTACAATAAGTTCTCAGTGAATGAGCAAGGCATGGTCCCCGTAGTTAACTGGGCAAAGACTATAATTTCTCTCGTCACTCGAAACTTCTTGCCCAAGTGATATTATTTTCCAAGATGAGTTATCGTCACTCTTATTTCAGGGACAAGGTATCGTATTATTAATGGTGTTTGTGTATAGTAGTCGTTTCGTGGGATAAAGTTACGGAATGTAGACACTAGTGAATGCCCATGTTTGCTAAAGGGGCCATACCGCGTTCCTTTTCTCTGCCGGGTTGTGAATCATGTGTCTTTGCTCATTACGTGAGCGAGTGGAGCCTGTAGAATTCCTCTGGACGCAGAATGCGAACTAGATGAATTCGTCTGACAGGCAGAGGCTGCTAAGAAGTCAGCAACGGACTCGTGAAGATGCGCGTGAGAACACTCGGGGATGTGAGATGGCAGCTGAAGTTTTGTATTCAGAGCGGGTGTTTCAACGGATCACTTCATCCATGGACTTTTCATTTTGCGGTTCAGTATTTAAGCGTCGCATGGTTCTGTGACAAGTGTTAGAGTGTAATGTTATCTAAATAAATTTATTTTTAAGTACGATGATGACTTTTAATGACTAAAAAATAAACCCCATTTCCAATTTTCCCGTCTATGACTCCTCGTTCACTTTCAAAAGTTTCAAATGTCAAGGACAATAATGTGATTTTTTTGTGTTCGATTTAGCCACATTTATCAGCGAATGAGTATTTCAAAAGAGAAAAAAAATGTTTTCGTTGCATTGTGACAAACTGCAAATTGCGAGAAACAATTTACTAACAATTATATAATTTTTGTGCATAAGGTGTAATTATTTCATGGCAAACGTGAAAGTATCATTTTTAATAATTCTTTCTGGTATTAACCTTTGCATTCATTTCCTTACAATTGTGTCATTGTTATCCTGAAATGCAGGAGCTTTTGGTCATTATTAGCAATTATGAGATAATTTTAATCAGTCAGATAAATAATGGAATGGAATATAATAAAAAATACTACCAAATCAACTAGAAAACCCGTAGAGAATGTTGTTTTAAAATATAACGATATAAATGTGAACGATCCGGCAACAGTTGCTAATCTCTTTAACCAATACTTTTCGAGAATTGCTGCCGATCTCACTAAGGGTCTTCAGCCACAAAATTCAAAAACAGACAGTTCACCCAAAATTTTAGACACAATGTTCGTTTCCGAAACTTCTTCCTATGAAATTCTCAAAATAATCGGTAAACTAAAAAATAAATATTCGTCCGGTTTAGATGAATTCCCGGATTCTTTGTTAAAGACTTGTGCGTATGCCATTATACACCCGTTAACTCACATATTTAATGCATCTTTATGCACTGGAACGTTTCCAGATATTTTCAAAACAGCTAAAATTAAGCCGCTTTTCAAAAAGGCAACAAAATGAAATTCAAAGTTATCGGCCCATTTCTCTTCTATCAGTTTTTCAAAAATATTAGAGAGACTTTTTACGTACGAGTGGAAACCTTTCTCACTAAACACGATGCGCTTTCAGATTGCCAACATGGATTTAGAAAATCAAAATCTACGGAAACAGCTATATTTTCTTTTCTTAAAGATGTCGCTTCATCATTAGATCAAAACGAGGCACCTATTGGATTATTTTTAGATCTCTCAAAAGCTTTTGACGTCATTGATCATGACATTTTACTTTCCAAATTACCTTCATATGGAATTCGTGGTATTGCTCTAGATTGGTTATGTTCGTACCTTAAACAACGATCTCAGAGAGTTGAAATACCTTACTGGAATGATGGAACATTACGTACGCACCTTTCCGACTCTTTGCCCGTTGCATGTGGAGTTCCTCAAGGATCGATTTTAGGCCCTATTCTGTTCCTACTTTACGTAAACGATATGCCCTCGACGATTCGAAACGGAAGAACGGTTCTCTTTGCGGATGATACGAACATCCTTTGCAATAAAGAAACCATAAATAGTACAATATCAGATGTTTCAAATTGGTTCCGAAATAACAAATTAATAGTAAACGAAAAGAAAACGGTTTTAATGCAGTTTTCCATTTCAAATAAACAATTCTGTGCTCCATTGAAAATGAACGGTGTACCATTGACTGATGTTAAGGCAACAAAATGTTTAGGTCTCTCAATTCAGTCAAACCTTAAATGGAACGTCCATTTAAATGAATTGAACGTCCATTCCAAATCCCACACACGCGATTCATGTAAGCCTCTCTTCATTAATCTAGGAATTCTACCATTACCGTGTCTTCTTATTTACGAATCAGTGGTTTTTTGTAAAAAAACGACTTGCTTAAGGGCGGGAATATATTTTCAGAAAATGCCGAAGTCTATTTCTATAACACTCGACGTAGAAATCATATTCATCAGGTGACAGTATCAACAGCTCATTACAAAAAATTCACATACAATACATGTACATTATTTTACAACACTTTGCCAGATGACATTAAACGATTAAATTCAATAGAAAAGTTTAAATCCCAAGTGAAATCGTTTCTCTGCATAACTGTTTCTATACAATTAGAGACTATACATCACAAGAAAAGTAACATTAATTTTAACAATGATACATAATGCATTATTTACCATTTGGACTGTATAAATGAGTATAAACAACCTGTAACAACTATTGTACTACAGCTTCCGGGTCAATGACTTCATTTTTGTGCACGTCTTCTAGAATTCAGTGGGAAATACAATTATTCAAATTATCGTTTCCATGTTGTCGCGGCAGGAAGTAATGAGAGCCAAAATTTAATTTATTGCTTTGAGAATAGATTTTATTACATGGGAGTTTTTTTGGTTTTTTTCTCCCTTTCAAAATTCAAAATTTATTGCTTATTTTTCCTTGAAAATAGATTTTTTTTTTCTCCCTTTCAAAATTCAAAATTTATTGCTTGTTTATCCTTGAAAATAGACTTTATTACATGGGAGTTTTGTTTTTTTTCTCCCTTTCAAAAATTCAAAATTTAAGTAGTATATGACTTAGTGTAGGGATCACAGAATTTTGAAAATGTGCACACAATTCACTTTTCCCCATAGCACGTCATACGCAATTTTTAACTGTTTTTTACGTAAAATAAATAAATAAAAATAAATAAATAATGTCACAAAGAACTATCTAGATATCATAGTATACGTTTAGGGCGTTATTGCGCTATAATTTGCCTGTTCTTCATTTCACAGAATACCATAGAACACACTTGGGACAATGTTCTACCAAAGACGGGAGAGTTTCTTGTACACTAACACCACAAAATTAACTTCGGTGTGGTACTTCTCGAATGAGGTTACCATCACGTGACATTTCAACAACAACGTAACTTCATTGCGCGGACCAGAACAAAATAACAATTCAGTCAATATTTCTGCAGATGTATTAAATTTCAGCACTACTTCTGCCCTATTTACCTTCTTTCTCACAATACAGCAGTTACGTCACTGTTCCATTGGAAGAGCGATATTATGTGGTAATTAATTTGTCTTCTCAAGTTTCAACTACTCATTTAAAAAAAGAATATTGTTTCTTTAAAAAAACGTACTAACTCTATACCTTTAAAATTATATATATATATATATATATATATATATATATATATATATATATATATAGATATATATATATATGTGTGTGTGTGTGTGTGTGTGTGTGTGTGTGTGTGTGACTTCAACGGTCGTAACAGCGTAGTTGTTGCGGAGAGCGGAAGAAGCAACCCTATTCGTGGGGTTAGTACATGCAATGGTTCAGGTAGGGAGCTGCAGCCTTGGCCGGCAATCTTCCTAAGAAGTGCACCTTAAAATAAAGACAGTGCAAGTCTGAAGGCGAAAGGTGGCAGCCCCACCATCAGGGTACCTGACTATAGGTCGGTAGTCTGCAGTAGTGAATTTTTATTACTCAAAAGACTCGGAAAAGAACATTTTAAAAATAATATGTTGAATAGTAAGTTGTTGAATAATATGTTGACCTTTTAAGATTTCACAATGTTATATCTCAATCCACACTCTGCTTCACAAGTGAAAAGTGGACCCTGAGAAAAAATGACAAAAGAAGATTAGAAGCTTCCCACATGAATTTCTTAAGAGCTCAACTGGGTCTAACCTTGAAGGACAGAGTTCCAACCAAAGACATAAGGTCAAGGTTAAATATTGACAATGTAGTAAATTACATTAAAAATACCAACAGAAGTGGTTCCAGCATGTAAACAGGATGAAGCCAAATAGACTACCAAAGTTAGCACTCTTATATAAACCTAAGGGCTACAGAGATGTAGGCAGACCTAGAATGAGGTGGTCAGAGCAATTTTAAGTCTCGGAACTGGCCATTGGCTCCGAACCCTTGTCAAGGAAGAAGAAGAAGTGTGTGTGTGGGTGTGTAGCTATGGGTTTTCGCCACTTGATGTTCCTCTGTGTCCACTGACGAGTAACGGAACCTGCTTCTCCGACCGGACCTTTTGTACCGCCGACTCCACTACAGAAAAACACATACACATACATAAAATAAAAACGGAACACTCGAATTTGTGAACATCGAATTTTGTCTTGTATGAAGTTGCGTATTAAGAACGAAGAAGTGCTGATAGTGTCAAGAAGGATCAGTATAGCCACCGGAGGGATTATTATTGCAGCATTTTTTGCATTTTGGCGGATATGACACATTTCTTTTGAGGTTTGTAGTAGATCATTAATCGTGGTGGCATCATTTGCAAAAAAAAAAAAACACTATCAATGTGTATTGTATTATTTTTTTCAATTTTAATCAAGGATCCACTTCCAGGAACAGGAGTTCGACCTAGAACAATGCAAAATTGATAGTGTCTGTTTTTAAGACCATAAAGAATTGCTGATATCTTCCCACGTAGTGCAAATATCAATGTTGGTCGTTAATACTTTATCATGAAGCAATTTAGCAATGCAAATAGGTCAAAAAGATCCAGTTTCCTGCGTTCTATGGTGGTGCTCCGGCAGGACAATGTATGATCATGTATGGAGCGACATTACAGGCCACGTGGGCACATTTTGGTTACGTATTTGGACGTCTTCCGAGCGTCTCTTCTAGTCACAGTGAGAGTTTCACGTTTTTGGTCCCCCAAAATCTGGCCAGCAAAGTCCTTCTATCTAGTCACATCGTGAGGTCATTGACAGTGTCAATGGGTTCAGTTCACAATATCAGGAGTTTAGCGACCAGGAAATTCAACACCCGGTAAAGCAAGGGGGCAAGTGTCTACGTGACCATGTGGATTATTTTTAAATAATCATCCTCATTATCTAAGTAGTAGTGAATGCCATGCAAAAATTTGAATAACGTCATACAGCTCTAATTTTCACGGTTCTTTTTTACTAAAAAATTTCGATCATAGCCTCACGTATACTCGTTTAATACTCATGCACCCTTTCTTCTCCTTTATTGCTTTCTTTTATGAAAAAAAATTGTCTGAAAGCTTCTTCGGGATCAGTGCAATAAGTTCGTATTGTTTATACACTGAAAATAAGTTGTCAAAATTGTCCGTCTTGCGCTTGCAATTCATTTAGGGTGTTCATGGATGAATAATTAATAAAAACAATTGAAATATACCAAAACACAATAAAAATAAAAACAAATCGATTGCTAAGCAAATGGTGTTTACTCCAGGGAAAAAATACTCAGAGCGGTTATCAGGGTTCAATGTCATGAGATAAAAAACGATTCATTGCAAATTTCAATAATGCATGTGAAAGAACTACGTATAGTTATTTTCTTTCCCAAATAATTGCACCACCTGAGACAGTGTTTTAATTATTTTCGATTAGTTTTGAAAGCACAGTTCATTTCTCGCCAACGACACCTCTGCTTAATTGCACGGTAGACAATGAAGAGATACTCTCAGATTTCTTTTGTCAATGTTTAGTTAAAATGTGACGCTGACTTGTTCAACCTCTTACACCCATCACTTAACCTTGTCTCAGCGTTTTCTCTGCCTTGCGAGAGCAAATGCAATTGCATAATTATGTGCAGAGCAAGTGTGGGTGAAGGACAGTGAAGAAGGTCAATCCTTGTCTGACAATGTATCTACTTTATACAGTTTACACAAAAAGAACTAATCGCGCTAGCGTAGCCTGTATTGCGTAGCAGGTAAGAAAAAATTACACGACTAGATCAGTTCCCGTCCTTGAAATGTCATCATTTTATTGCATACCCTCAATATTTTGCTTCAGCTGATTAACAGCCCGCATATGGCAGATGTAACAAAAAGTGAGAAACCTTACGATATGCATTTATTGCCACGGATTTAATTATTTTTTGAAACGTTTTCTTTCTTATTCAGAGATCAAATTTTACTGAAACCAGTATATTTTTAATTTACTTTCTTGTATTCTTTGTCTCTCTTACCCTGTCTCCACCTGCACATCCTCAGTAAAAATTGGAGCTGTTTTTACTTTCTTACTTTATTATGTACTTACATAGTAACGAGAAATTGTTGTGATGCTGCAGCGATTTTTCGGCAGAAAAAACTCCTGTTGTAGAACGTTACTTTTCTAACACGCTGTGTTATCAGGATCCACGTTTTGTGGGTCCTTGCCATCGAAGAATCTATTGACGGCAAAACGTCCATCTTAGCGTTCGTGGTCAACGCCAGCGCGTAAATATTTCAGGCGATTTTTCTCCGAAATATATATTCCCCGATTGATTTAAACGAACTCAAGACTTGGAGTTTGATGCGGATATCTTGTTTTTGGAGGGACTTTATATTAAAGCTCATTTTTAAAATTTTCCCCAAAATGGTTATAAACGTTTGTATTAAAATCTTTCTGATAGGATGAAACCAAAATTTTTTAAGGAATTTTTAAAACCAAAAGATCAAAGTTTATTTATAAACTACAGTAGACAGTTTTTCCAGAATGAAATGTTTTCATCAAAGACAGTTCTTGAAATAAGAACATGTAAAATGTTTAGAAAATATGATCATTTTTCGCGTAATTTTGCACTGAATGGAAGCAATTTTTAATTTCATTAAATAAATTTGTTTTCTCAAAAACGCCATCAAATTCTTTAAATATTGTCGTATAGGTATTAAGGAACTCTCAATATTTTGGAAAGTTGCATAAAAATACAATTTAAAAACTAAAAAATTGAAGATGATTTTTGCCTAAAGCAAAATTTCTAAGTAATCAGTTCTTTATAAATGCAATGTACAATTGTTTGGATCACTAGTAGTTTTCAGGTAATTTCCAGTTGAAATTAGTGCAAATTATAAAAGTAATATTTCTTTAAAAATTGCTCCAATATTTGTCTTTAATGTTTTCCTTTAATAAAACAACGGTCGCTTAAAAGAATGTTGGAGGCCTTATTTTCGTAAATCTCTGTCATTTTTTGAAAATTGCATGTTTGAAATATTGAGGCCAGACAATTAAATTTTAAACGTCGGCTCTAGATTTCTTATCACTGCAGTTGGCTTGGAGAAAGGGTAATGCGCACAGCGTATTAACTCGGAGGACCTGATTAGGCGTCTTGGAGCAGAAAAAGTACTTGCTGCTCGAAAACTTTTTTGCAGGTTCATGTAGAAGTATAATATTGCGTAGCAGTTAAAAATAATGGGAGAAATTATGTGTTGTTGAGTACCACTTTTTTTAACGGATTATTTAACTTATTTCTCCTCAATCGCTTTTCTAGTCATCAAAACCGCTTTAAGACACTGAGGTCATTGGTCTGTTGGTATAGGGGTGCGTAAGGTGTTCCTTGGGCAGGATGCTGGAGTAGATGATCTTGGCTGTCCAGGTGACGCCGCGTCGAAGGCTGTGTTGCCGACGTTTCGACCATCTTATCGTGGTTTCCTCAGGGCTGGTGTGGCCTGAGGAAGACCACGATAAGATGGTCGAAACGTCGGCAACACAGCCTTCGACGCGGCGTCACCTGACAGCCAAGATCATTACATGACTCTGGCCGCGGAAGCCTACGACTTCAGGATGCTGGAGGTTCAGGGCTCAGATGACATTTGAATCTAGTAAACGTACTCTTATAGCGTTCGAGAAATCCGGTGATAAATTAATGTCAATTAATGTCCTGTTGTGGCCTCTTGGTCTAGAGAATGATTCTCGCTTTGGGTGCGAGTGGTCACGGGTTCAAATCCCGCGCATTCTAACACTTTTTTCTTTATCATTAATATTAATTTACACTATCCTTTACTAGTTGCGATGAATATTGGCCTTTGAATCTAGTGTATGTACACTTATAGCGTCCGAAAAATCTTGTGATAAAACTAGAGGATCTCCCTCGCAAATCATTCACCGTCGTGGCATGTTCGTCTAGGCGTCTGGTTTTCGCTTTGGGAGCGAGAGGCCCAGGGTTCAAATCCTAGACAGCCCCAATTTTTTCTGTTTACATTATTGTTAATTTATATTATCCTCTGATATTTGCAATGAACGGTGGTCTTTGTATCTAGTGTACGTTCTCTTATAGTGTTCGAGAAATCTGGTTATAAAATACCAGACGACCTACCTTGTAATTAACGCATCGTCGTGGCCTGTTGGTTTAAGGATATGGTTCTTGCTTTGAGGGCGAGAGATCCCGGGTTCAAATGTAGGACAGTTCCAAACACTCCCTCTTCTTCTTCTTAATGTTAATTTACACTATCCTTCTATAGTTGCGATGAACGTTGGCTATTAAATTTAGTGCTCTTGTAGTGTCCAAGAAATCTGGTTATAAAAATCTGGGGAATCTCCCTTGTATCTAATTCTCCATCGTGGCCTGTTTGTCTAGTTGTATGATTCTCGCTTTGGGTGCGAGAAGCCCAGGATTCAAATCCCAAAGTGGCCAAAATTATTTTTCCTTTTCATTAATGTTAATTTACACTATCCTCAGATATTTGCGTTGAACATTGTCCTTTGGATCTAGTGTATGTCCTCTTAGAGCGTCCGAGGAATCTCGTGACAAAATGCCGGAGGACCTCTGTGCAACTTCATGCGCATTTGTGGCCTGTTGGTCTTGGGGTATGATTCTCGCTTGCGGTGTGAGAGGTTAAAATCCCGGGAAGCCCAACGCCTTTTTCTCTTTCATGAATGCTAGTTTACACTCTCCTCTGATATTGGCGATGAACGGAGGCCTTTGTATCTAGTGTACGCACTTTTATAACATCCGAGATCTGGAGACAAAATGCCGGAGGACCTCCCTTGCACTTAGTGCTCCGTTGTGGCCTGTTGGGCAAGGGGTATGTTTCTTGCTTGGCGTGCGAGAGGTCTCTGGATGAAATCCCCGACAAACCTGAACCTTTTCTTTTTCATTAATGTTAATTTATGCTCTCCTCTGAAATTTGCGCCCTTGTGCAATGCGCGAAGCGCCGTGTGCCATGTCGCGCATATTTGCGCCATGCGGGAAAATTTGGAGCCGTTTTTGAGAAAATGAGCGTTTCTGAAAATTCAAAATTTTGTGCTCATCTTTGCAGAAAACTGCTGCGATTTCGAGAAACTTTAATTGACATTATTTAAAGCACATGCACTCATAAATCTAATAGTTTAATGACATTGTATTTACGGTAAATTATACCGACATGTGTGATAAGTCAAAAAATTACATTTTGGTAACTTTTGAAAAAACAAAACGTTAATACAGAATGACGTTTATGTCATCAGATAGGATTGTTTGGGCACTAACCCAACCAAAAATTTCAAGAACAAATTTTAGGAGAGAAAATATTTTTTTTTGAGAATATCATGTTTTTGTAAAGTTTTAAAACTTCAAATATTGCATGCTCTATTCCACGAAAACTGTTACAATTTTCAAAAAAGTCTAAATTACCTTAATGAATTACCTTAATGAAAGAACAATTTATGAGTAACAAATTTCAATTGAAGGAAAAGTCTGTCTTCAATTGTATAGTCCCCCCCAAGTTGTAATCCCCCCAAGAAAATTCAAACTCTTGCAATTTTCGAAAATTCAGAGTTGACCGTGAAGAATGGGATCTACGCCACCTTTATAAGTGTATTCTTACAAGAAATTGAAAGAAAATATTTGAAGCCGTTTTGAGAAAATTTTGAAAATGTCTGAGGAATTTCATGTAAAGTACCCCCAATTTCTAAAGAATGTTTTTCAAAACTTCAAAGCTTCAAAAAGAGCCAGATGGATAGGTGTTTCTTCAGTTTGGAAGAGATCGTATGTGTGGTTTAGGCGCTAGATTTGTTCATATATGACAGATGGACGGACAGACGGGCGGACGGACGTTTTGAAAAAAAAAAAAATACTTTTCCGGCATTAGGGTACCTCAAAACGTGTATTTCCTTTGAAATCTCGTAATCGATTTTTTGCAGTATTACATAACTTTCTCTATACTTCGAATATTACTCTCGTATATACATATGCATAAGAGAAAGTAAAAAAGGTCACATACAATTTTTTTGAAAAAACAGTTTTTCTGGCGTAATTTCTGTTTCAAGTTGATTCTCTGTTGGTCGAACTTCCCCGAAAGACGCCGTTCGTCGACGGTGAGTGTTGTTCTCAACCATGGCCTAGAAGTAAATAGATAATTTTTTTCAAACCTTTTGTTCTAATATAATTTTTACAATTAAAAACATTCTTATTAATATTATTTTAAAACCAGTACTAAATATTTACAATGAAATTTAATAAAACATAAATGTAAAATGTATATCTGAAAACTTTTTGCGGATATTTTGTGGGGTATGTTTTAAAATAAATCCTGTAACACATTTTCAAAATTTTCTCAGAAATGGCTCCGCAATTGTTATTACTATACTACGCGTATAGGGTCAAGGACGGTCAAATAATGGTGCTTGTCTCATTTTCGTTGAAATCTCTGAATTTTCAATTATTGCAAACGTTTTTCCGTTTCTTCCCACAACTACAATATTGAAAATAATTTTTTTTCTGAATGAAACATATTCTTCAAAAAAATTTTATTCATGTACAATTTTTAGAAAACTTTTAGTAATTTTCGTGATATTTTGCGCGGAATATAAGCAATTTTTAAACAAAATTTCCTAAAAAAGATATCAAACTTTTCTTTATTTTTTCCTAACTCTCGCTGCGACCACGGAACAGATCAGTTCGCTGCCCAGAGTGCGCCGCTAACAGAAAAAGTTTATCATTCCGTGCTGGAAACGGTTCGACCACCAGTGTCTGCGCAGACCTCAGTGCGTTGTGTTCGTGTATGTGAAGTGTCTTTTATTAATACAGAGTATATTGATTGTGTTCAGTGTTCGTGAAGTGTATATTCGCTATAAAACTATTAACACCGAATATCCGACATGCCCTGTCCTCGGCCAGAGCACTTCAGAAGCCAGGTGGTGAACGGCATCGCCGGATTCTTTGAATTGCCGTTTGCTGGTCAATTGTATATGTCTTCACCAACTCCTGATCCCTGACAAGAAATGGAAGGTGAATTGACTGGGCAAGGAAACCCGGAAGCCGAAGTAAACACTCGTTAGAAGAATTTCAAGCAACCTCATCATTTCCTTCTATTCAAAGGTATCGTAGCCCAAATGGCGCGCCTGCCAGTGATTCGCGCAAAAGACTAGCCGACCCTATCGATGACGTTAACTTCAAAAATTCAACAAAGACCAAAAGATTTCCCGCAGTGACCCCAAATAATAACGTTATGACGGGGAAAATATATGAAAACAGTTACAACGTAGAAACTAGGAACATATTTGAAGTTCTCGCATCCGACATACACGATAATACTTCTTAAACACCAGCATATACACCACATATTATCATTCATAATGTCGATCATTACAAAATTTTAATTACGGACGGAAAAAGTGAAACCTATTGTAACAATTTTACTACCAAAATCATCAACAAAACAAAATTTTAACTTTCAGTATTAAGGGCATATAATATAATTCCTTTTTTAAAGAGAAACTTATAGATTTTCACTCGTTTCAAGATCACCGACAAAAGCCAAAGAAGTAGGAATTAGAGGCATACCAAACGATTAGAGTCAGAAAGAAATAACAAGGAAACTCATTGTCCTTAACTATCCAGTTGTAAGAACAATCAGATTGTACAAAAACAAAATCCCAATTCCATTATGTTTCATTCACTTCGATCGTAACTTTGTAATTTATTTATTTTTATTTATATATTTTACGTCAAAAAGTTAAAAACTGCGTATGACGTGTAATAAAAGAAATATTGAAATTAAACCATTTTGTTTAACAATTGTCAGAGTTGGACATTGGAACAGACCTAAAATTCCAGTTCAATGTAAGATATGACAGAGACATGGTTACAATCAAGCTAACTGTATTCGTGAACCCTAGAACCACATCATTATTCACAATGTAAGAAATTCCAAGTGACACCTCCTAGATGCGTAAACTGCTTAGGAATGTACACTGCAAATTATCACACGTGTCCAATTTTATCAGATGACAATACGATCAGTTCTCTTCTAAACCCTCACTAATGGATTTTAATAATTTAAATAAATTAAACATTTTAAATTGGAATGCTTATGGAGTAATTCAACATACAGAAAAATTAAAAATATTTTTAAAATACTACAAACCCAAACCTTCCAAAATTTAAAATTTTGGTTTGAATTTTTCCGAAGCGATAGAATCGCCATGAAAGCATCCATGGAGTTATTATGGCCCGGTCAAGTATTTCTCACTACCACATATCCACTTCCTCAGACAAGGAACTCGTTGGAATAGGGACAAATGTGCAGTTAGACAAATCATATGAACTTACAGTTCAAACAATATATAGGCCTCCTAGTAAATATTTCCCGTTCTCAAATTTATATAAATAATAATAGATATAATCCAAGAACTAATTTAACAATATTATGTGGAGATTTTAATGCTTAACATCATAGTTCGGGGTGAAAAACTACAAATTATATAAGTCGAAAACTTAAAGAACTTTTAGACAATTACAGTTTTAAAATACATGTCTCCAAAAGCCCAATTTATTACCGTATAACAAAACAACTAAACCAGACATAATAGATGTTCTAACTAACAATCCCTACAAACTCATTTACCACGAATCATTCGCAGAGCTAAATTCTGACCATTTCCAAGTTATAATTTCGTTCGATACTATCACTTCGACAATAAACTTACCGGCCAAAACTGATAAATGGTAAAATAGATTGGACGAAATTTCGGACTATCACCACCGGGAGAAGTGGCTCAGTGCATCAACTGATGTAACTGCAGTGCCTCTGTCCGGGGGATTCTAGGTTCGAGTCCCGACAGCAGTAGGATTTTCGACACTAGCTTGTCAGCTAGGTCAGTCACTGTCTGGAGAAGAATTCTAACTGCAGGCTGCTCTGATTGGTAGTTTGTCGTAGTCTGTTCAACACCAGGCGAATGCCGGAGCAGTACCCTAACAAACAGGCCATGGACCGCACGCGATATTTCCTTCCTCTTCCTGGTCCTATCCTCACCCCTTACACACACTCTTACACCCTAATATGCATTACACTACCACACATGGCAGGAGACCGTCAGAGCCTTAGAACTTGTCCCGTCTGGGGCGGTGCCCCGATGGTGGGAGATACCTGGTTAGGGAAAACCCCAATAGTGGACTTTAGGTCGGCGCCGGATCTCGCCATCCGGCGGGAGAAGATCCCCGCCACCTCGCGATGAAAAACGTGCATTACTCTTACGAGACTAATGGCATCAGTAGATGAATACTCAATCAATCAATTAATCGGACATCACAAGTGATGAATTACTCCTACCGAAAACACGTAGCCACCCCAAATAAGAGCGATTTTTATATAAATAATTTCAACATCATTTACAAAGCTATTGCCGATTCATGAATTAATTCAAATTCACCCAAACCAAGAAAAGACAAAATTCCAAAATTACTATTAAACTTAATTTAAAAAAAACATCGTTTAAGGCACTTATGGTAAAATACTAGAACTCAAAATATTAAGAGTGAAATCAATAAATTGGGGAGACTCATAAAAGAACATCTTGAGCAACATAGATATAGTAAATTTCAAATATTTTTTGTAAATAATACCCCCAAGCACTATAATTCAATAAGCCGAATCCCTCCCATATAAATACAATGATATGAGTGCAGAATCCGATCAAAATAAAGCACCCTGCAAAACATTTTTCGGATACATTCAAACCTGATTCAAATGTTAACAGCAATTTACGAATTTCATTGAGAATGAAATTGCAACGCCCATTCTGATAGGTGATGAGCCCACCAAATACATTTCGCCCACAGAGATTGAACTCGAAATCAAAAAGCTTCGACCAACTTTCTCAATCGAGAACGATATAATATCTAACAAGGTTATAAAAGAGTTACCCAAAATGGCAAGTGTTTATTTCGCAATCTTGTTTAACGGATTTCTGAGGAGTGGTTACTTTCCAGCTACTCAATTTGGATTCCGAAAACATTTTTCAACCTTCTATCAGATTCTCCGTCTAGTCGAAATTATTGCAGATTCATTTGAAAAGAAAGAATACACCATTTGATTATTTGCAGACATCACAAAAACCATTGACTGCCTATGACATTCAGGTCTAATTTACAAATTAAGAGTACTAGGGATACCTCTAGACATACCAGAAGTAATTATAAATTTCTTATCGGATATAATATTTACAGTATGGGTCAACAATGCGGAATCTTCTCTGTACAAAATTACTTCGGGAGTCCCTGAAGGGTCCTCGCTATCTTCCCCTGACTTCGCCACCTTTCACCTCCAAATCCAAAAAGGGATGTACACGCGCAAGCTGATGTGGCCCGCAGAGGAGAATAGTGGCTTCTTACGAGACTATGTTTGCCAGATTTGATCTATCAAACAATCGGGACTTGAATTATAATTATATTCATTACGATTTATTTTCATTTCACGTTTATTTTCTTTTTAAATTATATGTTTGAATGATCATTTCTTAGATACAGATATTTATTATTTCTGTAGGTAGGTTTTTACAACCTGGTAAATGATAAAACTGCTAACAACAAGAGCAATAATAACAATAATAGGATTAATGCTACATTTTATGGTGACCTGCACGGTTATTTTAAACTATTAAATACACGACTTTTTAATTACACTTCACTTCACTTTACTTCACAACATTTGCTCTTCAGTTCTCCTTCTACTTCTCTATTGCACTACACGTCACCATACTTCAATACAATACTTCTTCAATATAATTATATATTTAATAAAGCAACACTTTTAGTAGTAATGATCACAATACTAATAATAACAACAACAACAATAATAATAATAATAATAATAATAATAATTAATAATAATAATAATAAATACCTGTGATAAGCCTAAATTAATAAAGTTTACAAATATCATTAGTTAATTTACTTTTCGAACTTTGAACACCTAGATGAAAGGGTTCCAAGACTGTCGCAGGCAACTTATTCCAGTCCGTTATTGTTCTATTAGTGAAGGAAAATGTTTCCAACATCTGTTCTCTGTGACCTAAACTGAATTTATTGGTTATGATCCCCTCTAATAATTGATGAATTTATTGCGTGGCTTACATTTTGTTTTGTGTTTTTAAATAATTTGATTATTTATGTATTTATTTAACAATAATGTGAAATAAATTGAGAAATCTCTGTAAGTTAACAATTCTCGCTTACGGACAGACTGCGCTTTTATCAAGAATATTTGTCTGTTAAACCTAAACTGAACGTCAGGTGATACTATATCACTCTTAAGTAAACACGATTACAAATGAAGATAATTTAGATTCAAAATGTTTAATTTTACTCTCAATTAAGAATTTGAAATCTGACTGATGTATTACTTCATTTTAACGGATCATTTCTTTACTTTAATGAGAAAATGAGAAGTAATATAGCAAAATTTGTGGCAATAACTGGCAAGTAACTTCTCCCAAAGACTGTTATGGACCTGGTATTCACTGAAGTGCCGCCACTCCGGAACAATTTATATAACCCTTTCTTTTAAATCTTGCGCCAATTTCTCTGAGCGAATTGGCCGCGAACTCTAGTAAGCTTGTTTACCTTGCCCGCGACCTTGACATGCCTGTTGTATACGTTTATTCTAAGGCGCAGTTTGTACGAACTTGAAATAAAGTCGAGATAAATCTTATTCCATGGATACCGGAAAACCGCTTGTACGAACCATGGATACAGGAAAAACATGGAATAAACTTGTGAGAAACTATTCCACTGTTTTTGCGAAGATATTCAACACGTAATAACCTCAAAGTAGGTGCAGCAGTGATACGATCGTACTGTGTAGCAATCGAATTTTCGGACAGCGGTGATAAATTCTTGATTGGAGTGTTTTTGTCGTCGCGAAAACGATGAACGTCCCGACACAGGCAAGATTTCTTGAACAAATATGATGATGTGTTTTTAAATAGATTTCATCTATATATAGGGAGTAATATACATAGTATAGAGAAAGTTGTGTAATGCTGCGGAAAATCGATTTCGAGATTTCAACAGAAATACATGTTTTGGGGACCTCTGATACCGTGTTTTTTTCAAAACGTCCGTCCTTCCGTCTGTCCGTCCGTCTGTAAACACGACTGACGCTTAGGCGTCCAGACCCATTCGTACGATTTTTTTCCAAATTAAAGAATCAGCAGACTATTTGGCCCTAGTTGAAGCTTTGAAATTTTGAAAAACATTCTTTAAAACTTGGGGGTACTTTACACGAAGCCCTCCGGACATTTTCAAACTTTTCTCAAAAACGGCTCCAAATTTTTGCTTTAAATATCTTGTAAGAATATAGTAAAATACATTTGACTTGAAGGTTCCAATTATTAAATTATAGACAATCAAATAGAAAATTTATTCTTTTTACTTATTTATTATTACATATTAAAACATAAATCATTACAAGATTTTCTGGCAACGTTTCGGAGGTGAGGTGTACCTCCATCATCAGGCCGTGGCCTACATTGACATAAGTTGGGAAACGTTGGCTAGGTACTAAAAATAAAGATGAGTTGACTCCATTCTGAGGTCAGAATGACCTCAGAATGAACTATAAAAATTGAAGATAGAGATTTTTTCCTTCAAATGAAATTTATTGTCCATAAATAGTTCTTTCATTATGATCGAGTACATGTTTTTGAAAATTTTAGTAGTTTTCGTGCAATAGTGCATGTAATATTTGCAATTTTAAAACATTACAAAACCAAGATTTTCTCTAGATCGGCTCCAATTTTTGCTTTACATTTTTAGTAAGGCTAGTGCCAAAGAAACCCTATTCGATGACATAAATGTCATATTGCTCTATTATTATTTTCAAATATTACAAAAATGTCATTTTTTGTCTCTCACGTCGGTAATATTTACCTTAGAGGCAATTTCTTTACACTATTAGATTTAGGCGTACAAGTACTTTAAATAATGTCAAATAAAGTTTTCGAAAACTCAACATTTTCTGTAAAAACGAGCGCAAATTTTCGAATTTTCCGAAACGTTCAAACGCCATTTTATTAAAAATGGCTCAAAATTTTGTCTTCAAATTTCTCCCATGAATAGTGATTACTGCATTGTTTAATATGACGCAAATTTAATTTTCGTGTATTTATTTGTTTCTTTCAAAAATACCAAAGTGTAATTTTTGTTAATATCTCTCGCGCCGTTAATATGGGCATTTCCATCGATTTGTATACATTATTACATCTGTGAGTGGAAGTGCTTCAAATGATTCTACACGAAATTTTTAGAAAACTCAATAGGGAGAAAGAGTTTCAAATGTCTCATTTACAGTAACGCTTAAACGCCATTTTCTTAAAAACGGCTGTTTGAATGCTTGAATGAAAATTGCCAATTAGAACGAGGTTTTATTCTTCTAATATATAGTTTAAGTAATATTTATGTCTACTAATAGGAAACCGAAAGGTTCAGAAAATTTCAAAAAAATGTTCTTTTGGCGGTGATAGATGGGTGCTGGCAAGAGGATGGGACAACACCGTAAAGCCAGTACACACCAACGTATTAGAAAACATTACTACGAGGAAGTCTGTGCCCTTCTGTAGCACCTCTAGTTTTACTGTCTTATACTCTCTTATCAGTTTATTTTTCATATAAGGAAAGCTGTTAGATGCAAACTGAGATGATTCTTTTTTTCTCATGAAGTATTTCTCAATACTTTATATCATTGTAGAGTCACGACCATGAAGTAGAAATGGAAAACATGGATCATATAATTTGTTTGGAGTGAATTAAGACATTTAAAACAGTTTGCAGACGTTTCGAAATATTTTTATTCCATCCTCAGAGCAGATGGTAAAATGTAACAATATGAGAACAACATTATAAATATACATTTGGCAATTGCAACATAATAGCGTACTGTACGTAATGATCACAAACTGCACTCTCCTTACCACAAAATAAACATATGGTTATAACCATATATGGTAGACTCCCTAAACAATTTCAAATAGAATTATTACTGTGCACGGGTACATCCCACCCCGTTCGTAGATTCGAAATGGGCAGAAACAGGCAGCAATACGCAAAATTTGAGAAGTAAAGAATAAATAATTTGGCAAAACACTAAGGAAAGCAGTACCAACTTTCTCTTTCACACACGCTTTTTCGGATAAACATGAGATAATTATCCGTAGAATAAAGATAAGTCGAACAACAGGACGAGTCATTTATTCTCGGAAGAAAAATTCTTAGAGATAACCATTCCTGGAGGTATCTCTACATCAAACAACCACGAATTTGAATATGTAACTTCAAAATACTCTCATCAAGGTAGACAAGGAATCTGCCGACAAAATGAGATAAGACTCGGCACTATTGTACGTTGCTTGCTCTCCAGTTTATCAGTCAGTCACTTAAGGTTTTTCCCACTTTCGCTTTAACCGTTAATGACCTTTTCTGAGTGTTTTTGACCAGTGCCAAAGCTACGGCTCCTTCCTGATGACGTAAAACAGCACTCGCCCTAACCATCGATTAATTTGGCGCGTGCCTGAGCACTCACTTACCCGATATTTTGGTAAATTGTACTATTTCATCTTTTCATTAACTCACATATGACAAAGTGTTCCATGAAGGTGTTATAATTATATGTATAAATGATCTATTGATTTTCGATATAAATTGATGACCGACATGTACTAGTAGTAGTACGTAAACTTAGGAAACAGATATAGTTTATAGAAATATATCGCTAGCTTCTGTTATCCACACCAGAAGATTATCTGGATATTCTTCTTAATACACAAAGAGATGGAAGGAAAGTTGTTGATATATGTTCGACGATTCTTTATAGTAATATTGTTGACAGATCGCGTCTCAGATCAAACGAAGAAGTCAAAATATCGGGAAATTTTATGAGTATTTGCTTTGGCTACGCTTTATTATAGGCTTAATAGTTTTTTAAATGCTTGTTTATCTAATCTTTAAGGTTATTCCAGATTTAATGAAGATGCATTATTGTTTTCGCATTACGAGTATGTTCTATACACAATTAACAGCAAATTCACTCACAACACGAGCAGTTAAATATAATTTTCGACGCCCCACTGCACTGCTCTTTAAGATGGAGAACAACTCAATTTCGGATTCAGGTCACAACTCCCTTAACAATGACGTGAGGCCGGGGTTTAAATCATTTTCAGTGCCTTCCCCAAAGCCTAAGAAATTACAAATTTATCGGTGTGGCGGGAAACAGGCCACGACTTCCTTTTCGAAGAGACCAAGGTTCTCGCCAGAGAGGGCAGGTGGTGGCCCAGACGGATGAAAGAAGCAGTAGAGATCCAAACACCCTCAGAACATTAACGGAGGTCCGGGGTTACGCCTCCGCGAGGCGTGGCTCACACCTTTGCGGAGTCCGATGACGGGAACCGCCTCATGCGTTCCTTGCCGTCGGACCGCCTTCCATCCAAACGTCGCGGCGCCACGCATGCTTGAGCAAAGTCGGCGCCGTGGCGAATGAAATGATGTGATGTGCAAATAATATATAAAGTGATGTGTGGTATGAGTATGTGAATGAATATGTTTGTAAATATAGACTGAGAATGAATGAGAGTGTGAATGTAAGAAGAAAAAGAAGGAAAACCAACAGTCAAAAGAACTTTTAAATTACAATAAATATCTCTGTTATTAAAAACAACGCCTAAAATGGCCTTCTGTTTTTAAGTTAGATTTAAGTTAGTTTATTTAAGATATAGCCCGCCCTAAGATCCATAAGCACAACTAATGGAGTACAAAATTTATCCGAGTAAGTGAATAAATTCCCGCCTCTTGAGGATAACTGGAGAGGGAAAAAAAACCTTCCATTCGGTCGTGCCTGATTGGCCGACACCTCAGCCTATCGCAATCTTCCCCGGTCTCGCCTGATTGGCCGGTCACCTAGACAATCACAGCCTAATCCACCCAGAAAATATAAACCGTAGCGCCCAACATCATGATAGTGAAGTGTCGTGTGGTATGCGTGTGTGAATGAATGTGTTTGTAAATATAGAATAAGAATGAATGAGAGTGTGAATGAATAAAAGAAGAAAAACAAAGAAAGCAGAACTCTTATATAATAAAGAATCTTATTTAATTAATACAATGTCCAAAGAGGTAATATAAATAATTTTAGTTTACTTATATTTAATCTATTTAAGTTAAAATATCTCCCTAAGCTTCAAACGCTTAATGAACTGAACTGATCCCAATTATTGAATAAATTCCCGCCTCCCCCGGTCTATTGGAGAGAGGAAAATGAAATCCTGATGCTCCAGAGTTTTGAAAATGTGCACTGAATTCACTTCTCCCCATAGCACGTCATACGCAGTTTTAACTGTTTTTTAACGTAAAATAAATAAATAAATAAATAAATAAATAAATAAATAAATAAATAAATAAATAAATAAATAAATAAATAAATAAATAAATAAATAAATAAATAAATAAATAAATAAATAAATAAATAAATAAATAAATAAATAAATAAATAAATAAATAAATAAATAAATAAATAAATAAATAATTAAAATAAATAAATAAATAAATAAAATAATATTCGTTGCAATGCCTCAAAGTATCTCGACTTCTTCCTTTGAAGATGGGACAGCACTGTTCTTCATGTTTTAAATCTATTGGTGATAAAATCTCATATCCAAAGAGAAAAAAAATGTATACGTAGATCCCTTCTTCGTTTGTACCATTAATGTGTTGAGACCAGGTTTGAATTTCTCTTTCAGCTTCTCAGCCATCATTCGCCTGGTAGTGTCATTTTTATTAGGTAATTTTATTTAACATTGTATTGAACTTGAGTGTCTTGCGTTGATTTAGAACGTCACAAAGAATGATATTTCATGTCGTGTGATACCTATCCGACTCATAAATCTTTTCTTCCACGAGGCACCAAGCTTTTTGATTGAAGATTTTGTGTTTCCTGATGGTTTGCTGCTATTGTCATTAGTCCCGTAAGTGTGGTACATGATACAACCCAGGAGGTGGCGGTGACCCTCGCACGCTGGAATGTGAGATCCAGCGCCACTTGCAAGTCGGCTTGCGGAATTTCTCCCCTACAGATATCGGCAATGGGGCACTGCCCCTGCCAACTACACTGGACAAACTATACGCTCTCGACCGATCTCACGGCGTGCCGTGAAGTGTGTGGTGAATCGGTTGTGAAAGGGGAGAGAACAGGATCAGGATACGAAGGGGAATATCTCAGGCGATCCATGGACTGTTTTTAAAGACACTCTTCTGCCATTTACGTGGTATTGATTGGACAAATAACGGAAAGCTATAGATCACAGTACCGGTCGCAAGCATTCTCAATTAAATAGGGGCTTAATTCGGTATAGATATATAGTGTAACGGTTTATCTAAAATCAAGAAAAAATTTCCTGATCCGATCATTGGTGTTATTAACTGAATTATGTAGTTCCACGGAATAAGTGTGCCACGAATAAGTCATAACCCTTTCAAAACGTCGACTAGTAGGCGACGTAAATCGACTGGCGCTAAAACGAAACAGTGAGAATTGGGCATTCTTTTGGTTGAAACCCGAGCGGACTGACGTGCCAAGAGGTGGATCGTGAGATGCAAGAATTCTTCACATACCCAAAATTTAGCCACTGGGTCGTTCTCCATTCGTCAATTGAAGAAGTGTCAATTGAAGGTTCACATAGTGACAATAATTATCCGCTATTCAGGCTATTAACGACAGCAACCAAAGGAATGCTGCAGTCTTGATTGCAGTAAACTGTGTTGTCAAGAAAGTCCTGTGACACACAGTTGATGGAAATGCATTTAGGTGTTTGAGCAGAATCAGTTCGGTGAGAAAACAGCGGAGGTCGCCGTAGGCAATATCGAAAAACGCAACCGTTAGTTCTCATCTAGTTGGACCATACGGGAGACGCTACATTGAAGACAACCTTTGTCCTGAGCTCTCGTAGCTGGTACCGAGATGTTTTTCTTTGTGACTGTTCGCTGTGTATGCATAACATAGTATTTCATCTTAAACCCACTATTATTATTATTATTATTATTATTATTATTATTATTATTATTATTATTATTATTATTATTATTATGGATTGATAATTTTGGTGATCATTGATTCACATGGAACTAGTCAACCGAAGAACGATTGTCTGTTAATTTACGAATCAGTGATTTTTCTTAAAAATGACTTGCTTGAGGGCAGAAATATATTTTCAGAAAACGCCAATGTCTATAACTATAACACTCGACGTAGTAATCATATTCAGCATGTGACAGTATCAACAGCTCATTACAAAAACTTCACATACTATACACGTAATACTTATTTTGTAACATTTTGCTAGATTACATTAAACCATTAAATTCGATAGAAAAGTTTAAATCCTAAGTAAATTAATTTCTGCTGAAAAACTGTTTCTATACAATTAGAGAATATAGTGCGCATCAAAAGGAAAGTAACATGCATTTTAACAGTGATATTTAATGTATTATTTACCATTTGCAGTGTGTATAATTCTAAACAACCTGTAACAAGTCTTGTACCTTCGCCTCTGGGTCAATGACCCCCACTTCGATGAGGTTTTTCATCCTATATCTCTCGTCTTTTGAGCAAATGCTGAGATGGTCCCTTGTTTTGCTTCCGGACATGAATGTAACTTCATTATCTGTGTACGTCGTCTAGAATTAAGTAGGAAATATAGTTATTCAAATTATTTTTCTCCATGTTGTCCCGGAAGGAAGTATTATTCCCTGACGAAGGACATGAGGGATAAGAGCCCAAATTTATTGCTGATTTACCCTTGAAAATAGATTTTATTACATAGGAGCGAATAGTTTTGTTAACAATCCTTGCAAAAAACGCTCATTTCTTTTTGTATTCAAAATACAAGTAGTATATGGCATAGGGTAGGGATCACAGAATTTGGAAACGTGCACATAATTCACTTCTCCCCATAGCACGTCACAGACAGTTTTAACTGTTTTCGACGTAAAATAAATAAATAAATAAACAAACCATTTATTAAAATAATTCAGTAATAAAAATGCATAATTGTTTGTAACATTGTGGTAATGATTGATTCACTACACACTCGCGTATTTTTTAAAAGATTCACTATAGCATGTACTCAAATCAAATTCAAGAGTTATTTTAATAACGAAAAAATTTTTTTAGAGAATTCATAGTACTGTGGAGAATTCAGAGTACTTTATTCAAAGAAAACAAACGTCTGTTAAGATTCCTTGTTAATACGCCTCTTCCTTTGCAATTATTATGATTTGTGGTGACTTACTAGGCGCTGGCTGCTGCGGTGACAACCGCTTTTCGGAGGACGAATTTTGTTTGTTTGTTTTTTACTTTCTCGTATAGTACGTATATATGGAATATAAAGGAAGTTATGTAATGCTGCGGAAAATAGATTTCGAGATTTCAACGGAAATGCATGTTTTAGGGTCCTCTGATATCAAAAAAGTGTTTTTTCAAAACGCCTGTCTGCCTGTCCGTGCGTCTGTCTCTCCATCCATCCGACTCTCCTGTGAGTACCACTAGCGCTTAAACCATACTTAGGATTGTTTCAAAATGGATATTCCCCGGTCGATCCGGCTCGACTGGAGGCGCTATGTTTTTGGAAATTTTAAAATTTAAAAATTCCCGGATTTTCAAAATTTTAAAGAGGCTCCAATTTTTCTTTAAATTTTTGTAAGAAATAATAAAATCATTATAAAGGTGGTATAGGTCCGAATTTATTAACTCTGAATTTTCGAAAATTGCAAAAGATTGAATTTTTTCTGTGTCTTCCTACAACTAAAAATTAAAGATACAGGATTTTTCTTCAAATGAAATTTGTTGACAATAATTAGTTCTTTCATTAAGGTCAAGCACATCTTTTAAACTTTTAGTAGTTTTCGCGTAATATTGCGTGTAATATGTGCAATTTTTAAAGAATACAAAAACAAGATATTCTCGAAAACGGCTCCAATTTTTTTCTTCCAACGTTTGGAAGGTATAGTGTTAAGTGCACTCTATAGGATGACATAAACGCCATACTGCTCTCTTATCTTGTTTTTGCAAGAATTACAAAAATGTAATATTTTACTTGTCTCTCACGTCATTAATATTTATATTAGCAGCACTTTGTTCACATTATCGTATTTATGAGTACATGTGCTTTAAATAATGTCATACGAATGTTCTTGAAAACTCAACAGTTTTCAGTTAAACTGAGCTCATATTTTCGCATTTTCAGAAACGCTCAAACGCCTTTTCTCAAAAATGGCTCCAAATTTGTTCTTCAAACTCTCCCAACGGGTAGTGCTAATTGCTCTGTTAAAAAGTTCTGTAAAAAGCGCACTGTATAAAGTTCATTTAGCTGTATTCTTTTGTTTTTCTAAAATTATACCAATATATTTTTTTAAATATTGTTATACTTTGCTAATATGCCCATTTTCTGCGATTTGTAAATACTATTGCAATTGTGAGTTAAAGTGCTTCAAATGAATTTAAATTATTTCTTTTCGAAAACTCAAACATTTTCCATGAAAAAAAGCCTCAAATTTCGCATTTGCAGTAACGCTTACACGCAATTTTCTTAAATAACTCTCCAAGTTTATGAAAATTGTCACTTATGACGAGGTTTTATCTTCTTTAATGTTCTTAAAGTCACATTTCGGTTCTACTATTAGGAAACCGAAAATTTCGGGTGACGATAGATAGCAGCTAGAAAAAGATGGGGCAAGACCATAAAGCAAGTCTACACCAAGGAAATTAGAAAACTTTACTACGAGAATGTCTGTGCCATTCTGCAGCATCACTAGTTTTTACTAAATTTTATTTTACATTGAAAGTACATCGTTCAGCCGTGAGGTTCTTCAGTTGATTGACCGAGCAACTTTGTATCAGCAAAGTGTGAAGGGGGTAACTACTTGTCACCGCCCAGATAGTGATTCGATTAGGCTATACCTTCAACCAATGTCATTTCGAGGAAATTTCGTTAGACAGCGATGACAGAGTTTATGAAGGAAATACGATTGTAGAGACAGGTAAATGCAAGAAATGTCCGTACCTTATCTAATGTCGAGATATTGAAAGAAAATGTGAAATAGTAGTGGAGGTTGATCAGTTACTATTTCGTGACTGCTCCTTGTAGATGATTTAAATTATTGAAGAAATTATGTGCCGGTTTCGTAATCAATGTTCTATTGCAAGATCGTTGTGAAGTGTCTCATTGCTGACAAACCAGGGGGCATTTACTGTTATTCTTAAGATTTTGTTTTGAAAGATTTCAAACTTATTTAATGTGTTTGGGGTGGATAAAAGCATTACAAGGCATGCGTAAGTTAATATTGGACGAAGAATAGATTTGTAAATTGTTAAAACGGAATGAACTTTTAAAGAACAGTTGCGGTTGAAAAGCTAACCTTCTATTGGCTTCAATTACCTACAGGGATGAATATACTCGAAGAGACTTGCGAACCTAACCACCACTGATGCAGGGCAAGAAACAGCCGATCATTGGAGGGGAGGATCGTAGATTTTTGTTAAATAATAAACAATTATTTTTATTATATTTTATATTATTGATGCACTCTAGATATGATTGTATACAATAGTATTGTTTAAATAATTATATAATTCGATGATAAATATTTAAATCAATTTTGCCCAAACAAAGGAAGGTAAGCCGGCCCGGTGGCCGAAATCGCTAAGGCAGTAGTGTCGTAGTGATCTCGGACCGAAGGGTCGCGGGTTCGAGTCCCGCCTCGGGCATGGTTGTATTTGTGTTCGTCCTTTCACCCCTTATCATCAATCACCATATCGTTTCATCCACATAGTTACCACACCGTTAACAACAATAGTGGTCGCTAATGACCTTAGATGTTGAAGCGACCTTAAATAAACCAATTTAAAAAAATAGAAGGTAAGTGAAAACGCTAGGTCTCTTGGGGGAGGGGGAGCACGACCCCCAAGGATTCGCCTGCGCATCGGTGGTCGGTGCTCTCCAGTGGGACTATCCCCTCTCCGTCCAGCGTCCGCGAGGTGCGCGGGCAGCGGGCGATCCGCAGCCCGCGGCCGGGCGGCGGCGACCTCGGCGCGGCAGCGGTATCGGCCGCGCACGTGGGCGCGTGGCGGTCGCGCCCCTCCCCCTGGTGCTCGGCGAAGGTTCCGGCGCGGCGCGGCGCGGCGCGGCGCGGCGCCCGCGTCACCGGCGGCGGCGTCGTATAAGAGGCGTCGCGGCGGGGCGGCTGAGTCGCGCGCCGCTCGCCCGCCCGCCATGCCGCTCGGCCTCGCCCTCGCCCTCGCGTCGCGCCCGCTGCCGCTGCTGGTGGCCGCCCTCGCGCTCGCCCTCGCGCCGCTCACGGCCGCCGGCGCGCGCGCCGCCCGCCAAGCCCGCCAGCCGCACATCGTCGTCTTCGTGGCCGACGACCTGGTAAGCCACCGGCGCCGTCACGACGCGCCTCCGCCACCGCCGCCGCCGGGCCGTGGCTCGGAAAGCGTCAAGGAGTACCACTGCAAGTGATGTCAGGGCCGGCGCAGAAGAAAACATTGGCCTGGTTCGGTCGCGCTTTTAGGACTTCTTTGACTATTGCCCTATAATCACGTTTAATTTTTTTTAATCCACGAAACGACGTTTAGTTGATTGTGTTGTGAATGATTAATAATCATTACTCAGATCTTTTATGAACACATTCGTGCTTTTTTTTTTTTTTTTAAGCTTTTTATTATAATCCTGTTTCATTATAAAACAACGTGGTGTTCTTGTTGAATACAATTTCTGGTGATTAACAATGTTGCTTTTATAAGAAATGTTTTAGCCATAGTGCTGTCAACATGTTTGCTTCTACGGCAATAAGAATGACAGATAAGATGACAGTGACAACGCGGTATTTCCGCCAAAGTTTTAATATACACTTGGAACTAACAATCACAAACACGTTCCACTCTGCTTATTAATTCATTGTGATGTCACATGATTCACTTGATTTTTTTTCTGAATGTGTGATAGTTTTGAAATGGCGTGATCTAATCGCGAATCCACACCGATATCTATAGTCTGTAAAAGAGAAAATCTCTTTTAAGCGTGTTCGTCGCCTTCACTTTCTACCTGGGAGTAACCCGTTGTCGTACGGTGCTCGCAATCCGGGACCGTTCAGTATGCGCGCCCCAAGTGAATTCCAGCGTGCCCCATTCGCTCTCAGTTGTGATTTCTGCACCGAAGCCTACAAAATTCCCCAACTTAGTTCTGACGAGCGTCACGAAAGAAACCAACATCAATGTGAGATTGTCGCATAATACCCATGAGGGTTAAGGTGCCCGGAAAATATTCCTTGGACGGGCCTACCCTGCACGAAACGAAAAAAATTGGTTTCAAGTAGGTGTTTAAAAATGTAGTTTCTCTTAGTGCTACATTACGCTAATTTTACCTGGAAAGTAGCATGTGGAAAGCAGATTACAAAAAGGCTTATTTAGGAGATAATACTGGGGAACAAGGTTTTTACCTCCAGGAAGGTACGGTGCAACATACCCAATTTTATACGTAGATTACGAATATCAGAATAAAAACTTCCTATAACGTCACAGATTTTAAACATACTGTATCTTCATGTCGTATCATACCGTATTTTGCTATTAATGGAAATACATTTAAATTGCACCTGTAATATAAGTAGAATCAATACACATAAAATCTATTTAAAAATAAAATCTTTATTCAGTTCATCTACGCCACTTTCATGAGATATCAACAAAAAATTGTTTTCGTGGCTTTTTTACCTTTTATATTCCAAGATTGCCGCCTTTATTCTTCCGTCTGGTATTAGCGCTCAATAACGAGTAGGTCTTAGTAGGTCTTAGTGGATGTTTTGAAAACAAGTCACGTGCACTATCATATTTCTTACTGGGAATCGGTCACCGAAAGGAATTATTTTAGCCCCTTACCTTATCGCAAGTATACAAGTATCCAACTGTTGGAGCGGCAGAATCTGAGCCAGTTGGTGTCGTACGGAACTGTCCCCGCAGTGCGCGTGAAGTTCATGCCTGGTTTGCGTGTGTCTCAAATATATTAATACATTAATCTGTGTTTTTATGCCACATGATGTGTAGAATTGAATCGGTTTGATAAAATGCAAATCGTCATTTCACATCGAAAGTGTTCGAATCAATCCAATAACGTCTGTTATTTTGTGGAAGATTTACACACAAAATTCAGAGGAAAAAAAACTATGAAATTACAAAACTTGCGTATTCTTTATATTTTGACTGTCGTGTTGGTGATCAGGACAAATCATGGGTTGCTCACCAGTGTTGTGTCACCTGTAAAATGAACCTTAGGTTGTGTTTGTATGGAAAACTCAAATCACTATAATTTCTCTCAATGTTGTGGAGAATACAAACCTTTTTATTGTCTGCATATTATTGCACGAATATGCGTATTCCATTTTTTACTTGTTCTTACCTCATATAGAGCATGCTCATAAAATGTTGTGGTAAAATAAATGATACGGTCAAAAGAAATTGTGTAAAATAAGTGTAATTATTAGTGATGTCCCAATAGTAACCAATTGGTGTCGTGCTAATTATCTGGGTAGTGATAATATTCATATTTTTACATTGCTGAAAGAAGAGTGTGCATATCTCTGAAATGTTAAGCAGTGACAAGTGATAATATATCCGTAAAATATGCTACAATATCATAGTAACTTGGAATGAAGCTTAGTGTGTAACACCTAAAAAGAGTTTCAAGCCTTTTTTGAATATCAGTGATTTCGTGTCAGAATGATCACGTGTCTCTCTTGGGAAACTTTGTTAAGGAACGGGTCCGAATATCATGAGCGTGCTCTACTGCAGCTTGGTTAGCGACCTCACGTGAGTTACTCAGCTCAGGTACTAAGTAGCTCGTTTTGACATGATGTTGTCATACAGTTAGATGTTTGTATTATATAATTGAGTGTCAAACGAGTGTACCCTCATTTCCACGATATTCTCCAATAGTAACGTTTATGCCTGAAAAGGGAAATTAATTGATCTAAAAGATTTTTATTAATATGATAATTCCATGTGAACTTCAACCGTATGAATTACCGATCTAATGCAGAATACATTGCCTGAAATGCTGTATTCAGGCCTCATATAGTTTTTCCAATGCCAGACGATGAAATATCATAGAGACTATACTTCTAAAATTTGAAGATAAAACGAGTTTGCAATAATGTATGAGGACAAATAAACCCCTTCTACGTTGGCTCCATATTATAGATAAATCGAAAATTTTCTTTCCTGTAGTAATGTTGTCTTGTAGACATTTGAAACAGGAAATAATTATCTGAGAATGTATATACACCGTAAATAGTACAATAATGTATCATACACAATGCCAATGAAATTGATGGTGTTGTAATTTTAATCTTTGAATTTATATTTCTGTAGCTTATATGCTTTTCATAATTTGCAAAACTTCATTAAAACTGGTGTGCTGATGCTATAATTTGCAAAACTTCATTAAAACTGGTGTGCTGATGCTGATAAATGGCTATTTTTTCATTCTATTATACTTGAGTACATGATGTATGTATGTTATGGTTAAAGTGCAAAGTAGGACTAATTCATTTGTTAGCTGGTTGGTTAGCCTACTATCCAAATTATTTTTATGTATTTATTTAACGCCGAAAACAGTTTAAGAGTGTGTTACATGCTGTGGGTAGAAGTGTAGTGTATTCTCTCCACCTTTTCTTCAATTCTGGAATCTCTACTCTAACCCATATACGAGTTGGATTGTGAATGAAGTGGAAATGAGCGTTTTTGGAAAAAACGGATACGAAAATATTAGCTCCCGTGTAATAAAAACAACTTGCAGAGTAAAAACTATACATTTTGGCTATTATCCCTCATTTAGATAAAACTCTATGAATGACAATGAGCGGATCATTTCGACCACCATCCGGCGAATGTTAGCGTTAGCCACTGTACGATTAAGAATTACGTCTTAGTCCGAATGTGAGGATACTTACGTGTTCGCGACAAGTATTTTTGCATTAAATGCTCTGAAAACTATACGTTGCACAGAATCACAGACTCATGGTTGTATAATGAAAACCGCAAGGGTCAGTGCCTCGTTGCTTCAATTGGTAAATCCGCACCGAATCATCAACTGATCACTGTCTCAAGGCATCAACTAACTGGGTCTGACCGAGTCGTAGGGTTTGGGTCCCGCCGGTGGCAGGATTTTCGACACCAGCTGTTCAGCTTGGTCATATTTAACCACTATCTGGAGAAGAATTCTAGCTGCCGGCTGCTCTGATAAATAGATTTGTGTGCAGTTCCCTAACAAACGGACCATGGACCGCGCGTGATCTTTCCTTCCCCTTTCTTGTCCTATTCTCACCACCTACTTACACACCTACACTTACATGCACTACACATGTTGGGAGAGAAGTCGGGAGCTTAGAGCTTGACCCGATTGGGGCGGTGCCCCGCTGGTGAGAGATACCTGGTTCGGGGAAATCTCTGCAAGTGCACGTCGGATCTCGCCATCCAGCGGTGGAAAATCGCCACGAGCTACTTGCCAGCCTGGGAGCGCGGCGCTCCTGCGAGCACGCGCAATATTGGCTTACGTCGCTCTCATGTCCCCTACAAATCCAAAAAGGGGTGTTCTTCCGTTGGCTGTAACCTCGAAGAGCGCTCAAAATATCACGACGAATGGTTGCTTCATAAGGACACATGCTTGTCAGATTTTTATATCAAATAACTGAGATTTGATTAATGTATACACATTGTTATTTCTAGGTTTCTTGTCTATTTTTTTTTTCCTTTTTTTTAATTTCTCTTTTAGTAAAGCTCCTCTTAAATATATTCATCACTCTTAGGAGCAATTAGCTCTTTTAACTGGCAAATATCTTAGTTCCTAAGCAGGACGTACGAAGTTAATGCAATTATTGCACTGTAAGTAAACGTGATTAGGAAATCATGATCCAGACGTTCAAAATATCATTCATAAGGACAATTCATTTGCTTTATCAGAGGAAATAAAAATTAACGTAGCTAAAGTTGGGACTATAACTGTCAACAGACTTCTACAAATTACTATCATGGGCACCCAGATGTCACCTGGATGTCAGATACCCAGTGATATACCGCCACCTCGGGAAGTTTGTACGTTTGTTCGTTTAAATATCGCGCTAGTTTCTTTGAATGCCGCGCCCACAAACTCTAGTTCACTAATTACCTTGTCCGCGATATTGATTTGCCTGATGCAAATAGAAATTTACGACTGACACAGTGAAACTGGAAACTACGCACCTTGTCTCTCATTAGTATTAGAAACTTCGCCCCAACAATCTGATCACACATCTGCTATTTCTCGTCACCGTACCGTACTTCATCTACCTTAATTACCTCATGAAGGCTAATATGCACTTCGGCAAATGTTCCAGGTATGTTTCTAATCTGTTGCTGCTTCTGACTTAATCCAATTTTCGTTAAAGTAAACACTAACTGCCTAATTTGGAAATTAGTCAAATTCGGACGTTAATCGCAACATGTATGAAGTATAGGCAGAGTGACACTCATAGTATATGCAGTTATGTGAAGCTTTAAAAATCGATGTCGAGATTGTTAATGGAAATACATGTTTTGGGGATATCAAAGCATTTTTTGTAGAAAAACGTGAGTCTTTCCGTTTCTCTATCTGTCTCTCCGTCCATCCGTTTGTCTGTGCCTCCCGCGGTCTCTCTCCCTTGGTTAACCGTTAACCGTTTGGACCATCTCTCCGGCGTCCGAATGTAGATTCTATGCAATAAAAAATGGAAATGATTTGTTGAATGCTTTATTGGGTTAGAATGATCATTTTCACATCTGAAGCTCAGTCAACTGTGAAGTTGCTCTAATTATTTCACTGCTGAATATTTTCGAAAGCTATGTACCAGAGAAAATGAAAATCATACAGATAAGAATACTACATATTGGGTGCTCGATTAAGTGATTACCGGAACATTTGATAATTGGCTCCAAGTGAATTTCAGACAAGGATTAAATGTAAAAGCCAAGGACCACTATCGCTTATAATCTTCTATCCATTTGCTCATCCCTTGAGAGGGATATACTAATCGTGGTCAAACTTATCAAGGATATAACGATATTCAGGGGATGGACGTAAGGAACCGACTATCGATAGCCCTTGATCTGGCGTAGTAAATGATTCTGAAAGTGAGTAGTCGTGCTGTGATATTTGATACTGATCGTCACGGTATGCAAGCTGGTGAGTAGGAAACCTGGTATAACGAATGGTAATATTAGGAATAGTATTAGTCAGTCCCGGGGAAATAATAAGGTACTATGTGAAAGTGTGCAAGAAAATCTGCTCCTAATTGTCATTGTAACGTTGGAAATTAAGAATTTCTCAGTAAAATCGTGACGAAGGCCAAAGTTCAAGGAAAAAACAGAACTGAAGGGGCTAGCTCAGTAACATTTTTTCTCACAAATGAAGTTTGGTGGCTAACGTTGGAAGCAAATTATAGGGAAACAAGAAACTTCGGAACTGGGTCGAAGAGGAAGGGTGGCTTAGAACGTTAATCGTACACAGACGGCCGTGAGGAGCATGCGTGATGGTAGCCGCCGCAAACGTCAAGCAGACATGTTTTGCAGATAGTTGCAGGGTCATTTCATTTGTGTATTTTGTCATCATATTTAGAATGATAATAGAACATATCTCCATTATTCTTAGTATCAGAAGGAGATATGTTTTTAGGGCCTTTATCCAGCCGACAGTCGGTTACCCTTAACGTCCCGATGGGATGCAATTTCAACGCGAGGCCCTCCATGACAACGCCTACATGAGAGATAAGGGACAAACAATCACGCCCAAGGCGGGACTCGAACCCGCGACTCTTTGGACCAAAGCGCTGAGTCGGTACACATCTTAGCCACATAACCATTCAGGTTGACAGGAGGAATGGTACTAGGTGAAAAACTGTTAGCTATGAGATGACAGAGATGGAGAGGACACTTGCGTAGCGATGATTAGAGCGTATCAAACCGTTTAGTGGACTGCACAATTTGATGTTGTAGGCTTTCTAAGGTGGTAAGAATTAATAAATAACTATTAACGGCGTGAATTCGAAACCACTGTAGGTCTTCAATTGAAATAGTCGCGATATATTTTTAAAAATTTATTTGCAGGAAATTGTTACAAACTTTTTTTTTAAATAAAATAGCTTTTCTAATATTATTGAAAGTTTCTCAAATTACCTGGTGGATCAGGAACTTAGTCAGTAATTTCAGAAATAATAATAAAAAATAATAATAATAATAATAATAATATAATAATGATAATTTAATAACATTTTATAACGTTCTTTACAGTCATGCTGGACTTCTTCAGAGGTTTAAAAATATTTACATTGATAATTATTTTATAAGTATTTTACATATAAAAAAAAGGGCTCCGCTGTATACAACTAACTAATGGTGCTAAAACAGCACGTACTTTCTCGCCAGTATTTTTACGCAAAATTACGCGAAAAGCACAGAAATTTTTGAAAAATTGTACATAATCTTGTTTCAAAATCTATCTTTAAGGAACAGATTTCATAAGAAGGGAACAAATCTCTATATTCATAATTGTTCTTGTAGGAAGACGTCGAAAACATTGTGAACTTTTGCAGTTTTCGAAAAATCAGGGTATTCAACGAACATGAGACCTGCACCATCTCTTAAACGTTTTGTACACGATCCAATAACAAAATTTAATAAAAAACGACGGAGCCATTGTTTGAAAATTTGGAAAAGGTCTAAGGGGCTTCATGTAAAGTATCCTCTAAGATGAAAATATCACTTTCCAAATTCAAGTGACTGCGACACCAGCCAAATCGGTTGGGGAATATCAATTTTAGAGAAAATCGGCTGAACGGTTTAGCGCGTTAGAGATTTTTTCCTAAATTTAGCAACTGGATTTATCCACTTTTTGGTTACCAGGGCCCGCCAATAAGTGTTTCTGCCAAAAATTCGCCGTTTTTTGCGCAGCATTACATCTTTCTCTCTACTCCGTAGCGAGAAAGTAAAAAAGGCTACAAACATCCACAAAACAGTGTTCTGGCTACACTATGTGTCAGAGGTATACCTAAATAATTCACACTTTCAACCTGCAAAATTGGCGTATTATTAAAATTTATGATAGGACATTTTTGTTTTTTATACGTGAAAGTAATATGAGCTGACTTGTTTTCGTTAATTTTTATTCTCCACTTGTCTGCCCATTCTTCGATCGACGCTAGATACTCTTGTAGTTTTCTTGACTCTTCAATTGCGTCATCGTCTGTGGCTAATATGTCAGTATCATCTGCAAATGTAGCTATTGTAGATTTTTCACTTTCTCGTATACCTGACGTGTAGAGCAGATATAAGACTGGGCCTAGTACACTACTTTGTGGTACTCACGATTGAATTGGAGGGAAAGTGGATAATTCGTTTTGATATTTAATTTGGACTGTTCGGTGAGAGACGTAATATCTGAAGATATAGAGGTATGGATAGAGATATGGATCTCAGATATTGAGGTCAGGATTTTGTATAGAAAGCGATCGTGACACTGTATCGAAAACTTGAGTGATGTCTAAAAACGCTGCTGATCGGTATTGTTTTCCTTGGAATGTTTTCTCATGAAGTTGGTAATTCTATTAATTTGTTCAATAGTAGAATGTTGTTGCCTGAAACCAAATTGATGATCTGGGATTAAGCCATTTGTTGTCGAGCAAGGTGGTAATCTGCTTAGGATATTTTTCTCGAACATTTTGGACAGAGCTGGAAGTATATTTATGGTAGATACGATGAGGATTCGTGGGAAGATTTACTTGACTTTGAAAGGACTTTGATCTGTGCTACTTTCTGGCCCTGGATAATGTCGTACGATACTGTTGAAGAATACAGTAATAAATGTTGTTCCTTTGCGAGGCAGTTCTTTTAGTAGTGACCCGGTGATGAGGGAATAACCGGGAGCCTTCTTGCTAGGCAATCCCTTTTTTAAATTTTTAATACTTCTTTATGGATAAACTATTTTATTGTTAATGCCATTTGTATAGGTATTATTGAATTTAGTCCGGTTGATTTAAAGTTTTTGGAGGATGGTTTTGAAAAACTCCAGTAAATTGTTTTGCAAATATCTTTATTTTTTCTTTGATACTTCACGCCGATTCACTGCTTTCCTCGCGAATTAGGGGTGAAGCTTTTCAAGGACGTTTTGATTTTCTTGAGGCTGTAAATAAAGAGTGTTCATAAGCTTGAGATGCAGAGAGATTGGAAACATAATTTTGAAACCTACTATCGTTGAAGGTTTTAAGTATACTGGATGTTTGCCTGGTAGCTCTATTGTAGTTGGTCCTATCAGCTGGGTATCCTGTCCTATGTCATATTTTTCTAAGTTTTCTTCTTTTCTGAGTTTTTTTCAGAATGTAGAAAGGACAATTATCACAGTTTCTGTTATGCTCTCTTCGAGCAGTGCCGTGCCACACAGCTTTTTGTTTGCTTTCAATTATAATCTCAGTAGCTTCATCGATGTCTTCATCACATTTCTTGCTTTTGATTCGATGCCTAGTCCCGTGAGTTGGTATTTGATAGTGAGTGTCAATTTACGATGAAATGGTAGATAAGCAACAATACGTCAGCACTGGCCACTTAGGAGCTGAGAGTGTAAATAGCCTAAACACAAAGGTGCCAAACGTTCTCGCGAACGAGCATGACGAAACGATATTGTTCAAACATTCTTGCCGAAAACGACTTTGATATCATCCATCTATCTTTCACTTGACTAAAGGACACGTTTTATATGTATGAGAACCTCAATAATCACAGTACCAATTTAATGTTTTGCCTGACGCAATTTCCTTCTACTTTCTTGCCCTACTTGGTAAGACGAGAAATTATTGTAATCACGCGCGGGAAATCACGAGCCGAATTGTCGACAAAACTCTTTTTGCCGAAACTTGGTAACAGAAAAAGATAAATTGTGTTCCTATATGTGGTAAATTACTTTCTCTTACACATTGTGTATTCGTAATCCAAGTTAAATGGATCATTGACACCAAAAATTGCCGGCAAAATGCCTGTCTGTTTATTTGGGGTCAACGCAAGAGCATGAACCATTCAAACTATTTTCTCCAAAACTAATATTTCCCGATCAATCTGGAAGAACTTGAGGCCCTGCGAATTTGAAACGATGTTTTGAGATAATGTACATAAAACCTCAACAAGTTTACAAAAATATTCTCAAATTGGCTCCAATTGTTTATTGAACTTCTTCCTCGGATAAACAAAACAACTTGAAAGTATTGCAGAGATCTCATTTTCGTTGGAATAGATACCTGAAATGTCGAAAGCTTCAAAAGTTCGCAATTTCATCGATGGTATTCTACAACTACAATAATAAATATATAGATAGTTTCCTCAATGTAATCAGTTATTCAAACACATATCGTTAAATAACCTTATGAACATTGCTAGTTGTGGTAGGAGTAGAGCCGCAGTTGTGTTACTGTTTTGTTAGCAATGCAAAATAATAAAATCCGCAGTTCGTTGCCGACGCAAATGTGTGTAAATAAGTTTTGTAAAACACAGGAACAAAAATGTCTAGTTTATCAAATGTTGGTAAATTCGCACTTTTTCTTACTTTTATTATTTTTATTATTTTAATTTCTTTTATTTTTATCTTTTATTTATCTTTCAACTATTTATAGTTTAAATGTTGGGAAGAAGTTCTGGTGTTCAGGAAAACCTGCGTAAATGGTACTTGTCCCCATACGTCACATTCAGTTTCTACTGTTCTTTGATTCAATAACTCCTATAAAAACATTTTTTTAATTGAGCAGTTTTTCGCAATTTCGCGTGAAATAAATCGTTTTAAACAATAATTTCTTCAATACCGACTCCAAATTCTGTTATTATTTTTTTCTTCGACAAACAATGGACGCAGAAAAAACCGGTCTCATTTTCAGTGAACTATCTGTACTTTTGGAAATTTTAAACAAAAAATTAGCACTGCAAAACTACAACGTTTATGATAGACAAATTTTCCATCAAGCAAACCGTGCATTAAAATTATATCTACATAATATAAATAAAAAATATTTATTTTGAAAATTGGAAATACGAATATTCAACTTTCTTTAGCATCGAGAAGGATGAGTTTAGCTGTGATGATGGTACGGGAGTAAAGTGAATGACAAGCTAACATTAAGAACCTATGTTGGAAACACCGGCGAAAAGACAATAATAAAAAATAAAGAATAAATAAATAAATAAAATAAAAAGTAAAAAAAATCGCTGTTTGGAAACACTTTTGTAGGTTCATATAGTAATTCATTTTTGCATATCTGTTAAAAAATGCAAGAAATTACATAGTAGCAGCACCAGTTTACTTTCTCCCCTACTAGTTACATTCGTACGTATTATAGAGAAAGCATTGCAATGCTATGGCAAGAAAGGGCGATTTTCAACAGAAAAACTCATGGTCGTTTTATGGGGGCCTGAAACGAAACAGTGGATACATTTTGATTCTTGTGTACTAAGTTGATTCCTTTAATCCTTTGTGTACTCATAATCCATGTTTTAGGGGATCATTGATACCTAAATGATGGCTGTGCAACCCTAAAATCTAAAGCGTTCCTATAATTTTCTCCGTAGTTGATAACCTCCTATTGATCTAGCCGAATTCGAGGACCAGCGAGTTTGAAATAAAAGTTTGAATTTCAAGTGTACTTTACGCGCGGCCAGAACTTTAAATGGTACAAACTTTTAATGGTAAAAAAATAATTAAAAAATGGTTTCAAATTTTTAGAATCGTTGTGTCAAAAATGGTTTAATACGCTTAGAGTAGTGGTGCTACAATAGCACGTACCATCTCACATTAGATTTAAATATGGAATTTTCGAAAATTCAGAGTGTTCAACGAAAATGAGGTTTGTCACACTCTTTTAAGTATCCATTTTAAGCGTAGATCCGGGGAAAAAAATTGAAGAAAAAAATTAGAGAGGTTTTTGAGAAAATGTTTTTTTATAAATTTGCTTCAATTTCAATTAAAAATTACACGAAAATTAGTCGTTTTTCCAAAAATTGTACATGACCTGTTTTTAAATCTTGATTTTTAGTGCAGATTTTGTTTAAGACAAAAAATTGTAAAAATGTATAAATTTCAGGCACAAAATACGCAAAAGCTACTCGTTCTCTAAATTTTAAATTTTTTAATTTGGATTAAACCAAATATTTTTATCTTTAACTTTGCAATTTTTAAATGTTAACTATTTGCAGTTTTCAAAAATACATTGTTCGCCGTAAATGGGACTAACACCAAATTTTTTACCACCATTTGATACATACAAGGGGTAAATTTAAAGAAAAAATTGCAGCCCTTTTTTTAAGTAAAAAGAACTGTTTCACGCAAAATTACACGAAAACTACTCATATATTTTTAAGAATTGCATATGACCATATTTTAAGATGTCTTTAAAAAACGGTTTTTATTTAGAAAGAAATCTGTATCTTCCATATTATAGTTGTAAAAGACGGCGAATAAATTGAACCTAACAAATACAACATCAAAGCATGATCAGATTTGTTTCTTTAAAATTTACAAAAATCTTAAGGTATACATTCATATTTACATAAATTTACAGCATACTTTCTACAAATGATAAGGCAATTTCAGCGGGTAATGAAAAGTTCCCAAATCCGCCATGTTTCCCATCAACCTCTTGGATAATGATTTTGAAGATGGTAACCGATTTAATATTCTCGATTACATTGTCTTCTCCATGCCTAGCTCTTCTAACGATCTTCTCAGAGTTTTCGTATTTAATGTTGTGGGAATAATCTTGTCTTGGATTACTGTTATGAAAACTTTGCTCTCAAATATCCTACACAGACGCGTCTGTATAGCATTTCTCCATCAACATTTCGATTGGTAACTGCAGCAGTATATGCACTGTAGGGTGCATTGTTTTCAAGAATCCATCTCTTGATGCAAAGAGTAATGATAAATTGACATATCTTGATTAGAATTTAGTGGCATATTGCCTCTAAACCTGCCTTCACAATCACCTTGTGAATCGGATAGGAAGATACTTGCACTTCAAAATACTTCCTCGTTATTTGTTTTGCACGGATGCTTGTCAGTTCCACAATATCAGGATCTGCCAACTGTCGCGACAGTGTCATGTTCGTTGGCAGACTCTGTTGGGACCCCCTGTGTTTTTTTAATACCTTTCATTTTTCTATTCTTTGAAAACGAAATTCGGCAAAATTCCCGGTGAAAGCATCAAAATTAAAGGTAGGTAGGCTGCAGAAACCATCAAAATGACTGAATATGTTGGTGCATGTTACTATTATTTGTTTGTAACAATTTTTTATTTTTATCAAAATAATTTGTTGCCTAATTGCTTATTACTTTCTCGTCCTTACTTTGTAGGATGAAAGAGTATTATAACCATGCGCCAGAAAACAGCAAATTTTCGACCGAAAAATTCTTATTGCCAAGCCCTGGTAACGGAAAATTGGAATTTATTCTAGCATGTTGTGTGGTTAGAATATGTTTTGATGATCCTTGATACCGAAAAATCGATTGACGGCAAAATGTCCGTCTGTCCGTCGGTTTACTTGTGGTCAATGTTACCGCCTAAACCATTCAGATGATGTTGGTTTTGCAAACTCAATTTTTTGGAAAGGGATTGAATGTTGTGATACATTTCTCATTTCATCACCTCTACCGTCATTGTCATTTCATTATAAGACCTCACGGGATACTCAACGACGGCCTTCTTGCGAATAGAGGCTTCGGAACTACGATTGTTGTGCCGTCTCTGTGTAAATTCATGACATACGTTAAATAATAAATACTTGTTTTAACAAGGTGATAGCCATGTATTAAGGAAAATGACTATTTTTCGAAGTGATAAGACAAACTTTGCGGCGTGTCTGCTTCCTGTAAGGAAACCGCAGCGCTTCTTCCCCGCTGGTGGGCGCACCGCCAAAGATGGTGGCAATGAATAGTCAAGTCTGTTGTGACGCTTAATCACAATTTTGTGCAAACCAAAAGCCTTTTTAAAAATAAAGATAATATTTACAAAAAGAACTTTGTACTGTGAAGTTTTTATTACAATTCAAGTAATTTTTTTCAACAAAAATGTGTTAAATCATCAGACGTTTCGTCTGTTGATTTTCAGATCTCATCAGTACTTTTACATTAAATCTGAAAATAAATAAAAAAGTTAACGGCCCCCTAATACAATCTCAGATTTTAAATGTTCACTAAAATTACTTTTACAATTACTAAAATATTAAAGAATAATATTCATATATGCCACATTACAACTGTAATTTAACTGCATTTAACCATCCAATAAATGCTTTGTGAAGTAAAAAGTAAACGAAAAGTTATTGTAACACAGTGAGACTACAAACACAAGAGCAATACATTTCCAACATTGGAAATGTTATTGCTCCAATTTTATATAATTAACATCGGAAACAATCCGGGACATAATATTTTTTTAACTTTAAAATATAGTAAACATTCTTCAGAGCCGCTCGCTTTGGGTTTTTATTTTCATTTGCATAAAGTTTTCCAAAGCTTTCTTGCCTTACTACAAACTTGCGTAGTAAAGAGAAAGTATTGTAATGCTGCTGCGAAACGCGATTTTTCAACAGAAAAACTCGTATTGGCGGTACCTGATATAACAAAATGTGGATAATCTTCTTTGACAATGGTAATTCCTACCTCTAATTCGTTGTGTATTCAAAATTCACGTTTTGTAACTTTATTTATTTAAGGTCATTCTATAACATCTAGCGACCCTTATCATTATACATCAGTACAAAAAAACATACGCATTACAGTAGAATCCACGTTTTGCGTGTTCTAGATACCGAATAGTAGTTTAAAGCAAACGCCTGTCTGTCCGTCTGTAATCAACTCAAGCCTAAACCTTTCAAACTTTTCTTCAAAATTTATATTTCCCTATCAACGTGACCGAACTCATGGACCTGTGAATTTGAAACGGATACTTTGAGTTTGGGGAGTACTTTACCTCAAACTCCAAAGACATCAACATTTTTTCAAACATGGCTCCAAATTTTTGATTAAACATTTTCCTCGGATGGAGCAATGTGCATCTAAAATTGATACGTATATAATTTTAGTTTAATTTGCTGAAATTTTAAAAATATGAGAGGTTTAATTTTCTGTAAGTGATTTCCTATAAATCCAACATTGAAAGTACGGATTTTTTAATGAAATGTATTTTTCAGAGACAGTTATTAGTAGTTTTCGCGTAAAATTGTGAAAAATATAGATATATTTTAAACAATTATTTTGTCAAAAATCGCTCCTAATTTTTTCTTTAATTTTTTTTGATAGAATATCAAATTTTTAAAAATGGCACAGGTCCCAGGGTTTTTAAATTGGCAAAAAATATGGACAAAATACAATGAAGAGTATAGTGTAATAAGTTGTGAATTTTTCATTTCTCAAGTGCTGATAGTTTTGTCTTTGAAGAAAATAAATTTTGTTTATTAACAAAAGTAAAGTATTTATTCATTTTTCCATATTCCTTAAATAAATTCTTGGTAAAATTAATTCGATAATATTTGGTATACAAGTCAATGGTTATTTAAGCGCCAAGAGCATTATAGGGGTTCTGATAATACTAGCAATAAAAAGGATTTTTGTCACTAGAAATAAATAGGATTTGATCTTTACAACAACTTAACGCCCGTGGCAGATAGATCTTTCATAGATACAAGTATTTCATTCTAACGATTCAGGGTTACTGGTGCACTAATTAACTACATGTTAACTTGACTCCATTTGTCCTATAAATTACAATTTATCATATCATTATTCCGTAGGAAAGATACGAAATTTGTAAATATGTAACATCATTCATCTGTCTTGGTTGCCATGTTAGGAGTACAAGAATTTGCACTTGAAGAATAAGTAGAAAGCACACAGTTAGAAATTTCTGCATTGCTTTTAATAAAGAGGTACATGAAAGTAATTATCATCTAAGTAAATTAAATTTAATGTCCACGTACAATAACTCAAATAATTAAATTTAATGTACACTACAGTAAATTTAGTGTACATAGGTAAATTAAATGTTAAGTACACGTACAGTCAATTTAATGTCCACGTGCAGTAAATTTAATTAAACGCGTACATTAAATTTACTGTACGTGTACATTAAATTGAATGGACGTACATGATAATTACTTATGTAGAAAGTTCTGACAGTGTACGTATGTAGTAAAGTGACAATGTAAAATTGCGATATTTGTAAATAGGTGGATTTATTTGCAAATACGATCTTTACTGAGTGAATGCCACAAATATAATTTTCCAATTCATTTTTTTTATGCTTTGAAACAATAATTGACATTTTTTACTTTCTTGTATACATACGTATATACAGAGTAATATATGTAGTATAGAGAAAGTTATGTTTTGCTGCGGAAAATCGATTTCGAAATTTCAACCGAAATACACGTTTTGAGGTCTCCTGATACCGAAAAACTGTTTTTTCAAAACGCCCGTCCGTCTGTATATATGTCTCTCCATCTGTCAGTGAACACTGCTAGCGCCTAAACCGCACGTACGATCTTTTCCAAATTGAAGAAACACCTTTCCTCTCGCTCTAGTTGAAGCTTTGAAATTTTGAAAAACATTTTTTAAAAATTGGGAGTACTTTACATGAAGCCCCACGGATATTTTCAAACTTTTCTCAATAACGACTCCAAAACTTTGCTTTAAATTTCTTGTAAGAATACAGTAAAATAGGTTTATTGTTATATGTATATTATAATTTATAAAGGTGGCATATGTCCCACTTACATGGTTAACGCTGAATTTCTGAAAATGGCGAGAGTCTTCCAAAAACTACAAAATTGAAGACAGAGACTTTTCCTTCAAATGCAATTTTCTGTGCATAAATAGTTCCTTCAATACTGTGATACACATTTTTAGGAACGTTTTGTAGTTTTCGTGCAATAGAGCGTACAATATTTGCAATTTTAAAAAATTACAAAAACAAGATTTTTTCAAAAAATTGGCTCCAAATTTTTTTCTTTAAACTTTTGGTAGTGTTAGTGGCAAACTAAACCTATACTATGATATAAACGCCATATTCTTCTATTATTTTGATATTCCAAAAATTACAGAAATGTAATTTATTTACTTGTCTCTCACGTTGGAAATATTTACACTAGAGGCAATTTCTTCACATTATTACATTTGAGAGTACACGTGCTTTAAATAATGTCAAATAAAGTTTCTCGAAAACAACATTTTTCTGTAAAAATTGTCTGAAAAATGGCTCCCAATTTTTCCAATAGATAGTGATTCTTTTCTTTATTTACGTCAAAAACAGTTAAAAAATTGTGTACGATATGCTATGGAAAGAAGTGAATATTGTGCACGTTTTCAAAATTATGTGATCCCTACACTAAGCCATAGACTACTTGAATTTTGAAAAAATCCTTCCGATGTAATAAAATCTATTTCCAAGGATAAATCAGCAATACATGTTTGGCTCTTATCCATGTCCTTCGTCTAGGAATAATACTTCCTGACGCGACAACATGGAAACGATAGTTTGAATAACTATATTTCCCACTGAATTCTAGAAGACGTGCACAGATGATGAAGTTACATTTATTTCCAGAAGCACAACTAGGGACCATGAGATTTACTCCATGGATCAGGGAAACTGGACGAAAAACCTAATCGTGATGGGGGTCATTGATCCGGAGGCTGCAGTACAATACTTGTTACAGGTTGTTGACATTTATACAGTCCAAATGATAAATAATGCGTTAAATATCACTGTCGAAATTAATGTTACTTTCCTTGTGATGCTCAGTATAGTCTCTAATTGTATAGAAACACTTATGCAGCACAAACTATTTCACTTGGTAATTAAATTTTTCTATCGAATGTTTGAATCATTGAATGTTCTCTGGCAAAGTGTTGAAAAATAATGTACATATGTTTTAAGTGAAATTTTTGTAATGAGCTGTTGATACTGTCACCTAATGAATATGATTTCTACGTCGAGTATTATAGTAATAGACTTCGGCTTTTTCTGCAAATATATTCCCGCCCTTAAGCAAGTTATTTTTGACAAAAACCATTGATTCGTAAATCAACAGAAAAGACAAAGGTAAAATTTCTAGTTTAATAAAGAGAGGCTTACAAAATTCACGTGGGAGAGATTTGGTTATTATTCGTACAATTCTTTTTTGTAATCTAAAAGTATGGGAGCTATAAGATGTATTGTCCCAGAATATTATGCCATATCACAGGCGGGAATGAACGTTCGCGAAATATACACAACGAGCAGTATGAAGGCTGACTGAATTTGAAAGAATTCTGAACGCGTAGCATATTGAACTTCATTTTGTGTTCAATTCATTTAAATGGACGTTCCATTTGAGGTTGACTGCATTGAGAGACCTGAAAATTTTGTTTTCTGCACATCAGTCAACGGTACACCGTTCATTTTCAATGGAGTATAGAATTGTTTATTTGAAATGGAAAATTGCATTAAAACCGTTTTTTTCGTTTACAATTAATTTCTTATTACGGAACCAATTTCCAATTTTAAACATCTGATATTGTACTATTTACGGTTTCTTTATTGCAAAGAATGGTCGTATCATCCGCAAAGAGAACTGTTCTTCCGTTTCGCATCGTCGAGGGCATATCGTTTACGTATAGTAGGAAGAGAATAAGGCCTAAAATCGATCCTTGAGGAACTTCACGTGCAATTGGCAAAGAGTCGGACAGGTGTGTACATAATGTTCCATCATTCCAGTAAGGTATTTCCGCTCTCTGAGGTCGTTACTTTGGGCGACGGTAGATGGCAGCTGGCCAGAGAATGGAGCAAGATCTTCAAGCTAGTCCACACAAAAAAAAATTGAAAAATTTGGTACGAGAAAGTCTGTGCGATTCAGTAGCACCTGTAGTTGTAAAAGGGTTTCTATTTTGATGTGATTTCGGAATGTTGTGTAAACATATTATTGCTGGAGTAGAATGTTCATGTCGTTTATATTTAGTAATTAGTAGTGTGTATTACAGTGAATGCTAACATGGACTGAACCTAGTTTACACGTGGTCAGAAGTTAAAGCTTCACTTATTTTCAAAATATCACACTTGGAATTTTGTTATTGACGTAATAACTGTAATTACTCAGTTGCTAGAATAATATATTACAATTTTTTGTTCTACAGGGTTTCAACGATGTCAGTTTTCATGGCTCCAACCAAATACCAACACCAAATATTGATGCACTGGCGTACAGCGGTATAATACTCAACCGCCACTATGTTCAACCCGTCTGTACACCTACTAGAGCTGCTCTCATGACTGCGAAGTACCCAATTCGAATGGGTAAGATTAAATTGATTTTTACTGCCCTAATTTTATAACGTTTTTACACTTTGGAATCAAATAAATTTTTTAAATTATTTTTAATTATGTTTGCCATAGTATTTTATAAAGGAACTCATATGACTCATTTTGAATTGACGTCAGGAATTACAAAATAATACTCTAACCCTCTTTGCCGTTACCTTCGCGAGTTATCTGCATGAGTTTCGAAAGAATGCAAGAACGAACTTTAGACATTTCTTTATAGGAACACAATCTAATCTCTTGAAAATAGGTAAAGAATTTTAGAGGAAAAACGTTAATTATAAAATGTGTAAGAAGTAAATCATAGCAATGATTGGTGGAAATTCGTAGAAAATATTCGCAACCACGTGATATGATGATATAAATATAATTATGATTCCAAAGCTGAGTAAACAATTGATATACAAATTTACATGTATTATATAACATTATAAATGTCTTGATGATAGTTTTGACCCTTGTAAGATGTTCTCTTCAGGTACAGAATAACCCACAAAAAATAATATACCAGCGAATCATGTATTAATTTCATTAGATGTTAAAAGCTTATTCACATGCATTCTACATAAGTTAACTCGCTCGTGGCACATAGCGACATCGCTAGCCTTTCACCACTGAGGTCCGGGTTCGATTCCCGTCGAATCTCATGTGAAATTTGTTCCAACAAAACGAGTTTGGCTGCTTCACGAGGGCTAGTCCAACCCCTCTAAAGTGCCCTAAGCCCTACCCCTATCCTTATTCCTTCCCAATTCTGGTCGCTGTGTAGTGACGCAGGAGCGCGTAGCAGGAGGCGCGTACGCGGAGATGCTATCTGGCGGTCCTCTTGACAACTGACTGTGACATGACGTGACGTGAAACAAACTAAAAACGTTAATGGAGGATTACTCCCCAGCGCCAAGTGTTAATAGAGGATTACTCCCCAACGCTAAGCGCTCAACGCCCGTTAAGAAGTTTTGAGACGCGTTGTGTCGAATTGTAAACGCAACAAATAAAAAAAACTTAATTATGGACAGTGTAAAATCTAGATGAAATCTGATAAATGACTCTCCTATTCATATTTTAGAATCACGGCTAGCGATTAGATTGATTCTTAATTCTTTTACCTACAATATCAAGATTACTGACAGATCCTGGATACTCCTATGGAATTTTCTATATCGTCCTTACTAGCAGAAATTGTAATGAGAGATTTGGAAAACAGATATTTAGCGTTATTAATCACCCCTTTTAAAGTATTTCAGATATGTGGATGACATCTTTTGTATTACTACCCAGAATAATATACCGGAACTATTAGATCTTTCTAATAGTTATAATAACCATATCAAGTTTACGCATGAAATTAAAATGAAGAATAGTTTAAATTTTTGGATAACTATCATATGGGCTGACCAGAAACTTTGATTTAATTATTATCGGAAAGCTACTAGCGCTTGTAGAGTACTTAAATTTTATTCTCCCCATCCGGAATCTCAAAAGTTCCCATTATTTATAACAAGGTGGATAGAGGAGTTCTTTTGGCGGATAATAAACATCACGCGAAATATTTAAAAATTATTTGTGTCTTAAGATATAATTCGTATCCTAGATATTTCATTCACAAATAATTTCTGAAAAGAATCAACAAACTTAAATTAAATTTTTATTTCACATCACTTACAATACAATATTCCACTGTAAGGATATGTTTATGTTATGATAAATTTCCTTAAACTACAGGTAATGATACATTTTCACCCTACCATAGGTAGCAAGATTAAAACACTATTGAATAAATTTGGAGTACGAATGGTTTTCAAAATTTGTAATAAACTAAGTCGATTCATCACAAAAGGTAGAGATACCACGAAAAGCAACCGGATTAAATTCCACTATTTGGTACCACTAAACGCGCACTAAAACAATGAATAAAAGAGCACAAAGACAAAAAATTAACAGCGATTAACATAATTGGCTCCAAGTACAGAATCGACCATAACCACACAATAGATTGAGAAAATATTAATATTTTTGAAACATAAAATAATTATTATAAAAGTTGCTGGCGGATACTTTGTAAATTTTTAATACAAATGGAGCTTTGAACATTAAGACAGACACCAAAAACTTACACAAAACCTATAAATCCCTTTTCATGCAACTTTTGTTAGGAAAAGGTCGACCCTTGTTCCTATACTATACTCGACATATCATTCCTTGTGTATTAATTTACACATAAGTTTTGAATCTGTTTACAATCCTATTATGTTTTGCTTTGGTTGGGTAGTAACATCTTCAATGATATACAATTGTCATATGTTAGATAAGCATTTTCTTGAGAAATGGTGATATTTTGCGTCTCATGTTTAATGGATATTTTGAATGTAACTGCCCGCCACACAAGGTCACGAAGCTCATTAGCAAAGGCGCGTTCGGGGAAGAGAAGCTGATTTTAGTATTTCATAATACCAAACATATTCCAAATATTCACAAAACTGTCGCAATTCTTTTTCTGAACTCTGCTTTCCATCCCTACGCGTTTTCTAATTGTTTGTCTTTCCTTGATTGAAGGAATTGAAGGATTGAAAATTCAGGTGTGTCATAAGTACATATTGTAATAAATTTGTTTATTACTTCAACTTCATTAAAGGGGTTTTATATCGCAGGATGTTAATGGGACCTTGAAACAAAACACTATAAGGACAAGTAATTAAGACTGTACAAAGAATTTTGGACATTATGAACAAACAACTTTAACGTTAATAAGCATATAATAATAATTTAGCGATAGAAACATACGGATAGTTATTGTCATTATCTTCCTGCATTTTTTCTTTTCATACGGTGTTATTATATTCTCATTAAGAAAAAAACTATTTGCTGAAAATAAGCAATTTTCTTTGTACAATCTCAATAATTTATACTTATAGTGTTTAGTTTCCAAGAGCCTATTAATATCTTGTGGAATGACACCCCTTTAAATGAAGTTGAAATAATAATGTTACTTCAATACATACAAAAAACGTATTTTAAATCCTTAAAAGAATCTGAAAATGCGGAAGGATGGAAAGCAGAGTTCAGGGAAAACTGCAACAGTTTTGTGAATATTTGCAATATTTATCGTATCTTCAAATACTAAAATCAGCTTCCCTTCCCCGAGCGCACCTTTGCTGGTGGAGCGCTGCGTGGCCTTGCGTGGCGGGCAGTTACATTCAAAATATCCGTTAAATATGAGACTCAAAAGATCACAATTGCTAATATCATTCTAATCTACCATATGACAATATGTATATCATTGAATTCCCCTTTTTACGCTCGTCATAATAGACTGAAAAAATATGTATTGTTCCATTTGGAAAAACAAAGTTACCTCGAATATCTCGTAAAATACTAGTTATAAAATATAAATAAATACACCGTCAATTAGTGTGTGTGTGTATATATATATATATATATATATATATATATATATATATATATATATATATGTGTCGTGTGTCGTCGGTGTGCGTCTTTAAAACTCTTAATTTCTCGAAAATTTTGTTATGTAACATATGTTTATTTATTTTATTTATTTATTTTACGTCAAAGAAAACAGTTAAAAACTGCGTATGACGTGCTATGGGGAAAAGTGAATTGTGTGCACATTTTCAAAATTCTGTGATCCCTACACTAAGTCATATACTACTTAAATTTTGAATTTTTGAAAGGGAGAAAAAAAACAAAAACTGCCATGTAATAAAATCTATTTTCAAGGATAAACAAGCAATAAATTTTGAATTAGGGCGATATGCATATTTATGAACTTGTCTCTTCATGCTTGTTATGATGAGCTAAAACAATCTATAGGGTTCCATTTAAAAAATCGAAGTTGGGTCAATATCTCTGCAATAAAAAATTAAATAGAATAATATTATGCATGACCATATGTGCCTCTTGCGTATAGTAGTTTCGGTGAAAACCGCATCTCAGTATCTGCAACGGTTCAGGAGAAAATTGAAGGGAACATCTTAGGTGGGCCACACGGTGTGTGTGTCTGTGTGTGTCTATATATATATATATATATATATTCTTTAATTACTACACCTATAGTTGGGTGACCATACAACATGTTATATTTTGATAGTCGGGTGGCATCCATATTATTATGTTTTGTTGTATCACCAATCTACCAGAGGCTTCTCTATCTTGACGATGAATCTACAATGATGTATGATGTTATATCCCAAATGAACTTTGTGCGGTCATACCGAGGTAAGCCCCCTTTTTATTTAAAATCACATCCATGTTTTTATGCTAATATTAATAATAGTGCTAATATTAATGTTACATAGTTTTTTATTGTATTTTAGATTGACCTACACTTTTTTATGAGATACTCTGTACTTGAAGACCCGATGCTAGGTTCGAAACGTTATGTATGTTCAAGACTTTTATAATGGAATATAATAAATGTAAATTTTTATGTTTGTTTTATTGTCCTTATTTCTTCTTAATCTCACACAGACAATATCAATTTTTATATGATATAATATAATTATAAATAATAAAATTGTTACAAAACGAAGTGAAAAATATAACATTGAAAATATTGATTATACAGTGATTTGCGGCTTTCTTTTATTTCTCATTACTTAATATTATGATTTGTTTATTGACAATTAGTGATGAAATATTTTTTGAGCATCTAGCTCATTTCTTTTGTGAAAATATACCGGATGTCCCTCCAACTATGGACCACCCCCATAACTTCTAAACGGCTTATGGTATCAATATGCAGTTTTTGCTGAACAATGCGGAATCACGGGGCACGTAACATGCTGTAGAGAAATTGTCTATAATATTTATGGTCTTCCAGAAATTTAATCATCTTTGATTTTTTAAAATGGAACTATATTTTTTCAGCAATGAATAGATCATGACAATAGGAATAAAATGATGTATCATATGTTAGTATTTTGATAGTAATTTGAGTATAAAATTAGATTTTTGGGCTTGAGATTTTCAAGTAAACGGGCAGCCTTTGCAACAGTCGCCGTTGTGGGAAGATAGCCTTCGCGGCGTCAATACTGTTTTGTGGAGAGGAGTGTGAGAGGTGTGGCCGTGCAGGATGAAGGCGTAACTGCAGCAATTTATAGTCTTGACACGAAAAAACATGAACAAACATCAATTTTGCCGATCAGAATGAGAGATTTTTTTCCCATTTGTTCATCTAATTTAAACTTTTCTTCTTCTGAAATTCCAAATCAACGATAATCGCAAAGCACGAAATAAAAAAAATATTGTAGCAAAAACGATAATAATAATAATAATAATAATAATAATAATAATAATAATAGCGGTAATTTACAAACTTCCAAGAATCGAGCACAGTGCAAAAACAAACCATAATTTTAAAAAATGGGAAGCGAAGGAATGCTTAAATATTTTCATTGTAATATCTGGATTAATTAATCATATATTAAATAGGTAGATACTTTTCTCTTATTATTCACTGTTAATAACCTTTCTATTTAAACACGTACCAAAAGAACAAATCTATAAACATTTTTGAAATACTCTTCAGTTTTATCAGTGTAAATTTAAAATAAATAAACAGAGGTTGTCTGGTATCAAATCTATATTTCTTCTTAAGATCTTTTCGATCGCGTAGCGATCACCGTCAGAGCTTGTAGCTGCTGGGCGGAAAACGAAGTTCTGCCTCTGACGATGATCGCTACGCGATCGAAAAGATCTTAAGAAGAAATATAGATTTGATACCAGACAACCTCTGTTTATTTACTTTGAATTAATAAGGTATCTACATCACCAACAGTCTAATTAACAGTGTAAATTTGCCAAACTTTAACAAAAATTCACATCTGTAATCGCGACTGCTAATACTAATTAGAGTTTCTCACTTCATAGCGCCAAGTGCTGCCACAAACTTGAAAATCTAGGGCAGAAGACGGAAGTGCATTATTTTCTTTTCCATTTTTGAACAGCAGTCGTATGGTTACGAAGTGGACGAGTGATTAAAAATTAAATTTAACAACGAACGGAATTTGGTTGGCTTCTTGTTCGGTTTGAAAATTATATGTATTATTTTCATCTTGCTTACGGTACCAATGTTTATATCGTTCTTTGGAACGATCAATGTTTTGAAATTTCAGTAGAAGACAAAACCCAGATAAATAAATAGAAAAAATCTTCAATTCTGATCGTTAAAATTGGTATTTCGTAATGTGACGTCTGTGTCAACCCCAAAAATTGCTGTAGTAGAGGCATACCTCTTATCCCCCACTGCCACTCCTCGCTCTGTCTCTTCTCTCCACGCAACAGACTAGACGCCGCGAGGACCACCTACCCCGAAGGCGATCGTATCAAGGGCTGCTACACGCTTGCCCATTTAATTCAAACTTACATATCAGAAAGTCTAATTTTATTCTCAGGTTTTCAAGTATCTCAAGTATCAAAATATTAGCATATGATACATCATTTTAATCTTCTTTTTGTTATCCATGCATTGCTGGTGAGAAAAATATATAATTCCATTTAAAAAATAAAAGATGATTAAATTTCTTGAAAACTAAAAAATATTAGAGACAATTTATCTACGGCATGTTACTTGCCCATGATTCCGCATTGTTCAGCAAAAACTGCATTTCGATATCCTGAGCCGTTTAGAAGTTATGGGGGTGGTCCATAGTTGGTGGGACACCTGTATATTAACCAAAGGTGCATCAGATTATCTAAAACTTTCTGATGCAATAGCTGTATTAGAGTCTTTCGAAATGTTAGTATTTATCTCGGTTATCTATAATTGTTTTATTTAGTATTGTTTCGATGAACTACATGCTGTCAGACAGGAACTTTTTGCCACAATAGCATGGGACCACGAAATAAAATATTACTTTAAACTGGAAAATCGTCTAAAATTTCATTCATATGCGTCTTCTAGACTTCAGATACTTTTAAATGCCGAAAATGTAAATCACGGGAACAATTGATTTTGGACATTTAGCACATTTTTAAGGCCCTGACTTTAGGCATTACGTGTCACGCTACTGACTTTAGATAGGCAATGAAGAACCTTACGCGTAATGTAAGGTGCGACTTTACGCTTCACTTAACGGCGCAGCTTTACCTTAGACCAGGCATGTCAAGGCCGCGGACAAAGTAACTAATTTACTAGAGTTCCCGAGCACTGCGTTCCGAACAACTGGCACGAGATTTAAAAATAATGGTTGTGCAAATGACTCCGGAGTGACGATACGTTACTGGATACCTGGTACGAAAAACTTTTGGGAAAGTCTGTTGACAGTTGTTTTCCCAAATATAACTATAATAGTTTCCATTCCCTCTATTGTAGCAAAGAAATTATCTATTAAAATATAATAATGCACCGGTCAGATTTCAATTTGTCAATTGAGAGTAAGATTATACATTTTGAATTGAAATTATTTTGATTATGTAACCGTGTTTACTTGCACAAGTCAATAATTACATTAATTTACCACGTTCAGGGTATGTTTAATTGTTAATGATTCTTGTCTGTTAAGAGTTGTCCGTCTGTAAGCGAGAATTGTTGTCATATATATACTTGTTTTACTTATTCAATATTATGTATATGTAGTACAACAAATAACTAAAAGATTTAATGTAACATAATACAAAACAAAAGGAAGGAAAGAGTTTTCTATTCAAAGAAACTGCTGCCCTTCGGCACAAATATTTCTACAAGGCAGAATTTAAAAAAGAAATAAACGTGAAATGGTAAATAATATAATTATGATTTAAATTTAGATTATTCAATAAATCAAATCTGGCAAACATTTGCGTTTTTTGCCACTATTCCCCGCCTGGCGTAGCTTCATCTTGCACATATGCACCCCTTTCGGGATTTAGAGGGAAAATGAGAGCAGTCAGCTTAAAAGACTGCTCTGTAGCTTGAAACTCCAACATTTTAAACAAATCTTTATTATCATCCCCTTCTTCATACATAGCCGTAGAAATACGCTTCTTTGGTTTCAAATTAAACACACACTTCCTCCGCCAACTTGGGCCAATGGTACTAGTCGACACGTTCCACCATCAGGAGAATTGTCTGTTGTAAACCAAACCTTAATGATCGTTCTACAGTTGCCATTTACCTGTTGCAATTTCCAAACCATCACTATCGATAACTCTAGCATTCTTAAATACTACAACTACTCTCGCAAAATAAAACTTTCCGGTAAGGCTCTTAGAATTTCCTGAGCTCGTAGGAGCGCCGTGGTCCTCAGGCAGGCAAGTAGCTCGCGAGGGTGAAGTTTGATACGCCTGCCTTCGACGAATCGATTCAAAATGGATGTCGGGTTGAGTAAGAGGTGGCGTGAACGCGTAGAACATTGTGCTAAATATGCGGAAGGTATGGCGCATGGGTTTCACCTATGTTATGATTTTGCTTGACAGATGGACGAACGGAATGATCGATTAAAGAGTGATTCCGAGTGCGTCAATTGCTAAGGTCATTAGTCCCGTGAGTGTAGTGCATGTGCCGCCAAAATCATGAGATTGATTTTTACTACGTTACACAACTTTTTCTACAATTCAGTCTAACAATAAGATTTGAAGTAAGTTTATGAATGAAAATTTGAAAATTCTAAAATCATATACGTGATATGATATTATACAGGTGCAGGAGGATATGTAAAAAAGTGATTGAGCTGTTGAAAAATATAAATGCTGAAAGAAAATATAATTGAATGTTTGTCTTTACGGGATATGCAACGAAGGGAAACATCGCGGGACGTCTCGGAATTATTGAGAACCAGTGGAGAAGAAATTGAAAAACACGTTGTACTTATCCGTATTTTCTGTCATTTTCATTTTCACGAATAACAAATATTTAGATTGCATTATTATTTCAAAGGGACAAAATTTACCATTTTTCTCTCTCACTTCGGATAGTTTGTGCTTATGGCAACTGAGAAAATGTATAGAATATTAACAAATGGAATTTTAGCCTTTAGAATGTAAATATTAAAATATTAAATGGTCAATAAGTGATAACCGGTCAATGGGTACAAAAATTGCCCAAGATTGTGAGACTTTGAAAATAAAAATTTGTTTTGCTATATTACAGTTCAAACTTCGCCTATAATTAGTGATGTATAATAATACGGTCACCCAGCTCATGGACAGCGTGCTATATCTATTGTTATATTAGTGTATTATGAGACGGTGCTGGGTTCGATTATTGACCGGGGCGAAACTGAAGCTGGCAAAAGTCGTATTAATCCGTCGGTAAAATGGCAAATGAGTAAATACATTCATAACAATGATAACACAATTTATGTCGTGCCAAGAATGTAAATGGGATTGTCGATGCTAAACGTCTAAGAGATTCTCGAGCCTAAATCCCAATATTTTCTCAGTACCAACAAATCCCCATATTTCATACCAATATGTAAGAGTAGATTTGATTATCTAAAAAATACGAAAAAGATATTATTATAAATAATTTTAATAGTATTTTAAAAGAATGCGATTATTGCAGATCATCAACCAAAATATTTTTCAGAAGTACTCTTATTTTTTTTAATTAAGGAAAGAAAATTTAAAGAGACAGATGATTGGCCCGGTGGCCGAGATCCCTAAAGCAGTAATGGTGTAGTGATCTGGGAACGAAGTGTCGCGGGTTCGAGACTCGCCTCGGGCATCGTTGTATTTGTGTTCGTCCTTTCACCCTTTGTCATCACCATTTCGTTTCATCTTCATAGTTACCACAACGTCACCTCCAATAGTGGTCGCTAATCTCGTAAATGTTGTTGAACACTTGTTTTCTCAGGGCCATAGTGACTTAGGTAATAAATCCTCACAACAGGATCTGCCTCTGGGGATTGTGAAAGCCTGTTCATGTAATCATAAAAACAATGAACAAGATGAGCTCATCATTACGCGAGGAGGCGTTTGAATTACACAACATACAGTTCTCGGAATCAATTACAAACTAACTGTAGAGCATTACTATCTATCTATTATTACTATGTGCTCCGTGTGACCACAGGAGGTTCAATGTATGAGTGTTTGAAGAATATAGTTCAACTAGTGGTGCTAAACATCACGTACTTTTCCACCCCTACTTTCACGCAAAATTCCTCCGATTTTAAAAAAATTGTACATGATCGTATTTCAAAATCTGTCTTTAAGGAACAGGTATCATTAAGGGGGAAAATCTCAATCTTTATAATTGTGGTTGTAGGAAGTCGCCGACAAAATTTTAATTTTTCCAATTTTAGAAGAATCAGTTTTCAACAAACAGGACACCTGCACTATTCTCTTAAACGTCTTTCACACAATTCAGCAACAACATTTAATTAAAAACAGACGGACAGACAGACATTTTGCCGTCATTAGAGTTTTCGGAATCAACGACCCACAAAACATGCATTCTGGCTACACCATGTGTTAGAGATGAAGAATTTAGAGAGAATTTTTTCTAAATTTATTAACTGGATATATCAACATTCTCGTTACCAACGCCCTGTAATACGAGATTTTTCTGCCGAAAATTTGCCGTTTTTTCGCGTAGCATTACATAACTTTCTCTTTAGCGTAGCGAGAAAGTAAACAATTTCCGAGGGTTTGCCAGCAGATAGATAATTCAGTCCTACTTCGTTTGTAACATTCAAGAGAGAAAAATTTTGTAAATTAATTTATTCCGTAATATTCAAAGATATGGATTGATTGTGAGATATGTTAATGATGTGATTGTGGATTTCATTGATTTCGGTCGTATAATTCATGGCATTAATCGTGGGGACGAAAAACGAGCGAGATTCTATTACCTGCTAACACCCCGCATGAATTACTAAAATAGGAAGTAATTACACGCTGGTTGAACCGAATCACTTTCATTACATGCTAACTTAACATCCACAACAGCTCAGGATGTACTAATTTTCTTCCTTCTCACAGCAACACAATGTATATATCGCTTAACAAGTTATGCGTCTAATCTATCCCCATCTACAGCACCGTGACAACTATCACGACAGTTCTCCAAAGATATTATTACTTTGACATCACATTTACATCATATCTGCTTCAGTAGAGATTGCCGTGGTGTTGCTTATTTAGTGCTTACACATTTATCCCTGCACCTTTCCACGTCTGATTATTGTTTATTTATTTATTTGTTTATTTATTTAAAATGTTATATATAATCATAGATAAATATGATACTTTAGAAGAAAAATTAGAAAATCTGGAAGAACCTTTAAAACTTCCTTACTTTGAAATTCTCATTGCAATAAGAATAATTCTCAACAACATGCAGTTTAAATTTAACTCAAATTGCTTTCAAAAAATACAAGGTACACACATTGGAGGTCCCATTAGTAGTTTATTTTCAGAAATTGTAATCAGAAACCTCGAAAATTCTGTCCTGTCAAAAACTGACACATTTGTTATGACACCTTCCTCATTATAAAAAAAGATAAGTGGGATGAAACGCTAGAGAACTTTAATAGCTTCAATCCAAATATACAGTTTACTATAGAGAAAGAAGCACATAATATTTTAAAGTTTTTGGACTTTTCTGTCCACAGAACAAAGAAAAGATTTTTACTAATTGGTACAGGAAATCTACAAATTCAGGAAGAATTTTGAATTATTACTCTAAACAACCTTTTAAACCAAAAACGCACAGTTGCCTATAATTTAATTGACAGAGCTATTAAGGTGTCTGATCAAAAATTCCATTATCAAAATATTCACATTGTGAAATCCATGCTCTTAATGAATATCCTCCAAAAAGTATTGAAAAATTTGTGAAAAGAAGGCTCTCTTTTCTTAAAGTACAACATTCTACAATTTCAAAATCTGCAGATTATAAAAAACATTGTTATTTCTTATATTCCAAAATTTACTCATACATTCATAAAACAACTTCCCAAGACAAAATTATAGATTCGTACAACAAATTTTAAACAAAAAAAACTTATTAAGAATAACAAAGATTGAACTGAAAACGTGGAAAAACAAGATGTCGTATATAAAATTAATTGTACCTAATGCCTCAAATCTTATGTTGGCCAGACACTAAGGAAACTTAATCAATGAATATAAGAACATCAAAGAAACATTAAAGAACGTTTCCAAAACCTAAGCTCGGTTTCGAGACATCAGATTGAGACAGGCCATAAAATGGACATATTTCAGACAAATTAAAATGTTGGACCATGAACCGCGGAAGGCGCGATATTAGTATCTGAGACATTACACATAAAAATGAATGCAACTTTAAATACTATGATAGAATCCAACAATTTCACTGATATTTACGACTATTTTCTTTTCCAATTTAACAATGAAAATGAAAATTAATTCTTCCTCATTGTTTCCTCCCCATTCCTTGGCCGTTGAATATTACACGTTTCGCCTTGTAACCGTCTTCAGTATTCAAACAGACTGTAAACGATGGTAATAATAATAATAATAATAATAATAATAATAATAATAATAATAATAATAATAAATAATAATGTGCATAATGTAAATATGCTAGTATAGTAAGATTCCAAACCGTAATTTATAAGGTAAACTTCTGTCAACAGATTTTTATTGTAAAATGTGTTAAAAATTATGTACTAAAAATTGTTAAAATGTACAATTAAAAAACAAGTCTGAAGATGGCTAAAAGATGTAGCCGAAACGTGATGTACGCCAAATTATTCTTGAATGTCAAAAATAAGTGGAACTGTTTGATTAATAATAATTGATAAACATTAATTGAAGAGAAAGAAGAAGAAGATTATTATTATTATTATTATTATTATTATTATTATTATGTCTTTATTAATGGCGAGGTTAAGGCGAAAGCTGGTAGTGCAAAACTAAGGGACATCTTGCCATACACCTTAAGCGACTGAGTGATTCCAGCAAAACCTCAATCAGCATGGCGGCTTAGAGCCGAACAAAATACCGTTAGTTGTATCACAAAGTATTCTTTGCAATACTAACGTTATTTTTATGTCCATTAGTGCACATTATAAATACTAACTGAGATGGTTCAGGGCAAGAATTGTGGCCACTGCTATGACTCTGACCGGGAGGTCCTTGGCTTCATGCCCCAACGGTGTAGATAGAGTTTTGACGTTGGCTAGATATCTCTACCGGACGCACTCTGGAGGGCAATTCTAAAGCCCATCGACCTTAAGATATCTTTTCTTCCTTTTCTGTCCCCCTCTCACCTTTCTCACACTAATTTACCCTTAAGGAATTTACCACACATTTCGGGAGACTGGTTGGAAGCTTAGAGCTGCGCTGCTAATGCTGCGAGGAGGGGGTGCTCGCTGGAGAAATACCTGGAGGGAAAACTCTGCTAGCAGAAGGATAGGGCGTTACCGTATCTGACGTTCCATTGGGGGAGGAATAGCGTCATCTCTCCGATATAACATGCATTATCCTTGTTTATTATTTTTTACTTTTGACGCCAAAAACACTTAAAAACTGTGTGTGACGTGCGATGGTGAGTATATTCTCTGCACATGTTCTGAAATTCTCGGATTCTTTCCCTAAGCCACTTACTCGTACAAGTTGACTTCTGAATACAGATGAAATGAACATTTTGGGCAAGAATTGCTAAGAAAAATTCACGCCATTGTAAATTACTGGACTTATGGGCGCAAGTACTTAGCACTTACGGATCGGGAGCGGTAGCCCAGTGCATCAACTGATGTCACTGCAGCGCCTCTGACCGGGAGATCCGTGGTTCGAGTCCTAATGGCGGCAGGATTTTCGACACTAGCTTTTCAGCTAGGTCGAATTCAGTCGCTGTCTCGAGGAGAATTCTAGCGGCCGGCTGCTCTGATCGGTAGTTTTCCGTGGTTTCTCCGATCAACACCAGGCGAATGCCGGAGCAGTACCCTACCAAACGGGCCACGGACCGCGCGCGATCTGTCCTTCCTCTTCCTTGTCCTATCATCTCCTCTTACACACACACACACACACACACTAACATGTACCACACTACCACATTCCGAGAGACCGGTCGGGAGCTTAGAGCTTGTCCCGACTGGGCTGGGGCCCCGCTGGTGGGAGAGTCCTGGTTAGGGGGAAACCCCGCTAACCGACGGTAGGTCGGTGCCGGATCTCGCCATCCAGCGGGGGAAAATAACCGCCATATCTCGAGAAAAACATGCACTAGAACGGGGCTAATGACCATAGCAGTTGACGTGCCCGGAAGCTCAAAATAATGCATGAATCAATCAATATTAGAATTGAAGTAAAGTTAGAATTAGGTAGGTAGTGTTGGTGATATACGTTCTACATCCTGTCTGTTCGGAGGCGCAGCGTATCATCCTTGTTCTCCTCAGGTTTGCAGGGGACTCCGCTGATCCCCGGAGAACTGCGCGCCATGCCGCCGGGGAAGATCCTCCCGGAGTACATGGGTGCGCGCACGCCGTCGGCAAGTGGCACCTGGGCTTCTACGACGCCGACATGACTCCCACGTACCGCGGCTTCGACTCGCACGTGGGATACTGGAACGGCCTTACCAGCTACTACGACCACGTCATGGGCATCTCGGTAAGTAGGAAACTCACACGTCTCACCGACCGCCTGTGTGTTTACTTTCTAGCCTTACGAAGTTCATCGTAAGAAGAAAATTCTTTTGTCGCAAGTTGACCATTTCGGGACCACGCTATCGTGAAACCCATCAGGGCTCATTCATATTTATCAAGGGTAGGTGCACGTCACTTTTACGGGGGTATCAGCATTTTAATGCTGAATCCTTTTTTACACCCAGGGTTGTAAGCCCTGGGGATGCGGTGAAATGATAATGATGATGAAGGATGACGTAGAGAATCCCAAACATAGAGACACACACAAACACAGACATGCCCGAAGCGGGACTCGAAACCGCGATCCTTCAGCCCAAGACCCCACGGCGCTACTGCCTTAGCGATCTCGGCTACCCGGATCAGTGAAGAGAAAATTACGTAATTGTTAGCTGGATAACGGAGAATTTTCACCAGAAAAGTTCTTATTGCCGGGCTCCGGTACAAAAAGTGGATAAATTCTGTTGCTAAATTTAGAAAATATCCTCAAAACGTGATGTCGCCAGAATCCATATTTTGTTGGTTCTTGATACCGAAAAAGCGATTTTTGCTTTAAAAAAATGTAAAAATCATCTCTTTAAAAAATGTACAATAATTAAAAAAACGAGCTGCTTTCTATTAAATAGTGTCTAAAATTTATGCAATTTCTAAAAGAATTATTTTCTCGAACCCGCACGAAGATTTTTCTTTCAAGTTTGTCCACGTATGTAACAACATATGGCAAATAAATAATGTAATAATGCTATAGAATGGCACTAGTTAGTCTATGGCAGACGTCGCACTAGTCAGTTTTCTAATCCCTTTAGTCTGGGCTAGCTTTTTTGTTAGGACTTATTCTCTTCCCAGCTGCCTTCTTTTGCAACTCAAAAAACATTTTTTCACTCATTCTAAATTTTTCGGCTCCCTAATGCCAGAACTGAAACAATTAGGTCTTGTGTAATATAGAAGTGTCCAGCCCGTGTCCAGCCCGCTTGGCCAAGGCCATCACCAAGATTCTTGCCATTCGGCGCCTGAGTGACGCAGTGGTACGAGTGTCGGTAGTTTAATCTGAGGATCTGAATTTGAGTCTTGGAGCGGGAATAAATATTTGCAGGTTCAAAACACTTTTGCATGTTTATATAGCAGTATAATATAGCGGAGCAGTGAGAAATGATGCGCCAAAGTATGTGCTTTAGTTTGTTTTCATTCTTCTTCTTCTGATGGATCGATAGTTCTGTAGATAATGATAATAGTAATAATGAAAACAATAATATTTTACTGATATAAACATTTCCTTACAATTTTTCTCGTCTCTTTATGTGTATCTTGTATGTTCTCGTGTATGCTCAATTTTACCACATCCCATACACAACTATTTACTACAACAATTATGTAAGCATTTAAATATACGTTTCTGTCACAGTCCAGAGGAAAATTATAATTTCACTGTTGAGTAAATTTAGCAAAATAGTGTGCAATGTCTGTATTACAAAGGGCACATTGCAAATAAAATAAATAAAATTTTCATAGTGCAGATGCAAAAGGGTGTGTAAACTTATAGCCACCACATGTTGCATTGTCCTATTTGTTACTGTGTATAGTTGTAGTGGTTGCTCCCAGACGGTGCCGTCTCTCAAAAAAATCTGTCACGGGGAAAACTGCAAAAGTATTATTCTTATATTAAATTGACTCGTTTACTTTGTGCATACCAACAGATCTAGTTTTGAGGGCGAACATAATTTCATGCGCCCGCGTAAGTAAACGATCAATGTTTTTTGAATGAGCCGCTTAGCGAATTCTGGCTTCGCCATCTCAGCCGTTGCATGTTAGGCAATGGATGAGTGCATGTGGAAGAGTTAGGGTTATGAGAGTTCGATTGGGAGTAGGTAGTTTGTAGGCCAGGGTCTGGGACTATTACTTAAACTGAGAACAAAAACGTTTCTTCTAATGTAAAATATTATTCTATTTCTTGCATATATATTTGTAGAAATGTCTCTATTTCCAGCTCAATCATATCGTTAGCTGACAACGTAAAAGTATTTTTAGAAGGATTTATATCCTGTACGTGTAAACCGATCGTATACACTTCATGCTATAGTTTTACCATGTTTCAGAAATATTCTGAAAGAACAAAATGTTCGCGACTGATCATTTTTACACACGCTGGCTCTTCTAAATCGCAACCAACAGGCTGCCATTGGCATGTAATAGACACGGCACTGAGTCCAATTTATTTTTTATAGTGCGCATCCAATATATTTGTCTTTTTCTCCTTTCTCTTTTGTCTTTGGTTTTTCCTTTAATAATTAGTTGAAGGATATTTTGTTCTATTATTTCTCTTTTATGACTAGATTATGCGCTTGTTTTATGGTTACTAATAACTAACGATATCCTTATCTACAGTAAGAGTTCATTAGTTACCCATTCGGCGTTCTATTATACATAACTAGCTGATTATAATTCACTTCTGAGCTGGGATAACAAGAGTTTACTCCATGATGTGCTAGATGTTCAGAATTTTAGACACAATATACACGTTACTGTAACAAAATGAAAGTTTTTCACCCAGTTTGCTTGCAATCAACCTATAATTAATATTAGAATAAAATAAAGGTATGATACATGAAACGTATGAATGAAAGTTCTAATACGAAGAAAAATAAGCAAAAAATCTTCATTTTTAACATACTTCGAAAGAAGCAGGTTATATAATTCGTCGTGCATATTCTCTCAGACATAACTTTCGAAATTTTACTCCGCCTTAATTGTTTTGCTTCAAATGGTAATATTTCGCGGCAAAACCACGGTAATTTTTCGATATTCTGGGTTTTACAGACTCACCAAACCATGTAGTAGTGCAACACTTGAACCCTTCAAAAAATTTTAGCGCCTAAATCATACATGGAAGTTTTCCTGAAATTGACTTTCGCCGATCGATCTGGCTCAACTCATGGCCCTAAGAATTTAAGACTTTTTAATTTTGTGATTACTTTATAGAAAGCTCATATTACGTTTTAAAACTTTTCTCCAATACGGCTGCCAAGGGTATAGCCGAATAACGAGGTGAAAAGTGTCCCCAAACAAAATCAATAATCGCGATGCTCGTTTGAAAGACAATACAAGCAAGTAGTGCAAACCTTGAACCGTTCAAAAATTTTAGCGCCTAAATCATACATGGAATTTTTCCTGAAATTGACTTTCGCCAATCGATCTCTCTCAACTCATGGCCCTAAGAATTTAAGACTTTAATTTTGTGATTACTTTATAGAAAGCTCATATTACGTTTTAAAACTTTTCTCCAATACGGCTGCCAAGGGTATAGCCGAATAACGAGGTGAAAAGTGTCCCCAAACAAAATCAATAATCGCGATGCTCGTTTGAAAGACAATACAAAATGACGTAGATTCACAAAAAATCAGCCTCCTAGGGCAATTTGTTGCAGAGATAAAAGAAACGTGTTTTGCATGTTTTATTTTTTTCTCAACATCTATTGGATGTATGATGCTGAAAAAAAAAAAAATTGCAGAGACGGGGAAACATAGTTCAATTTGAAGGTATTTTTGTCAACGAATTTTGTCGCCAAATTAATTTAGGAAAAATAAATAAAGTTTTAAAATTGTTTTTAATATTTAAAAATACGAAATATCACCCCTACACCTAATACTATAATTTATAATTTGTTCTTATTATAATCTATTAGTGAGTGTGAACACTGAATTTAATTAGATTAGATTTATTATTAATTCTGCAATTAAATGTCGTAACATGATGGCAGAATATCTTAACTTTACATGCAATAAGCTGACATTGACTAACAATAAATTACAAAAAGTAGTTAATAAAAAACAATAATTAATAATAAATAGTACATAATATCACCGCGCAAGCCTTACTCCACTTCACTTTGATGCACAACACTTAACTGTGATGCATTTCGTCCGCATTCATTTGCCTCCCCGGCATAACACAACACTGCGCTGCACGACATAAATAGTAATAAAATAAAAACGATAATAATAATAATAATAATAATAATAATAATAATATAACTATATTATAATAACAACGACAATTAAACAACGTACTTAATAGATAAGACTACTAAATCAGTAGGAACTTAACAGTAATATATTGACTTAAAATATACATAATTAGGTAAAAAACTAATTTTGATATGCTTCTACGTACAGTATTATTATCAATGCTTTTATGTACCGTTCACATGTCCTGAATATAAAAACTGCGTTTGTACCATCAAGATTTCTTTATTGTGACTTTTACTTAGTCGCTGCATGGCATCGCTATATGGTTCCTAATGCTTTTACCATTTGCAGAAATTGTAATTTATATTTTATAAACATGGAAAATTACTCAAACTTTGTTTAACTTCCTTCATTAAGATAAACATTTAAATCTGCATGTATCAATTTTGTGATGTATGGTCGGTGCCACCTAAAAGTGTGCAAATTTTGCAAAATAGAACGGAGTAAATAATGATGGAAATTCGCATTTATCGCTGATTTGCTTATTCATATGTAAACTTAGTTACGGATTTAGTTAGTTTGCTTTGTTTTATTATGTGATAACGCTCTTTCATATTCACTCTATAAAAACTTCGCATTTGGTACGTGGAATCTCTTTGACATCCAATGATGGAACCCGGGCACTGTCAAAGAGTAATTTGCTCCTGCATTTACTTGTACCCTGACTCCATCCGTTCTGTTTATCACAGCATCAGTACAGTAATATTCGGGCCACATTTCTTGCTGTCTCGATACAATCTAATATATATTATTATATTATTCTATATATACAATCTAATATACATATATATATAGATTGTATCGAAAAAATTGAAGTCAATGGCTTGGTGAAAATAGTTTTCGATGCAAGAACAACATCGGCACCAATAAAACCGTTTTTAAAATGGGTATATGGATGCCACAAACCCCATAAACACCACACTTTTCAGCCTTTCTCGCTTCCTTTAAGAAACTAACAAAAAATCATTTAATTTATTTTCATCAAAGGATTTTTGGCTGAGGTAGTGGCCACGTTACCTGGCAATCATTTTATGACCATTAAACATTACTTATTTGACTCACAGTGTGCAACATTCGCCCGAATTTGGCCATTTTTACGTTAAAAACCATAGAAATATACATTCTTCAAATGGCTCTAGCTCCGCCAATTTGTAACCAAACTGCTTTGAATTTAGATAATATTAAAGCGCAAAATCTCTACTTTAAGAACTTTGCTTCGCACAATTTAACTATTTCGCTGCAGTCGGCTAAAATTGCACCGCGCACCATCACTGATTTCGACTCACATTTGAGACGCACTCTTCTGACTGATTTATCTATTCTCTATTTGGCTGCATTGAACATATTTGTAGAGATATCAAACAGTTTTTGATATTATATATATATATATATATATATATATATATATATATATATATATATATATATATATATATATATATATAATATCTGCGAGTTTGTACGGCTGACGCCGCTTCTCGCTTGTCAGTTTCCACCTCTTCCGATCTTCTCAGTCTCCATCCTTGAGGCCTCTTGCCTCCAATTCTTCTTGGATGTCCTTTCTCCAACTTCTTGGTGGTCTTCCACGCTTCTTCCTGTCTGGAGGTGTTCATGCCGAGATCTTCTTAGGCCACCTATTGCTTCCCATACGTTGGAGATGTCCATACCAATTCAAATGTTTTGTTCCAATTGAATCCAAAATGCTGCTCTCCACGTTCATCATTTGTTTGATTTCTAATGTGATCCATCCTGAACACCCGGCAGCATCTTCTCCAGTAGTCCATTTCAAGAGCCATCAACCTACATTTAGCCCTTTTGTTCAATGTCCAGGTTTCAGCTCCATATGTACTTATGCTCTGTACGATGGTTTTAAAGATTTTATTTATTTTACGTCAAAAAAAACAGTTAAAAACTGCGTATGACGTGCTATGGGGAAAAGTGAATTGTGTGCACATTTTCAAAATTCTGTGATCCCTACACTAAGTCATATACTACTTAAATTTTAAATTTTGAAAGGAGAAAAAAACAAAAACTCCCATGTAATAAAATCTATTTTCAAGGATAAACAAGCAATAAATTTTGAATTTTGAAAGGGAGAAAAAAACAAAAGAACTCCCATGTAATAAAATCTATTTTCAAGGATAAATGAGCAATAAATTTTGAATTGTGAAAGGGAGAAAAACAAAACAAAAAACTCCCATGTAATAAAATCTATTTTCAAAGATAAATAAGCAATAAATTTTGGCTCTTATTACTTCCTGCCGCGACAACATGGAAACGATAATTTGAATAGAAGACGTGCACAGAAAATGAAGTTACATTTATGTCCAGAAGCAAAACAAGAGGCCATCTCAGCATTTGCTCAATGGATCAGGGAAACTGGACGAAAAACCTGATCGAGATGGGTATGAGCTTTCTTCTGTTTTGTGACGTTTTTGCTCCAGAGGAGAGAGTTTAACTGTCTTATCACTCTCTTTCCCTGTCCTATCTTGTTGAAAATGTCATCTGAGCTTCTTTCCTTCGAGGAGAGGGTAACTCCAAGTACTTAAAAGTTTCACTCTGTTTAATTTTCCCTGTAGCGACGTCCAGATCCTCATATTCTTTATCTCCTGCTATCATTATTCCGTTTTTTAAGGTTTATTGTGCCCCTTGTAAACATATAACTTGCATCATCTTCGTCTCCAGCTATGGCCACTCGATGACTCAGCTATGACTCACACATCGGCAAATAGCAGAGTGTACAGTATATCATTTCCTATTGGCAATCCCATTCCGCTACACTTCCTTTTCCAATTTTTAAGAGCTTCTTCAAGATACATTTTAAATAAGAGAGGAGCTAATGAGCAGCCTTGTCTTAACCCCTTGTTCACATGAAATTCTGGAGAAAGTTGTTTACCTACTTTGACAGAGCTGCTACTATCACACTATAATGCATTGATAGCATTAATATAGGTTGGCTCGATACCACTTTCTTTCATGCTTGGTCATAACTTATTTAATGACACTGTATCGTATGCCTTTTGCAGGTCAGCAAATATGAGATGGACATTCCATCCTCTTTCAACTTGTTTTTCTATTAGAATTTTTAAGGTGAAGGTTTTGATATTACGAGACTATAAACATCACTATATGGCATTTGAAAGCCCATGATTTCCTCTTCGTTTCGGTGCGTGGAATAGTGTCCATGTCGTCGCACCCACTGGCCTGCCCCACGCACTGCCCGCGCCTAAAGAAGGCACACTGATTAATGCATTAACCCGTGTCGGAAGTCACAACGTGTTAGTTGCAAAATTAGGTAATCAAGTTCAATAGTCAACTAATTGCACATAAAAACTCACAATATATATAAACCAAATTGCCAACCAAAATAGAAAGTGCTACTCCTTCAACAAGTGACGCCCTTGTGAGATCCTTCTTCTCGCCTATGTTTTCGCAGCAAATAATCTCGTTCACAGAACTGTCACTAAAGTGTTAACTAAAATCGCAGGAAATATTTCGCGTTGTATTAAGCGCAAAATTGAAATCCACAAAGACGCAGAGGTCAAAGTTATTATGTGCAGTACTTATAATAATATGTGTAGTTCGTACAAATATTGTGTACGCTGGGACTGAAGTGAATAGAATAACTGAACTACATATTCATAATTTAATACTATTTTAAGCATCATACTTATAAAGTCAGTAACATGAAAGTAATTAATATTTAATATAAATAGAAGCAACGACTAAGATGAACAATTGTTAGTTTTATAAATCGGCGGCGCCGTGTGCTGCTTGCTTTTTTGGCTGCGTAATGCTTGCACAAGGAAATGTCAATAAATCGTTAACTGAGGTTTTGAAATGCAGAAGAAATCTGAAAAAAGGAAAGGGTGGCTTTTCGGAATGCATTAATGAGTGCGCCTCCTTCCGCGACGCGGGCCCGGTAAGACTGTGGTGCAGGCCAGCGAGTGCGTTGAGATAGACACTGTTGATTGTTGAACTTGATTACATTATTTTGCAACTAAGAAGTTGTGACTTCTGACAGGTTAATTCATTATTTTTATTCATTTATTAATATTAATTTTAGTAAAACCTTAATCCGTTCAATATTCAAATTACAATAGTTTATACTATTATTCTACAATTATGTTTTTCATTATTTATCTTTTCTAATAAACATAAAACAGCAAACCTACGAAAATTCATAAAACAAAACCTAATTTTGAGAAAAAATATACTAGTAAATTACTGTGTGATTTATACTGAGTCGAGTGCAAATTATAAGATAAATGTTTGAAATTTTTGGGGAACTGTAGAGAATCTAAAAGGCTGCAATTTGTATTTAGCCCTTTTTATAATCTGGGTCAGAACATGAGATATTCTTAAAAAACAAAGGGAAAAAAGTAACTTTTTCTATTTTTCTCTTAAATATTGTTGTTTGTAAGAGTCCAAATCGGACATAAGCTTCTGAAAAATTTCTCGAAACATCTTTACAGGTTATAGAAAGTCGCAAGGATAAGTAAAGTGCATATTCGTCGGCGTAATGTGGTTAAATAAATTTGAACTTTTATAGGAAGCTGAAAAACACGTTTTTTTCATTTGTACGAATTACTCTCGGTAAATTGGTTTAAATCCGGCGAGAAACTTGTTTTTACTTTCTCGTATACATACTATATACGGAGTAATATACGGAGTATAGAGAAAATAACTTAATGCTGCGGAAAATCGATTTCGAGGTTTCAAAGGAAATACACGTTTTGGGGTCCCCTAATATCGAAAAAGTGTTTTTTTTTTCAAAACAGGTCTACCTGTCTGTGAACACTACTAGCGCCTAAACTATGCGTACGATCTTTTCCAAACTGAAGAATCCCCAGTCGATCTGGCTCTAGTTGAAGCTTTGAAATTTAAAAAGAAAATCTTTAATATTTGGGGGTACTTTATATGAAGCCCACCAAACATTTTCAAAATTTTATCAAAAACGGCTCCAAATTTTGCCATTAAATTTCTTGTAAGAGTAGAGTAAAATACACTTATAAAGGTGGCATATATCTGATTTACACGGTTAACGCTGAGTTTTCGAAAATCGCAGAAGTATGAGTTTCTTCGGCGTCTTCCTACACCTACAAAATGGACGGCGGAGATTTTTCCTTTAAATGAAATTTGTGGTCCATAAATAGTTCTTTCATAAAGGTCACGTAGATCGTTTTGAAAATTTTAGTAGTTTTCGTGCAACAGTGCATGCAATATTTGCAATTTTACATAGTTAGGAAAACAAGATTTCCCCAGAAACGGGTACAAATTTTTACTTTAAATTTTTGGTATGTGTACCAAAGGTACCCTATACGATGACATAAACGCCATATTGCTCTATTCTTTTTTTTTTCGAAAATTACAAAAATGTAATCTTTTTGGCTTGTCTTCCACGTCGATAATATTTATACGAGAGGCTATTTCTTCACGTTATTATACTTATGAGTACATGTGCTTTAAATAATGTCAAATAAAGTTTCTCAAACATTCAACAGTTTTCTGTTAAAATGAGCTAAAAGTTTTGCATTTTCAGGAAGGCTCAAACGCCATTTTCTCCGAAATGGCTCCAGATTTGTTCTTCAAGTTTTCCCAATGGATAATGCTATTTCCATTGTTTAATATGACGTAAAGTTATGGCATTTTGGTTTATACTTTTGATGTTTTTTTTCCAAAAATTACACAAATATAATTTTTTTCAAATACCTCTCACGCCGTGAGTATGGACATTTCCATCAATGTTTATGCACATTTGCGCGTGGATGTGCTTCGAATGACTTCCAGTGCAGTTTTTCGAAAACTAAATAGATTTTCGAGAAAAAGAGCTTCAAATTTCGCATTTACGGTAACGCTTAATCGTTATTTTCTTAAAAACGGCTACGAATGTTTCAATGAAAAATTTGTATTTATGACTAGTTTTTACTTTTCTTTAATATTCTTGAAGTAATAATTCGGTTGTACTACTAGAAATGCAAAAGGTGGAGAAAATGTCAAAAAAAGTACTTTGGGCGACAATAGATGGCAGATGGCCAGAGAATGGAGAAAGACCTTCAAGCCAGACCACACCAAGGAAATTAGAGAAATGTGGTACGATAATGTCTATGGCATTCTGTATCATCTCTAGTTTTACACTTCAATTAGTATTTTCAACATAAAAATGTTTTGGTCATCGGGGGCAGTTTTCCATATCTTATTCCGCTATCCCCTTTTTGGCTTAAACGTTGTTATCAAAAGAATGGCGCTGGTCTCATTTTCGTTGAAACTCTTGATTTTTTTTAAATTGTAAAAATTAAAAAAAAAATTCGGCATCTTCCTACTACTAGAATATTAAAAAAATATTTTTCCTTATTTAAATATGTTGTTTATAGACAGATATTGAAATAAGGCCATGCACAAATTTTCGAAAATATAAATATTTTTACATACATTGCGTGAGTAATGGGCAATTTTCCCTCGTATGTAGCAAGAGAAAAAATGGTGCTGGCTCCATTACCAGCGATTTTTTTTTGTATTTTTGAAAATTGAAAAAAGTAATATTGGAAAAGTTCAATATTAATGGTAGAGATGTTTGTCTCAAGCGAAATGATTTAAATTGTTAGATGTTTAAATAAGGTTGTGTAGTGCAATTAAAAAAAAAGTTGTTTTCAAGTAATTTCTCCGCGAATTTAATGCAATTTACGACATAACAGTTTCTCAGAAACGATTTCAAATTTTTATTGTACATTTTGTCCACGTACAAAGCAAAACATGCGCACGTTTCATTTTCGTTGAACTTTCTGATTTTCCAAAGTTGCATAAATTGGAAATAACGCGAGAAAGTATATCCATTTGAACATCATTAGTTCATCTGCAGTGCGGTCGCATACGGGGCATAAGTTGTCACTACTCTCCTCGGTAGATGTCGCTAGTGGACGGTTTGTTTCCGTCCTTGTTTGTGTTCTCGCCGCTTGAAGCGCTGCCAACTGCTTTTTACAGATTGCGTGCCTATTTATTTGGGGGGGGGGGACTTGGTCTGAGTCGGTAAGGCTTTTCTACCTACTTTTTATGAGCCACTAGTGAAATATCCCAATTTACCTTTCTTTATGTAGTCTACTTAGCGGTTTACACTTTTGGTGGTGTCGCCTTTTTCTTTTAGAATTTTTCCTGTCATGTGTTTTTCATACTTTCAGCTTTCGTGATTTAAACTACTTCTTTCACAAATCGATAAGTAATGTGTAAACAAATCATGAAACTCATTTTGCTGAACATACTATTTGATTTAAACTATGAGTGAAAGGTACAGGTGATTTTTATGTTCATTAACCAATCTTGATATTTAGCAATTGAAATTTCCAAGAGTTCTATCAGGTGGTGGAAAGTTTTACACTAGGTATGCAGAACTTTCTTTTCCAAACGACATGAGGCACAGTATATAGCATCTCCACATCTTTGTAACAAGAACAGGTCATTCACGACTGCGGAACAATCTTCCAACGGAGTGAAAAACAACGTAAATAAAATCGTTCTTACCCTCACTCACTATTCTGATCGATAGTTTACCGTGGTTTCTCCGGTTAACATCAGGCGAATGCCGGAGTAGCATCCTAATAAACTGGTCATGGACCGCGTGTGGTTTTTCCTTCCTCCTCCCTCTCCTATCCTCACCCATTACTTACTTACACACACACGGGCACACTAACATGGACTACACTAAAACAGAAGTCGCGAGACCACTTGGGAACTTAGAGCTTGTCCCGACTCGGGTGGTGCCTCGCTGATGAGAGATACTGGTTGGGGAAATCCCCCCACGCCATGTAGGTCGGCGCCGAATCTCGCCTTTCAGTAATGAAAGATCATCTTCGCGCTAAAATCATGACCTACACTTACGGAACTAATGACCATAGCACCTTAGTTCAGAGCGTCAACTGATGTCACTGCAGTCCCTCTGACTGAGAGATCCTAGGTTCGAGTCCCGACAGTGGCAGGATTTTCGACATTAGCTTGTCAGCTCGGTCGAATTCATCCGCTTTCTGGAGGAGAATTCTAGCAGCCGGCTGCTCTGATCGGCAGTTTCCTGTGGTTTCTCCGATCAACATTAGGCGAATGCTGGAGCAGTACCTTAACAAACCGGCCATTAACTGCGCGAGATCTTTCCTACCTCTTCCTTGTTCTATTCTCACCCCTTACATACACACTAATATGTATTACATTACCACGCAAGCCGGGAAAAACGGTCGGGAGCTTAGAGCTTGCCCTGGCAGAGGCGGTGCTCCGTTGATGGGAGATACCTGGTTGGGGAAAGCCCCGGGACTACGGCAGGTCAGCGCCGGATCTCGACACATAGCGGGCGAAGACCACCGCCACCTCCCGAGCAAAAACATACACTTCACCTCCGGGACTAATGACCATAGCAGTTGACGCGCCCAGAATCACTAACAATCAATCATTAATGATCTTAGCAATTGACGTGCCTGGAAACACTTATCATTCAATCAATTAATCAATAAATAATGAATCATGAACCCTAATGAAGCTGATGTGCGCAGGACTCTCCGACGATGCCGCGCGGGATGTACGGCTACGACATGCGCATCAACATGACGACGGCGTGGCGGCTGCAGGGCCGCTACGCCACCGACGTGTTCACGGAGCGCGCGGAGCAGGTGGTCGCCCAGCACGACCCGCACCGCCCGCTCTTCCTGTACGTGGCGCACCGGCGGTGCATGCAGGCAACAACGGCCAGCTGGTGGAGGCCCCGCGGCCAGTCGCCGACCGCTTCCGCTTCATCGACGACCCCAACCGCCGAATGTACGCAGGTATGCACCCCGGCCTCGCACCACTACACTTTTCTGGAAGCGGGCCATGACGCAAGGGTCTACTTGGCTGTCCGAGAGACACATCGTCCTATGCACACATATCGCCCTGAGGAAGACCGCAGCATGACGGACGAAATGTTGGCAACTCTGCCGAGGATATGGCGTCTGCCGGAAAGGCAGATAGACTTTTGGCGACAATCGATTTTCTGGAATCAATGACCCACCAAACATGAATTCTCATTACACGATGTGTTAGATGAAGTAATTTTCTACATATAGGAACAAGATTAATGCCCTTTTTCGTTACTTACCTTATTTCGCTGTTCCTTTTTTCTTAGGGCCCGACAATCAAAATTTCCCTGAAGAAAAATCGCCAATTTACGGCGTAGGATTACGACGGTTTTTTACGAAGTAAGACGGGAAAGTAAAATGTAAATTCCGCACAATGTAGATTATCAAAACCGTAGTATACAGCTATAAAGGATACAAACGATGCGATTGGAAATTCCTTTTTAAAGACTATAGTCTTCTGAAACAGTGTTTTCTTTATCACATCACTCCAATTGAGATCGGTTACCGGCCGGATAACTCAAGAGATCAACCGATGACACTACAGCGTCTCTGACGGGAAAGTCCTAGGGCTCGGGTCCCGACGGCGACAGGAATTTCGACACTAGCTAGACAGCCATATCGAATTCAGCTACTTCTGGAGGAGAATTCTGGCGGCTGACTGCTCTGATTGGTAGTTTTCCGTGGTCTCTCTGGCGAATGCCGGAGCAGAACCCTATCAAACGGGACACGAACCGCGCGCGATCTTTCCTTCCTTTTCTTGTCCTATATTTACACCCCCTCACACACACTGACTCTTACATGCACTACACTATCACACATACCAGGAGATCAGTCGTCATCTTAGAGCTTGTCCCGGATGGGTTGGTACCTCGTTGGTGGGAAAAGCCCGCAAGCTGACGTGAGTAATATTTCCGCAAGTCGTTGTGTACGTTGGCGCCGGATGTCGCCATCTAGGGTCGATCAGCGTCATTCCCAGCGATAAAAACATGCACTGCACTTACGGGTATGATGACCTTTTATCAGTTAACGCGCCCGGAGACACTCATCAATCAAGATAAACTGCCTTAAAGAAGTTTTTTTTTAAATTTTATGATTAAATTTTGGGAAGGTTTTTTGGAATAGGGCGAGAACATGATAGATTCTTGATTCAACTTTGTGATTGGAGATTTGGGGTTAGTGCTTTTGGGGCCGTCTGCTCTGATCGGTAGTTTTCCGTGGTTTCTCCGATCAACACCAGGAGAATGCCGGAGCAGTACCCTACCAAACGGGCCATGGATCGCCCGCGATCTGTCCTTCCTCTTCCTTGTCATTCCCTCTCCTCTTACACACGCACACTTACACTAACATGCACCACACTATTCCGGGAGACCGGTCGAGAGCTTAGAGCTTGTCCCGGCTGGGGCGGTGCCCGCTGGTGGGAGAGTCCTGGTTAGGGGGAAACCCCACTAGCCGACGGTAGGTCGGCGCCGGATCTCGCCATCCAGCGGGGGAAGATGACCGCCATCTCCCGAGAAAAAACATGCACTAAACTAACGGGACTAATAACCGAAGCAGTTGACGCGCCCGGAAACACGAAAAAATCAATCAATCAATAGTGCTTTTGGATGAAGATAGTAATGGAGTGTAATTTGAATATATTTACTAATGAAGGGAAGTTGTTATTGATAAGAGTGAATCTGACTGTCCCGCAAGTTTCTATGATGTAATTTGAATGAGAGAAATTAACTGTAATTATGAGAGGTGGTTTATCGTGTTATTTTCTAAGTGTTGGATTGTAAATTGGATTTTTGAATGAAAATGGGATTTCATTAAAAAATAGTTCTAGACAAATAGGGAGGTTAGTGTGCAAGGAAGTAACATGAAGTTAGATATTTTATGTATAACCCGTGGGAATCAAAATTAGTAACTTTTTTAACTGTCAGAACTACAGTGTGCCAGGAAAGTCTCTCCGCAGTGATCCGAATCAGGGTCTCCTATTAGAAACTGCATTTATTTTGGTAACAACCAGATCACTAGGAACCAAGTGAAGGGGGACACTTTTAGTCTCTATTCTGATGATTGTGGTGAGTACGCAATTTACGTTTCAAGGCGCAGCTCGTACTGCAACATAAGGTCTGTTTACACACAGCGAGGTGCCACTGCGGAGAGAATTTCGTGGCGCACTGTATTGTGAAAATGTTACATTTTGTGATATTAGATTTTTGAGAATAGAATGAAAATATTGACAATGACAATAGAAAGGGTCTACAGATGGAAGAAACATTAGATTAAGTGGTATGTTTTGTATGTGTATTTTGAGCTGGCAATTCAATTTTGAAATGATGTGATTATCACATTTGAGTTTGTTGGAAGGTCGAGGGAAACTTAATTTTTTATCAGCTAATTTGGTTAAATTATTCGTTTTCTTTGACATGGTGTAACATTATTATGGCTGATGGTCAGATAGGTTGAATAATCAATCATTCAGCAAGGTAAGACATTTGAAGGTATAATCAGAATTGTTCATTATGACAGTGGTGTACCCTTCAGTGGAGTCAAATTATTAATACTTTTAATTTCGCATTGCAGCAATGCTTACAGAACTTGACGAGTCCGTAGGAAAAGTTGTCCAAGCCCTAGAACAGAAAAGGATGCTGGAGAACACTCTCATACTCTTCATATCAGACAACGGTGCACCGACACATGGAATTTACCAGAATTGGGGATCAAATTATCCTCTGAGAGGAGTAAGTATATTCGATGGAAATCTTTATATTCTAAACCTGGTCTAATTGTGTAAATGACTTAAATTAATTTGAGTGGTAACATCATAGCAAACGGGAGAAAAAGTTTTTAAAAAACAGTTTATCTGATGATAATAAAATTATTTCAAAAACTCACGCTAATTTTGTATACAGTTTCGTTGTAAAACTTAATTCAGTAAACACTAATTAACACGAACTCGTTTAACACGAATTTCGCCGAAAAAAAAAATTTGGCCCGGAAGGATTCAAAAAAGATAACACGCATTTTTAAAAAGCGAACTCGATTATTTCGTTTACTTGGAATTCATGTTAATGAAGGTTTACTGCATAAATTACGTTTTTCAAGTATGAGAAAATGCAACTTTTGCGAAGTAAGCACAATCATGAGCGCGTGAGAGCTTCTCTCTGGAAAGTTCAGTAACTCCGATTATTCCTTGCGAAGTCCAGAATTAAGTGATGTTAGAGACTCTATAATTAGGTACCAGAGATACGACTATTATCCGTGAAGGTCGAGAATATTCATTTTCTACTTTACTTTCTAGCACTAGCTTCTTAAGACGAGAAAGTTATGCAATTGTGCACCGGAAAATGGCGAATTTTTGACAGTAAACTCTTATTGCTGGGCCGTGGTAACGAAAACATGGATAAATACTCTATAGTAAATTACTTCCTCTAACACGTGGTGTAGCCAGAATCCATGTTTGACGGTCCTTCATACCGAAAAATCTAGTGACGGCAAATCATCTGTCTGTCCGTCTGCTGTCCGCTTGTCCATCCGTGGTCATCTCTTGCACATAAATCATTCAGATGTTTTTCTCCAAAATTGATATTCCCTGATCGATCTGAACGAACTCCAAGATTTCGGACTTTCAACAGGATATTTATTTTTTAGGGTACTTTACACGATGCCTAAACAACATTTTCTAAATTTTCTCAAAAATGGTACCAATTTTCTTGATTAAACTTTGTCCTCGGATAGCGTAAAGGACGTTTAAGAGAAAGAAGCAGGTCTCATGTTTGTAGAAATTCCAATTTTTTTGAAAAGTGCAACTTTTTTGGGCGTCTTCCTACAACTGTAATATTGAAGGTAGAGAAGTTTTACTTAATGATATGTTCCTTAAATACAGATCTTGAAGTAAGTTCATGTGCAATTTTTCCAAAATATGAGGAGTTTTCGCGTAATGTTCCACAAAATATATGTAATTTTAAATTTTTTAAAACAATTTCCTCTCTACAACACACCAAATTTTTTCTTTAAATTTTCTCTTTGTAGGTATGAAGGGACGATAAAAATATGATGCTAGTCCCATTTTCAACAAACTTTCTGTATTTTCAAAAATTTCAAAAAGTTTACCAAACTACAACAGGGATTTCAACCCAAAACATCAGATCTTTATAAAAGATCATGTACAGTTTTTTGAAAAAAAAAATAGTATTTTCCCCTGAATTCAACTTGAAATTAATGCAATATGCATTATGTCAAAAACCGCTCCAATGTTTTTCTTCAAATTGTTTCCACGGATAGAAGACATTGGAGGCTTAAAGGAATGACGTAGGTCTCATTTTCGTTGAACTCTCTGAATTCTCAAAAATTACAAGTTTATAAATAATGCGAGAAAGTGTATACTACTGTAGCGCTACAAGTTTTACGGTCAAATTGCCGATTAACGGTGTACGATTACAGGACCTTTTCTTCTTATCTTCTTACGAAGTATGGCGAGAAAGTAACTTGTTAATCGGTGAACATAAAACATACTAGAAGAGGCTAAAATTCCAATTAAACTCTCATAGCGAATTGACTGGTAAACAAATATCAAACAAAGTGAATAAGGCTTTGGATTCTATTCCTAAGAAAGAACTGTCGCCGTGGTTAAGGAGCTAGATTCGAATCGCAAGCGTTGGATATTCTTCAATTACTGCAATAGGATGAGGAAAAAATGTTTGTTGGATGAAAAGCCTCATTGAACGTCTGTCCTCGTGACTGCGTTTTCCTGTAACGTAGCTGCGTTCCTGTTGCAGATTAAAGACACTTTCTGGGAAGGTGGTGTGCGCGGCGTGGCTGCCCTGTGGGGTACTATGTTGAGTAAGAGGAACTCCGTCACCACTGAAACGGTCCATGTGACCGACTGGCTGCCCACGTTCCATGCTGCAGCTGGTAAGTTCTTCCACAACGTCGTCTCTAGATAGACCTATAATCACACAAATACATCTAGGTGTGTCCGTGATTATTTCACACGGTTCTGGTTATATATATATATATATATATATATATATATATATATATATATATATATATATATATATATTTTAATTTGTTGCGTCCACTCCTTGACGCAACGCGTCTCCAAGCCCCCTTATGGGGCGTTGAGCGCTTTTGCCCTTGGGAGTAATTCTCCATTAATGGGCATTATTATTATTTTTTTTAAATATTAGTCCAGTCTCGTCACGTCGCAGTCAGTCAGTGCCTTTTATCCCTTCGGCCAGGGGCTCGACGCCGTTAGATCCCGGGGTTCCTGGCCGGTCACCCAACCACGAACCCGCGAGTCTCGAATGCGCTTAACCTTCGTGACTTCACGGAGCGTAGTAAACGCATTCGGCTAGCGCCGCCGGCTATTTATAGCTAAGAAGAAATAATATAAGAATGGAGGTACTTGAACAGCTACGAATTTTGTGCATAGATACCAAGACTTATTCGAAAGTTGTTTAAAATATATGAAAATCACAAACAATGTAATGACTTAATGATGGAAAATTAATTCAAATTCAGGCTCTTGCGATATAAAACATTATGCATCTATTATGTACATCAGGGATTCTCAACTGCATCGACCCCCTAGGGGTACTGACAACGGTATCGACCCTCTAGGGGTCGATGAAATTTTGAAGGTCAATGGAGTTTAAGGGGTCGATTGAGGCTCTCTAGCCTTATATGAATTGGCGATTGAAGGGTATAATCAAAATGACATTGATTATAAGAAGATTAAACGAACTTGGTAATTAATTCTATTCTGTTATAGAGCAACAGAACATTAATAAATTACCAATACGCTCTTCTTTCGTATTCATTGTTCATCCTTAAGGTGTGAGGGTAGCTACGCTGGTGCAACTGGTGCACTGTCCCGATCATTGTAAGGTGCCCTTAATAGGGACTCCGCAGGCGGGTATCGGCAAAGAATAAAAAATTGCAGTCGACCCTTATTTTTTTCAGTGCATCAGCCATACAATTACACCAATTAGATTTAAAACGTAATTCCATCCCTTAATAGGGGCTCCTGAGTTTCTGCGCCGGGGTATCACAGAACCTGACTATGCAACTCCTTAGGATGTTTAGGAAACTCAGCAAAATAACTATATATTTAGAACGATATTACATCGCAAAAAGAAACACTTGCAATACGAACGGGAGGTAGATTATTACCAGAAAACGCTCAATATTTTGCAATAAAGAAGATTAGAAACTCAGCTACTCAGAAGTGGAAGCGTCTTCCATTATTGGAAATCTAGATATTGACCAAAATATTCATGTTCGAAATTGTTATATTTAAGAAATTTATGGGGTATTCTTCGTGTTATTATGTGTATGTTGTTGAGAATAACGTAATGGAGTCGATGAAAATAAGGAAGGGATTCATTTAAAAAAGGGTCGATGAACGAAAAAGTTTGAGAATCTCTGGTGTAAACTAATATAGTTATTAAATTATATGTGAAAATGTTTGCAGACAGTCTTTGCGAAATTAATAATTTGTTTTGGATTGTTGGTATGAATTTTGAAGTATTTCTCACAACTAAATGTTGGTTGTTTATGTGAGGCATTCTCGATTTATTTGTGACATATTTTTATATGCTTTTACAGTGTATTGAATGAAGTCAATTGGTAGTTTATTTCTTAAATCCATCAATTTTGATAATATATGCTTTCCGACTCGTTTATCAGAGAAAGCACAAATTGTGGCATTTCAATATATTTTATCAATTTTTTCACTGAATAGATAATATTTCAATGTTTATCACTGTAAAATTATATGTCTGTGGTGAGTGTAATATGTTGTGAAAATTGTTGTATGTAATATGGTGTGGATTTTTAGCCTTTATAGTTATTCTTTAGCAAAAGTCTCTTTTCTTCGTTACGACTACATAACTTTTCACTTAAACATAAAATAATATTTTAGCCTCCCATGTAAATAAATTACTGTGAGTTTTGATGCGTTTAACTTTGAAACCATTATTCTTAATATCTCGACAATTGTGGAAGAGGAATGACTGCCACGCAATATCTATTTTAGGTTTTAGAGCAATTCTAACAGAAATTTAACGATTGCAGGAGGAAACAACGAAGATTTGGTCCAGCCTCTTGATGGTGTGAATCAATGGAACTGGTTGACGGGTAAACAAGAAAATTCAGCGCGTAACGAAACGCTGATCAACATCGACGAGGTACAAAATGCCTCCGCTATCATCGTAGGTTCCTGGAAACTAGTTCAAGGTAATTATCGCTCTCGCTCTTAGTTCAAGATATTATCGCCAAAAACATATATTTGTATACTGACAATTCTTTGGATATCCGATTGCACAGAAACCGTTGGGAAACTTATACCTTATATCACTCATTTAATCTTTCTTTTTTATTAACTTCCGTGTACTGGCCAGTCCTTACGGCTTTACAGCTTTTGTTTACATTTTCTTCGGAAGTGACTCTTGAGAAGTTTTCCACATTGCACTACATATTTGTGATAAATCCTGTCATTAATAGTTTAGAACTATTTTATAGCCTTTAAAAAGAGAATTTTAAAAGGTGACGTGTGAGAGACGTCCGGATAAGAAGTGTAGGTCATGGAAGGTCTCGCCGTAAGTGCAAAATTGGGGGTTGTGGAGAAGAATGAAGATAGGAAAAGAAATTGCATGCTAGGTGAATAATATGCTCAGTTAAAATATTTAAGTGAAAGTCTGCATGGGATTCGAAGTTGCGGACCTACTATGGTGCACCTACTGTTAATCTAAGATATCCGTTGGGTAGATTGCAGATTTAATCATTTTTAATTCTTAAATTTTCAGTAGTGTTGTATATTGTTACAAGAGATCGTCGGGAGGCAGAATCGATCCTTTAAGACTTTTGGCTTGATGTTTTGGATATTACATAAAAATATTTGAAGCAACTTGAAATGCTAAAATAATATACTATACATTGTACAATCAACTGTTAGGCAGATAGCACTTCCAAGTTCTGAAATATAATGAACTGCAAAACAGAGGTTTCCAGTTGTTCAGATCCTTCAAAAAATATGCGCCAGAACCGGTTGTAAATATAATTTATATTCATGTGATCAACTCTCCCTGGGATGAAATTTGCGCTATTAGTATCAATTACAGTACGTGTGTCTCAGAACACCAATGTTGAGAAAGTAAAATATCAAATGGCGCGACAAATTAGAAATTGAGAGTCTTTTCAGATTGCGTCACGATTGCCTTTTAGCTAAGTTCAGAAACATTAGTGGCCTTCATCTTAATTTACTTCCAACTGCAACGAATTTTCCCATAAATATGACGTTATGGAGTTATGTTCGAGGCAATAGGTGAACATTTTATCTGTATGGTTCATGTTTACAGCTGTGCTTAAACAGAAGTGCACAAATAACTTAGTCATTTCTTAATCCTGATGTGCAGGATAAGCGAATTTATGAGCACATTTTAAGGGCTCTGAGAAACGCGCTTGATATTGACCACCGAACATTTTTTTTAAGAAGAGTAGCCTCCAGCAAAAAAAATGTTGCTGAACAGAATCACTTGGCATTGTTATCCAAAACATTAACACTCAAACTGCTCAAGAAAAACAAAAGAAAAAATACTTGCGTACAACACTGCAAACAATTAAAAAATAATGCAATAACATAGAATAACATTTACGAATACACATTCGTAAATGTTATTCTACACATTCCAATCTTGTTCTACACATTCCAAGAATATCACAAAAGTTGCTGTGCTATAAGGCTGCACGTGAATAGATAATATTTCATAGAGGGCCCGTCTCTTCCGTAGAGTCTTGCTTTCTCGTGGCGTCAGATTCAGCAGTGACGCATAGGGAATGATAACTCACTTGGTATGCGCAGTATGATATTGGGAAAACCAATCGTTTATTTGCATTTTTTAGTCAAAATCAAAATTGTTTAATGGTTTTTAGATTTTCCCGAGTTACTGGGTATCCAAGGAAATCAAATACACCTCTCATATGACCGGAAGCTGCAACGCTTTCTTCTAGTTTCTGCTCGCCTTGGAAATTGGTAATATAGATGTTTGCATTTAGAAAACAAGTTGCATGTCAAAGGGTGTCAAAGGGAAGAAGACAATTGTGAACATTTTTGGGTATGAGCATTATGTCAAAGCCTACTTTTAGCAGCTGATAACTAACGTTAATTACTTTATTTCTTATTTATTTTATTTTTTAATTTAATAGGTAATTATTACAGACAAATGAAAAAACTTGATGCAATGTGACTAGGCCGAAGGCCTTTAAACCATTACAATACCTACATTCTACCGCGTTCTAACCTTTCGAATTCTGGTATTTACCCCAAATGGTCTCTCCATAGCATCAAAGTCGCGGAAACGAGACCATAAGGTACGGCTGAGGAAAAAACCCCTGAAGGGGGAAAACCTGCCGTCAGAAGCCGAGTACATGCTAATCTATCCGGTTTTTAGACTATTTATTTATTTGGCGCGGGCGTCAGGCATTCTCCTTCCAGTGTTTGGCCTCCTCCGCACCTGAAAACAAACAGCACCACAGAAAATCGTCCGCACCAACGCCTCTGCCCTAACATTTCCGATTCCCACTTCCCTTCGCCCCCTAATGTGATTATTTTAACCGTTTCCTTTTATTTAATTTTAATTTAATTTAATTTTAATTTATTTAACTTATTTTAATTAATTTAATTTAATTTATTTAACTTATTTTAATTATTTTAAGTTAATTTATTTAACTTATTTTAATTTTTTAAGTTAATTTATATTTTTATTACTTATTTATCTCTTATACTTAAAATTCTACAACTTATAATTTTTTTACTGTTTACTAACCTAACATAACTTACTGACTAACTTAATTATTGTTAGTTTATTGATTTATTATTTATTTCTCTCCAGTCTAGGCTCTGCTCGTACTAACCAGTTCTGTTTTCCCACTCCCTAATTTCTCTAATGGTCCGAACCTTTCCTAGAAATGTTCCTAATTCTTCATGAAGTTAGATCTTTTATCACCTAGAATGTTTTGGGCGAGCGTTACATTCCTATGTTGGAAGTAGTAATTTCCCATTCTCATCCATTTTCCTCTCCAAGTTTTGGTCGCACTGCAAATTAAAAGGATGTGGATCCAGTCTTCCTATCACCGCAAAGCACAAGATGCCATTACCATTAGAGTCCTTTAATCTACGTTGCATCCATCCGCGGACCCTGAACCAAGCGTATCCCCTCTTGCGTCCTTTCGTAGTGTGTTTACGTAACGTTCGCAACCCCATAATGGACTCGGTGAATTTGCGCAACTTGCGAACGTTTTTCGGCCGTTGCTGCCAGGATCTCTTGCCTTTTAATATCCGCAAGTCTACCCGAAATTAGCCGTATTTTTATTAACACATAGTAAGTAAAACATTGTACTTTACGTATGTTTCCTACTAACTTGCACATGCTTAAATCTAATATAAGGAATGAAGACAAATAGGCATATCACTTAAGTGAGAATTTTGTATTTTTTCATAGACTAGGATGGTTTATTGAATTTGAATTGGCTATATTGGATTTCGCCCAAGGTTGAGTATATTTGATAATTGTGGAATGGAGAAATAGTCGTCGGAGGAGTTGTGTCCTTAAGACAAATTATTGCTCACTCTGTATGATACTGATTCGTCGGCGCCTACGATGCTTGAAAAAGCGAAAAATATTTTGCACAAAATATACAAAGTCTGGTATCTACCCGGATTATAACATTAAAAGCTCATTTAGCGGCTCCATAACCATACGTGTGACAATGTTTATGTGAAGAAAATGGAAATTAAGAAAATGCTTTTTGTTTTTACAAATCTTCTTTCTCGCCTTCTCTTCTACTTAAAAATCTAAAAATGAACATTATTCAAAATAAATGTTCAATTTATTTTATTGAGCGGTTATAAAATCTACTTATATTTATTTAAAAAATGAATGAAAACTAACATTGAAATTATTTTTAACTAGTAGCTTGTAGCAGCAAAAATGCTTCTCAACAAACCACCAAAATTGTTTTACAAAAATCACTTTACTTTACTTTCCCAGAACAACAAATAAAATGCACTAAAATATATTAAATATTTTAATAAAATTATTTTTCACGAATATTGCCAAGACATGTTATGCCCTGGCAATACAACAATTCTTTGCATACAAACAATTTTAAAAAGTTGCAGTTCCAAATTGTATGATACTGATTTGTAATGGCAGGCGTCATCTTGATGATACAAATTTGTAATGGCAGGCGTCATCTTCCTAGGAGCCTTGCTGTCTCATGATGTCAGTTGTGTCGTAAATGGTAAGAGAATTCAGTGAGTACACAGAGAATGAGAATAGGTAGAAGAACTGAACCGAATATTTGCATTGTTCAGTCTAGATGGAATCTGTTTCAGTATGTTTGATTATAATTGAGTTTCTGGGTATCTAACGAAACCAAGGACACTTCTGACATTGTTACATTCAAAACCTTGGCAGACTCGTAAATTAGGAAAATTAACAGAAAGTTACGTTCGCCAGCTGTATAAAACAGCACAAATGAATCTTTACAAAAACCTTGCCTTCGAACAAATATAAGGCGAGGGGACCATGTATTTAACCTAAATGGAAAGTTTTCGGGGCTAACACAGAGAACCCCTAAGCAATCAGATTCGCGAAGACTGTCGTCACAATCGAAACCTTTCGAGAGGACGCCCCAGATTCGGAATGAAACAGGAACATAGATTCTAAAGGATCTCGGAAGTGGAGATATAACAATCCAAATAATTCACAATTCTTATATTTATTGAACAACAAATCACATACAAAATAAATTTCTCCTGCTAGACAGAATTAGAAATTGCAGCAAGAGAAATGATACAGAACTACGAAAGTGAATTGCAAGGTTGACAGACGGAAAATGCCGTCTCTTTACAAAAAACTGTGAAGAACACACGAACACTAACAAAAGGCGCGTCCAACAATACGCTAGAATTTTATACAGAATTACTGTATTCAAACATTCCCTTTAAAGTCCACTTTAGGACGAGAAAGTTGAATACACAAAAAAACAACTTGACAAAGATGCCGATGTCGGCTATCTTTCAATACAAAAAGGTGACAAACTAACTATTACCAAACGAGTCATTCAAAGTTAAAACCAAGTTTGTGTATGAGTGCACATCAATACAAAGTTGCATGAAAATGGATCTTTTACCAAAATTACATTTTTGTTACCAATGATTACGAAAGAAGCAGGAATACTCTGGAACGAAATCCGGGCAGTCAGGGCCCATGCCCTGGCCTCGTTACGGTGATCGTAACCCTGGCGAGAACCGGTGGCCTATCCACGTCGGCTTCGCAGAGCTAGACACCAGCTGGATTCTTGCCCGAGCAACAAAGGAATTGCTCACGGGGCGAGAGAGGCGCAGCTCACAATGGATCACGGCCGATGCCGTACGGACCCAGCTGACGCCTATGAACGAAACTCTCCGCCGAATGCGACCAATGCCGTCTTACTCACGACGGGAGCAGGGAACTGCAACATTAATACAAAACAAATTAGTAATGCACAGCCCTTTTATGGCACACCACACCGATTTTGGGGGCCATCAAATGTCCAACGCTGCCCAAACAACTGCAACGTGAGCTACAAACAATGAACAGGGTGAACCTGCCAGAGACTGCATAGTTTTTGTTGTTTTTTTTTCAGTTCATGCACACCCACATACACACACACACACACCATGTTCCATGTTTTTTACTAATGAAAAACAAATGTTCCATTACTAAGAATTTTCTTTTGTTTCATCGATTGCCTACGATTGATTTGGAAACTCTACTGTCTTAATTGAGCAAGTGTTGTGGCGCAGGCATCAAGTCGGCGGAGTACAACGACTACTACGGCGACAGCGGCGTGCAGTGGGGCACCCCGTCCATTGGCGCGCGCCACGTGTGGGGCAGCCGCGCGGGCCGCGCCATTGCCCACCTCCTGGGCCCGCGCCGCCTGCTCGACCCGCCGGCCATGGAGGCCATGCGCAGCGCCGCCTCCGTCTCCTGCACGCGTAAGTGCACGCCGCACGCCGCACGCTACCGCCACACACCTCACGATGCCCCCGCACATTGGAGGCTGCATATAGCACACTGCACATCCCATTCCGCATGAGGCACACCGCCGCTCCCCATTGCACACCGCACACCTCCCCGACCGCACACTGCACGCCGCACTTCGCACATAAGTCACTGAACACCACACACCGAACACCTCACATTATGGACAGGCAGCCGAGGAAGCAGCTAGACAGGGAGACATACAGGCACACGAATATCTGGAGCACGCACGCATACACGGATAGACGAGGGCATGGACGGACGTGCGCACGGACGGACGGGCCAGATGTATGGACAAACGTACGTGCGGACGAACCGACTGACGTTTCTTCCAAATCTCTATTTTACGATAATATAATAAACAATCTAACGTGGCATGAAAAATCCACTTATTTGGTATCAGGGACTTGCCTTTTGTCTAAAAGCAGGCAACATACCGTGCATATTATGTAACTTCCGCTCTATGAAGGGTAGGACAATATAAAAATCAAAGTGTTCGGATATTATTACACGAAGGTCTCTGATTTCAATTTCATTTAATTCAGGCTTCGTTATTCAAAATCGATATGTAGTTAACGCTGAAATCACGTAAATGTGAGGAAACGACACAAAAGATACCAAAATGGTATCAACAACTTACAATCTTAACGTGGCTATTCCACAAGAAACGAAATGTAAATACATTATCTTTCCAACCTTGTGTTCTTTGCACGCAGTTTGCAAGGAACAGCTCGCGGACTCGGTATCACTACTTTTATCTTTATTGGTACGTAGTTTCCAGCAAATTGAACAATAGCCCGAGCGTCATAACGTATAATTTGTGAAGAAATTGACGAATGGTAAATTAGAGAGCAAATTGTGGAAAGGAAAATAAGCATTTCTACGTGCGTACGAAAATTTCCTAAGAACTTGTTGAACACATTCCGCACCGAATTGCTCTAGGCCTGCTTTTCAAAGGCAGATAAATTTGCTATTAAACAGAATAACATTTTTGCTATTAAACATAATTTAGTTCATTAGTGTAATACATTGAAACGATAAATTACAACTGTTGTAGGTACGATCTCTTCCATACCGACTCCAAAACTATTCATGAGCAGTTTTGATAGTCTAGAAAACATCTGCAGTAAAACAATACGACGCTTTTTGTGACTTGTAGTATTATAAATATACTGAAAAATCCGGAAGTCTAAATTTCTTCTTTGAGACCGAAATTAATTGAATTTGAAATATTTTAATAAAGTTTCCTTCTCAGCGTATTGTCGATATCTTGTGTGTTAATGTGTGTTCCAAATCAAACACAAACAAAACAATTGACGAATGAAAGGCCCTAAAGTATATATTGAATTATTCTATCGTCATTTTATTTTAATTGTCTTATACGCTATCTACGTTTTGAAAATTGATAACAAACGACAATTTTTTTCTAGATATCACTGCTTTCAATTGTTTAATTCTGCAGTGTATGTTTATTATTTAATGTTCAGTTTTTGTGTATTAAGAGCTAATGAGTGATTCTTTGCAATGGAGGCCAGAAGAGTTCTGCCATTTGACATCCTTAATGACCCCTGTGAAGAGAGAAACGTGGCAGATCAACATCCTGATGTGGTGCGAGACCTACTGGTACGTAAACAAAAATGCATAGTGAAACTTCATTGCACATGTTATTCACAGATATTATTAGAAATGTAATTAAAGAATTAGTCTTTGTAGCAGGTAATTTTACATTTTAGAAAATTGTTTGATTTTTTATACGTAAAATATTAATACTACTACAATTAAAATTAAAAATGTTATTATTAGTGTAATAGTTTTAGTGAGAATCTTATTTTTAAAGTTCAAACGTTAAATGATTTACTCTCTGCAATGTGTTTTGCATTCCTAGTTATAGAAAATCATTCTAATTGGTATAAATTTTAAGGGCGCTAAGTAAATTAACTAACGAGTTGAAATATTTATTACAACATTCGTGCTGGCGAATGTGAAAGTATGGAGCAAATTAGTGAATCTGCAACATCACATATTTTTTCGCATTACTTCTAACTTTGGCAATTTTCAAAAATTCAGAGTGTACAACGAAAATTAGACATGTGCTATTTTTGTAAATTCCACTTGTGCTATCTGTCGAAAAAAAAAAATAAAGAAAACCTTTTCAGCGGATTTTCAGAAAATGCTTTTCTTATAAATTCCAGCATGTCAAACAGAAAAAAACGCAAAAACTTCTCGCTTTTGTCAAAACGTAGTACATGACATTCTTTAAAAATATATTTCACTTCAAACAAAATTTTCTCGTTTTCAATAAAAAATTTCAAAAAAATCAAAATTTCTCATCAAAATTGGAAATGTTCAATATTTTCGGCATCTTTCTACACATAACAAATTGAAAATAGATTTTTTCAGGAATGTAATCTCATCTTTAATGACATCTTGAAATAAGATCATGAATAATTCTTCGAAAATATAAGTAATTTTTGCGTGAAATCTAGGTAATTTTATTATTTAAACAATTCTTTCAAAAACGGTCGCAAAATTTTCTTGAAATGTTCTCCTTCTGTGTTAAAAAACGAAAAATGGTGCCAGTTCAATTTCTAGCAAATTCTATTTCTTTCGAAAATTTAAAAAAAAACAGCATTGAAAAGTAAAATATTGAAGATGGAAATTTTTGTGTTAAATGAAATAAAAGATCAGATCTTTAAAAAAAGTTCATAAACAATTTTCTCAAAAACGAGTCGTTTTGGCGTAATTTCTGCTTGAAGTTAATGCGAAACCATCATTTCCTCAAAAACGCTTAATATTTTTTTCTTTCAATTGTTTCCACGGTTAGAACAAGAGACGCTTGAAAGAATGGTGCAAGTCTAATTTTCATTGAATCTCTGAATTTTGGAATATTGCAAATTTAGAAATAATGCAAGAAAATATGTGTTGTGTCAGCAACACTAGTTTATTTAAAAGATGCTGACCAAAATACGCTTTTAAAATGGAATCTTATTGATTTCATAATTCCATGATAACGAGTATGAACAGACGAGTTTATAATTATCCCTATTATTCTATGTTTCATAACAGTTCTTTTAAGAAATCTAGAGTATGTACGACGCACACTTCTCTTAATATCCCGCCAGCACGATGCGTAGTCTCACTTATGTTGTTTCGTTGGATCTTCGGGGTGGAAACCAGTGCAATTCCAAGTCCGGCGAAAGAAAAGCCAAGATTCCCTTAACCCTTAACGAGGGGAGGGACAAAGGTAGCAAGGTATTCTATGAAATAATGGTCGAATTGTGGGAAATTCCGATTAATGAAGTTATGTTGCATTTGCACGTGATTGATAGGCAACCGGCCACGCATCGATGCTGTGACGTTCACAGACATATGATGATCTGTCCCACTTTGATTTCATGTACCCGCCAAGCACTTGTGCATTATGGTTTGCCTACCAACCAGGGGCAATGCCATATGTGTAACTTACTATGATACGCAATATACCACCGTTTGTTTATTGATCATATCAAATCATTTTCGACATCATCAATATTATAACACAAACTTCTTGGAACAAAACAAATTTCACGTTTTATATTACATATGAAATATAAAAAGTGTGGAAAACCATATTTTCCAAGTAAAACAAGTGAAGGTATAAACGCACATACTCTTTCATCATTTTGAAAACAGTTACAGTACAATAAAATATAAGCCGGAATCGATCTGGACAAAAATCCGGTTTAGTATGGTTTCCGTTATGCAGGGTTACCCATTTTATGGCACTTGTAATATTGATATTTCCTCCCTAAATCTAGTTAATTACATTAATTAATTATAATTAACATACAACATATTTATGGTTATTTTTTAGTGGATGGAAATCACTAATAAATGAATATTAAACATTTTTCATTCACTGCTTCTGAGTTTCTTTTTCTACAGTAAGTTTGGCATTTTCATCTAAAGTTGAAATCTTATGTTTATTAAATCATTATTAAACTGCTTCTGAAACACAATAAATACACACTACATCACTGCTTAGTGGCTGCAGTCGGACTGCTTGCTGACTCAACGCTAAAGGAGTAACAGCCTAGAGTACTATGAATTTCTGATATCCTTGCATGGCCTTGAGCAGTGTGTCACTGACCGAGGGGTTACGATTTTTAACGCGAGCAGGAATATGCTTGAATACAAGCCCTGCCCGTACATCTTCCCACCCCCAGAGAGACGAAAGGGAGAGAGAGAATTTCCGTATGGCCTACGCCATGAGAGACACGCGACCCCAAGGCCGAATTCTACGCTGGCAACTGAAGCCTTCACTGTGCGCCTGCCATGACTAAATCACTCCATTATCATTAAGAATATCTCGCATCTTTCTGCCAATTTACAGAAATTCCATTTTATATAGAATCCCCTCCCCTGTAGGACAAGAAAAACTGTTCCGTTTCCGCGTTGGACAAGTTCTGATTTATGCTGTGTAAAATACCAATTTAACTTCACTGGCCGGAGAAATTAAGTATCGTTGATACCAGAAATCTTTTATTTACACTTAAATAGTAGAATGATTAATAAAATAATTAACAGATAGTGCTTAGAAACATTGGAAAACTAGAAATTTTGCTCTCGAGTAATAGAAAACTTACTCGAATATGCTTCCGTATACGAACTACAGATTTGTACACTGTCGCTTACAAAATGGCAACCCCAACCTTCGACTCTACGCCTACCACAACTAGCAAAAGAACAGGTCAACAAAATGAAGCTACATTTCTGTGTTCAGGAGCGCATCCGGGCACATGCAGCCAACCTCGTGCCGCAGACGGACGGCAACATGGACTTGGCGAACGCCGACCCGCAGCGTTGGGGCCGCACCTGGACGCCCTGGGTGACTTGCGAGCGCTCTCCGCAGATCTCCTGGTGCAACACGTCGCCCGGCGCAGTCACGAGCTAGGACCCCACGCCGCCCACTGGGCACGATCACGATTCTAGCTGGACGAACTTCAACTTTGGAGTTAAAGCGACTGTCTCAAATGGGACGATGTGTCGCGAAATCATGTAAGGAATGAATTTCGGGTATGTTGTTTTTGACTCGAAAAGTCTGTTAGTACATGTTTTATTTTTATTTGATCTCATGATTTTTTTATATAAACAAACCCATGTCAAAATGATAACAAATTGTAATCTTAAAATTTGGAATAATTGCTTTCAGTATTTATATTTTATTGTTGTAGAATTTTAGAATTTTTCAGATACTCCATGCAACGAAATTTCCCAGACTTAAGAAATAAGTACTCTCTGTCAATAAACTTTTCTTACGTCTGTCAGTTCCAGAATAGGAAAAGCATATCTCAAAGAGTTACAAATAATAAAATCGAAATCGGCAATATTGGGCAACTTAATAAAAAGCTGCTTTCCCTTCGCTTTCTAATGTTACACTTTATGAAATGGTTAATAGTTAATGTTAATGGATTGGTTGAATGGGAAATTTTTGAGATTTTTTCACTGAACGAGCAATAATGTTTGTCCAGCTGGAATCGAAAACAAGTTCATAGTATACTTTGGGCTCTTAACAACTACCTTTCGCCTCTGGTGAAAATAATGTGATTCTATTACGACTGCAGGCCAGGTTCCTTACTTCATAATTCAAATCGATCATTATTGTTGTGATCTTTTATTGCATTTGAAGAGCGCAAGGAGTTTTGATACGAAAATTGTTTGTCGACAGGTCAAGGAAAGATCAAGATATTTAAACTTAAATGCGTTCATGAGAATTCAATTTCATTTATTTTCTGCACTACAAGTTTGATTTTATTTGTTCTTGTGGTCTTTAATTTTCTTCACATTATATGAATTTTAAGTAATGTGCAATGTGCGAGTTTTGATATATAATGGTTTTGAAATATAATGTTTCGGCTCGAAAAGAAAAATGTGAAACTTGAAATGGTGTTCTAAAGGGACACGACAAAATCAAACATTACAATATTATTAATTTTTTTATTGCTATGTGAATGATTGTGGTAAATTATAAGGATATGATGTCATTTAAAGAATTTATTCTACAGTTCTCATTTTAATAATGAATTTTCTCTAAAAAAAATTTGCTACTTACTTGCCTTTGTACTTAATGAAAAGGCCACGAAAAACATTAATATTTCACCACTTAGGATTGATCCTCCATTTTCCTCAAAAGTGGGAAAATATTTTCCCATTTTGTGGCAATTACAAAAATACGGCCTTCAATTAAAACCAGCCCAGTACGCATCTTAGCTAGTCAAATGTCCTGTGAGTAAACAGTGAAATGTCTCCCCCTCCAGGAAGCATTACTGCGCAAAAACCTGTACGGTTGTTTCACTCTGCCACAATGCAGTGTACCTGTGCCTCTTTGATCCCTCTAGCACAATCAACGTTCTTAGATATTTGTTTTATCTATTTAGGCCTTTCCAGTATTAGAATAGAAGGATTGCAACGGACATAATAAGTCTTTTAGGGAATCAGAATTTTTGTTTTTCTTTCCAAACCGAATGATGTGTTGAAAACAATAATCGATATATGACAATTGTACTTTATGTTCCATATAATGCAATACAGTTTTTTTACTGATCTTTTGGTGTACTAAAATATTTAGCAGATTTATATAAATGAAGTAAATATATCTGTATGTAATGTGTTACCGAGAAGACTCAATCGTCGCTGTCTTAAAATGGTAAGCAAAATGTAAATTATATTTATACGCGTTGTGACATTTGTTTATATTTTACATTAAACGTTTCAACGCAAATTTTCACATATGACGGAGAAGCAGACCTATTTTGATTAACAAGATGGTGTTTAAAAACCCTTCAAAATTTGATAAAAGTGAATGTGAAATATCTAAACTTAATTATCTCGCTGTCATTCAAGTATCAAACAACTTGGCAGCATCAGCAAAAAAATGTGCAAGAACCAAATATTCTAAACCTGTTGAGACTGTAAGTTAATGTCAATATTTATATGCAATGTATATATGTATCTAATTTGTAATGTATATTCTAAACTTAAATACTGGACATAGATCAATGAAACTCTTCTATATTCTGTACATTTTCTATTATATTTTAGTGAAATGTCTAGTGAACTATTCTTGTACCAAAGAACTCACATGGAGAGTCCTGAATAAATAATACAATTGATAGACATATCCAGATATTATTGTGATTTTTCTTCTTTTCACAATATGTGTTTTATTGTAGGTTTTTATAATTTTCCTAATTTAAAAGTCTGCAAATTCTCGTTTTCCTTCTCCCATGATACTTTTTTTGTTCAATAATATATATGTCTGTATGTATGTATGTATATATATATATATATATATATATATATATATATATATATTATATTTCTCACTTTTTTCTCGCACTAAACTTCTTAAAAATAAAGAAAATCCGAGATATTGTATCCGTCTGGATAGTAACACAATGTGGATGGGTTCTGTGAGATTCTTAACTGTTGCCGTATTTCTATAGCAGGTTTCTTTCAAATCGTCACGCTCTGTAGTCGACTCACCCATCGTGGCATCCGTAATCCTCCCATTCTCCACATCATATTCTATTGATGATTAATTGTAGTGCTTGTCTTTTTCTCTCTCGGGAGGTAGCCCTGTTCTTCTCCCGCTGGATGGCAAGATCCGGCGCCGATCTACCGCCGGCTAGCGGGATTTTCTCCAACCAGGTATCTTCCACCAGCAGGGCCCCACCTCAGCAGGGACGAGCTCTAAACTCCCGACAGGTTTCCCGGCATGAGTGGTAGTGCAGTGCAAGGGGGAGGATAGGAAAAGGAAGAGGAAGGAAAGATCGCACGCGTTCCGTGGCCCGTTTGTTAGGGTACCGCTCCAGCAATCGCCTGGTGTTGATCGGAGAAACCATGAAAAAACTACCGATCATAGAAGCCGGCCACTAGGATTCTCCTCCAGACAGCGACTGAATTCGACATAGCTGACAAGTTGGTGTCGAAAATCCTGCCACCGGCGGGACTCGAACCTTGGACCTCCTGGTCAAACGGACTGCAATGAGAGATATTCCACTCCGTCACCATTGACATATCGTCGCTTTTCCGTGATACTGTAGTAACGCAAAAAAATTGTTTTGAACAAGAAAGCCCAATTTAAGATAGAGACAACTTTATTTTTCCCTATTAACTAACGATAAGTAATATCGCATTGTATGTCGTACCAAAAATATCTTTAACTGTCTTGATTTCTAATTTATTAACATTTATTTTATAAATTTGAGTTTTCAGGGTTGCCTGAAAACTCCTGCCTGTTTATTCCATGAAAATAAATGGCCTTACCTGTCCACGAAATAGCGATGCAGCTGCCATCAAACGGCAGTTGGTGTAATCTCGAAGATAAAAGCTTATTCCACATAAAGAATAACTTTTTGACATTTCCCCATAAAAACTAAACTTCGCCTTATTTTTTAAAGTGTTTTGGAAAAGTGATGATATTTCCTTTTGAGAATGCCGGAATAGGACCCTCTCCTCCTCGGCTGCCAGAGATGAACCATAAGCCCATCTTAACCAGTTTTAATTTTATTTTAATTGCTGAAATTGCCTATAGGTCCTTCTCGGCTGCATATAGCTGAATCTGAGGTAGTGTACCTATGTCTGTTGTAAGAAAGATAAATGGTGATATATGGAAGGTAGGGGAACTCCCGCATTTTACAGGACTCTCCGAACATGCTTTACGTGGAATGGGACCCTCCCTCTCTCCGCCACTTACATCACAATAAAGACGTGAAGAAAAGTTGCAACTGCAAAACGTGTCCGATACGGAAAACTGAACACTTCAATTTTTTTTCATGTCGTTCAGTAGGTTTTTTACAATATTAATTAACGACAGGATTAAAAATGCTTGAACAATTTAATCACTACTCACTGTGAACTCAGAGCTACACAAACATATTCTGAAACTGTAATTCAAATATTTTATATATATCAAGATCTTTACATGTTGTATTTTGGGAATATAGTAGGAAATTCTACTAACTACTGAAACTTGAAAATCGAATGCATCACATAATTATAAACCCTGAACTTTGTTTGTAAAGATAGTACATCTCAGATTATTGTTGGGCTTTAGGTTTATGTAGACTCAATAATTTTATCTAGTAAAAACGCTTATTAATCTTTGAACTTAAAAAACTCACTAAAATTGGCTGCATATGATAGATCTATTGAAAATTGCAAAACAAAACTACTAAGGCAACGAACTTCATTTAAAGCGAACATCAGGAAAATTGGTTGAATAATGCTCATTTTTTCCTAAACGAAAATCCTTAGTGTTTTAAATAGACAAATGATTCGTGGTAATTTCCTCGCATTCAATGTGACATCTCTGTAATGTGGTAATCGCGCTGAATCCGTATATGAAGCCAGAAGTGCGCTATCACCCTCCACTTTTTTAAATCGCAAAAACACAGCGTCAAATTGTTTATTGTTTTTGTCATTGTTTTTTGGGAAGGAGGGTTGTTGTCAGACCAAAAGACATGTTTATCTATGTATGTCGACGCACTGAATCCGAATCTGAAGTCAGAAACACGCCACCGCCCTTCAGTTTTTTATCGCAAAAAACATCGTGAAATTTACAATCTACAAATTCACGTTACTCAATATGGTGGCATAACTGCCCATGATCCGAAAATTGACAGAACAAAATTGAAAACTATTTCATTGTATTTGCTCTCAACTTTAAAAGCAATGAGGCTAAAAAATAGATTCAAAATGAGACAAGCCAGAATTTAAAGGGATTTCAGACAATTTCCGACTGCTATATATTATTATTATTATTATTATTATTATTATTATTATTATTATTATTATTATTATTATTATTATTATTACTATTATAGTAATTGTGAACGTTGCATCAATTATCACGACAAATGTTTTTTGGTTACATTCCAAATCTATTGTAAGGCGCATTGCAAACTTTGAGGATAAGAATACCCGATACAGGAGAATTTTACAACATTCTGAGGAGAATATGTGATCCCCGGTGTAATACAAGATATCGAATGTTGTAAACCTTCCTGGAGGTGGAAGTTGAGATAAATTCATCTTTAAATTGAAGGGATAGAAACACTAGGACAATAATAATGGATAAAATATCAGTATTTACAATCCACATCCAACTGACCTCTTTGGTAAGGTCTTTGTATATTATTCTTTTCTATGACAGTTTGGAATCGATTATAATCACTTAATACTGAGACACACATCAAGAGGTACTACTATATTTCCGATGCATTACGTACAACAACACACGGTTTGTTAACTAGAATTGTATTATAAATAACGTGTCATGTCAAAAAGTTTCCCAAATATCTATTTGAAACATCGTTCTTTAAAGCTGTCTCGATTAACTCAATTTTTTAAAAAAAGATTGAACATTATGATTAAATACTTGAATCATTTGCAAGTTTTTAAAAAACGAAATTTTGTCAACTTTTATATCCTTCTTCAAAGATCTGATTTTCGAGAACAGATTTACTTCAAGACAAACATCTCTTTCTGCAAAGTTGTAGTTTTACAATGTTAATATTTGAAATTGTCTAAAATACAGAGTCGTCGGAAATGTTACTAAAAACATTTTTTACCTTTCTTTGATGCGAGGAAAAAATTAAAGAAGAATTTGGTGACGATGTTTGACAATAATTGTATAAAAAATGTCTAAATTTCACGCAAAAACAACTGTACTTCTGTTTTAAGAAATCTGCCAAGTCTGTTCAGTTCGTGTTAATGCGCATGAAAACCGTAACTGGTGAACAAGGGTATCAAGTGTACAAATATTAAACTCCTACCATGCAGTTGGTTTGTCGTTCTGAAGTTAATTGTTGGGCGAATCGATTAGAGGTGCACCGGACAGAATGGTTGGGGATGGCTTTAGTTCTGACTCGGGATTCTAAAATAATAATAATAATAATAATAATAATAATAATAATAATAATAATAATAGCCAGTCTGTATAGCCGAGATCGTTGAGGCAGTAGTGCCGTGGCGATCTCGGACGGAAGGATCGCAGGTTTGAGTCTCGCCTCAGGCATGTGTGTGTTTGTGTATGTCTGTGTGCGCTGTCCATTCACCCTTCATTATCATCATCATTCCATCTTCCATCCCCCAGGACTAACAATCCTGCAGTATAAAAATTGGATACAGTCTAATGCTGATACCCCCTAATTAGTTACATGCAAGACTTGCAACGTGATAAAAGGATATTAAGCCCATACAAGTGCATGTCCTGCGTGGTCCAAGATGGCGCGAACAAAATCCACTATTCGCGAGAAAAAAACTGAATAAATAGAATACATTAACAGAATTCCAAGGCAAATACACGCAACAGTACAAGTATGAAGGGCGATGATGGAGAAATAGAAATTACTAGAAATAACCTTCTAAAGAGTTCCTGTTTGCTGTCGGCGATGACCAATGCGGTGAACGCTTCACGTGGGCGCAGTATGGCCGTGAGAGCGTGTGACGGGGCAGGTGAGTTGCGGGGCCAGGGCCGTTGTCGTTGCCAGGGCCGTGGTTGGAGCCGTGGCCGTGGCAGGGTGGGCCGTGGCCATAGCGGGGCGAGAGCCGTGGACTGGGCAGGGCCCGGGGCCGAGGCATGTGCAGGGGCCGGGACCTGAGCCGTGGCCAGAGCAGGGGCGAGAGCCGTGGACTGGGCAGGGCCCGGGGCCGAGGCATGTGCAGCCGTGGACTGGGCAGGGCCCGGGGCCGAGGCATGTGCAAGGGCCGGGGCCTAGCCGTGGCAGAGCAGGGGCGAGAGCCGTGGACTGGGCAGGGCCCGGGGCCGAGGCATGTGCAGGGGGCCGGGACCGAGCCGTGGCCAGCGGGGCGAGGCCGTGGACTGGGCACGGCCCGGGGCCGAGGTCTTGGCCGGGGCCGGGGCGGAGGCCAGGGCCGAGCCGTGGGCAGGCGCAGCGCGGGCGCGGCGCCGCGAGCCGGGGGCGCTATTCAGGCGGCGTGGAGGCCCCCGCCATTGTGCCGCCGCCGCAGCGCCCTCGCCCCACGGGCCCCACGGCGCCGCTGCCCCCCCTCGGCCGGGGGCCCCAAGCATTGCGTTTCACTTCCATCCAAAAGTTTGCAAAAAAAAAGCACTGGCAACACTTGTGGAAACCCTTCAAAATGGACAAGCGCAAGACATCAACACAAGTCTGATTTCGATTGCAACTCGCTCAACAAAATGACGTCATACAAATGTCGGCAGATGAGCGTTCATTTTTTATTAATTTGAAAATATTTCTAATCTTTAGTGTTATACTAGTATATAATTGGCTAGTAAACACAATACATAAGACATCTAGACCCCTTATGCTTTCATTTATAAAGCAAATGACAAATTTTGGTTGAATAGAAATCAAAATCTAGTTTCTGAACGAAAACCCTCAATGTTTTAAATATATAGATTTTACATGAAATGTGAAAGATGCATGGGAATTTATAGAAATTTAGAGCTTAGAATGTTGGAAATATAAAGTGTTTTTTTTTTTAGTTTGGGGGCAAAAGTGAAGTCTGAAATATTCATTTCAAAAATGTTCTTTATATGTGGGTATGAAGAATAAGAATTCCGGATGGCTCCATAATGCTTTATAAGAGAAACGTCAAAGTAGAATATACAAAATGGAACACCAGTATCAAGATGAGAAAACATTTCCAGATATTGCAAAACAAATTCATTAATCAAACATGATTGGCTTTTTAGTTTTGACTCAATGTGTGCGGAATAGATTGTAACACAAATTCATGGATTTTTAGTGATGCGTACAAATAATGTTTTTCATACAAGTTATTTCGGTCAACACAATAATAGCACAATAAATAAAACGATGTAATATAATAATAATAAATTAATAATAAATAATAAATATACTGTGCACTTCTACAGTGTCTCACATTTATTCTTTATAATTACGCTATGGAGAGGATGCAAAAGTTCAGTGGATTTTTTTTACCCTTGGATCTTTCCAGCAAACCGCGGTAATGGACAGTTCCAAGAATTCTATTAAAGTAAGAAATACGAGTAGGTTTAATGTGCGGAACTGTACAGTCTGCTGCGTGGTGATAAGAACAAGAATGATTTAATGGCTATGAGACGTGACACAGCCTCGGTGTGCGGTTTTGTTTCCTGAAGATTGCTAGAATTATGTACAACACAAATCACTGTTTGCCAATTGAAGGATATTTAAAATATCTAATTTTATTTCTCACCTACTACTTTCGTACGAAGTAAAAGTGAAGTATGAATGTGCTGCACAGGAAAGTGGCTATTTTTCGTCACGAAAACTCATATTGTGCGACCCTGATTTCAAAAGCATGAATAAATCTTGTTTCTAATAGAACTACTAATGCAAAACATGACTTCGGCTGACATGTGCAGTTAGAATCCACATTGTGTTGGACTTTGATAGCAAAACGTTGATAAAACGTCTGTCTGTGGTCAACGTCAGCGTGTAAACCGTTCATACGATTTTTTTTTCAAAATTGATATTCCCCAAACGATCCAGCCGAACTAGAGGTCCTTCAAATTTGAAACGGATATTTTGATCCTTGCAGGTACTTTAAACGCAGAAAGAAAAAATATTTTCATTTTTTCTAAAAAAATATTCAATATTTTTGGATTACTTATTTTTCAGATAGGGTAGGGGATACATAAAAAATGATGAAGACCTGATTTTTGTTGAACTCTGAATTTTCGAAAATTGCAGAACTTAAAAATGTTGCGATAAAGCATATTCTGTTGAAGCACCACTAATTTCTCACTAACACCTTGCCTGCAATATAGCAGAGCTATATATTCGTTCTTTGCAAATCAACCCGCAATAATACATTTTATTTCCAAATAGCCGCCAAATTGAGGTATGAGAAAGAGAAGTTTTATATGGATTGCTACTAACAATGTCATGAAAAGTACCAGTCATACAAGAAAGAAAATAAATCATTACTTCACTGAGTTAATTAGGAGGTATGTCGCAATAATACATTTTATTTCCAAATAGCCGCCAAATTTAGGTGTGCGATAGAGAAGTACCCTTTTCGCTTTCACTTCGTAAGAACAGAGCGTATTGTAATCGTCCGCTGGAAAACATTGAATAGGTATATTTCGATGTAATTGTCCCATGAGGGTCTAAGTTTGATTCTAAGAAAATCATGTAACACAAGAGTCTTAAAAATTGAAGAATGGTATTTAATTGAATTTGCAGAAAGTAATAATTATTGGACTGTGTGGAATAATTATGTGAAAAAATTGATTACAAATAATATTCAGACCTACCATAAACCCCATAATTCAATAGAAAAATAAACAGAATATCATAAATAATGTTTTAGTTTCTACTTGACTTCAATTTACTTGATATCATAGAAGTACGTGGAAAAGATTTTCAGAAACATCTTTAGAATTATTATCAGTAACTTTACAAAATTTAGATTTTGTAGCACGAAACAATGTATTCCAAAATTTTCTAGTTGTGTTACACTGAAAATATAAAATATTGATGAAGAATTTAAGAAGTACAGGATTACATTTTTACATACCGTTTTTATTGTGTCTAATCCTTGTTACTTTACTGTGATATCGTTCCTCTGTTGAGCCAACGTTTTGGCGTAGACGCGTTTTGGAGAAATCCTCCGTTAGTACTTTATACGTAAGTCCATTAGAAGTCAGTTGTTCAGAACACTGCCATTTTGCATCTATACGTACGCGCGTCTCTCACCACACAGGCGTTAATAAGCGTCATACTAATTGTTTCTTCGAACTATTTTTACCACTCGCTTTTATGCTAAAAATGTTTGGAGCATTGAGTCTATTTGCCTCCTGACCACATATTGCCTTCCTTCATGTGCATTTTAACCTGAAACAAAGGACCCTTTGCTGTGAATGAGCAATGATGCAACGTTTATGCAATTATTTGCAATGAATGCCAGAAGATAAAACACTCTTTACTAGAACACATACCGGCCTTTGCCGCGTGAAAATATGTTGTTACATAAACAGTGCGTTAATATCGTAAATATGAAGAACGAGTATGATCACGACTCTGATGGTTAAGTTCAAAATTATAGTCCAAAATTTAGTGTTTCATTTCATATACATTATCAATGTGAAAAATATGTAATAGCTAGTGATTGTGGCACTTTACTTAGGTGTATATTTTAAAGTTCTTGTTACTGATTCAGCAAGTCAATAGAGTTAAGACATGTTTTCTCTGCCTATTTCGACTCCTATCAGTGCTTTTAGATGAAAAGTAAAATGACATAAAAACAAACACCTAACACTATCTCTAATTTACCAAAAACATACTTACAATATTTACACTACATCATCAAACGTGAAAATATTGATCACTGCGTATAGGAAGATCGCATTATTAACAGCATATTTGTTGGGAGCTACATAAAAAGTATGATTTTAGTTCTGAGGAAGGCTTAAAAGATACCAAAACCTTTACAATTTACAGATTTGGCTGTGTTATGACCAACACTAAAGATAATTTCTATCAGAATCCAAGAATAGAGGACAATAATATTGCGTTAAACGTGATGTACTTCAGTTAGCATTCGTTTAACACTGAATTGACGATGCAGAACTCGAGTTGGATTCTTCCCTTTTTTCGAGTACGCGCGGTACTGCTTGACTAATGTTTTCCCCAACAATTTGCCACTTCACTATCAATCTTTACCATCGTTTACGTTGGAATGATCACAAGTAGGACAGAAGATCATGAGGACTAAGTGTGACGGAATGAATTCGCACGTGAATGCGTGCGCAGTGAATACGTACGTTTTGTTGAGATCTCTTCTCGACTAAACAGCTTTTGGTTTCTAGTTGTTAGTGGTTTGCATAGATATTCCTCCGCTATATATTCCTCTCTTCCTTTACTTGTGTTAATTAGTAAATACCTTACATATTGGAACACATTCTAATAGGAACATGGAATTTTGATAATGTGCGAGTATACGCCGCAACGGTCTCTATTCATTTACAAAACATATTAGAACGTCGTATTTGAATAGTTTTGTATTTTTGGTATGTCGACCTACCTCCTATCTCCTTTGGCTACTTGTGGTGGGAGTGGGGCCGAGAGTATGAATTATTATTTTGTTAGCAGGGCTAAGAAGTCAAATCTCTAGTTTGTTTACTGATGCAAATGAGTTTTCTATAACTCGGGAGGGAAAATCCCTAGTTTTCAAATTTTGCTAACCTCGATATTTTTATACTTGTATTCATCATCTAACTATTTCAGGTTAAGAGGTAGAGAAAATATTCTGGAGCCCAAGAAAACGTGCGCAGAAAAGTCCCCTACACGTCAGGGACAGTTTTTGCTGTTCTTTGAGAAAATAAATAAAAAAATATAAATGCTACAAAATGAACCTCTGACGTATACGCGTAGCCCCGCAATTTCATATTTCCTTGAATGCTGATTTTTTTGGAAGCCCGCTCCCAGAGAAAACTGCAACACTGGGCAAGGGCTTCCCAGTAATTGAAGTTTTCCGCGCGTGTTATTGGCAATCGGGCCTCAGAGAGCAGGTGACGAAGGCAGCCTAGAAGGCACCTCCTCCGCCTTCACGGCGAGCTCACCCAGCCACGCGCTCCTCTCCATTTCCGGTGGTGGCTGAGAGCGTAGAGCACGGCCCGCCGGCTCAAGAGCAAGGGGGAAAGGAAGCGAGAGTGAGAGAGAGGAGAGGAGAGGGACGGTGGGTAAATGAGCAGATCGGGAAAACCGAGAAGAACGAAGCGGAATGAAGCTTCTGAACGAAGTTTTAATAAGGGGAGTAAACGGAGGTAATTCGTGGGTGAAACCGCAGAGAGAGGAAAGGTGAGGCAATGGATCATGGAAGTGGCCGAGAGGAAATAAGAACAAGGGAGGAGGAAAAAAAAGGAAAAAGGGGGGCAAGAGGTTAAAAAGGGGAAGGTAGAGGAAGAGAAAGAGAAACGGCGTGCAAAATCTGGGGCGAAAAACCAGGCGAGTGCAAAGGCAGGGAGAGGGGGGGATAAGCGAGAGAAGGAAGGGGGCGAGAGGTAAAAAGGTGAAGGCTGCAAATCGCGGGCGCGTGGGGGGCGGCGCCGGGAGGCAGTGTCGCAGTGGGAGGGTCGGAGGTGAGGAGGGCTTGTGGTGGGCGGGGACGCAGCCTCCCCCGCGGCTGTTTGAGGTGCAAATTGATTTTCCCGTCCGGGGCCGTGAAGGATGCCAGTTCTTAAGTACGGAGTCGCGGTCGCACCGGCCCCAAGAAATGGGATCCAATCTGTCGCGCGACTTTCCATCCCAATACGACGGCGATAGCGTGTCTTCGCCTCCCTCCCCTCCCCCCAATGTTGCTCGTCTGTATTACCCTGGCAGGCAATAACAGATGAAATGGTTCCCAGCCTGCTCCAATATTTTTATTAGCCGATTACGGTACTTTCTGTTTTTATGCTTTAATCTCACATTTTAGGCGCCTACATCGGCTTCTTAAATCACGAAAATTGCATTTACATTTCTTAAATATGAATTGTTCTCGCAGAAACATTCATCGCATTAGATAATTGTAAGTACTGACCACAGAGGTCATGTTGAATTACGCAGTAGAATATCTTTAATTTTTATTGTCTGATTTAGAAGAATTTCCGTCAATTTGTGACTTGGAATGGGATCCGTCGATCTGAGAATTACATGGGGCTGCATTACGAGTCCTTAATGCCTGCCCACCAGATTCTAACTTCAACTGACTTGCATCAAGTTCCAGGGAAATAAGATATACGGAATGAAGGGTAAGGAGTGGATTATTTAAGAAGAGGGTTGGGTTGTTTCTCCAAATCGCTCTCATTAAGAGGATGATGTGGTTAAGCAGGTCAGCTGTCTGGGCGTATAAAGCATTAACTTTAAACGCAAGCTTCTTCGCCACTAGGAACCGCAAGATACGACATGAAAGCTGATGTACGATGGGGAGAACTAAATTATGCCACAACAATGAAACTGCCATTGCCAAGCAAGACTCGATCCTGCGAACTTCACGTACTGCGATCACATAAACACTATAGGCTTAGCGACCGCAGTCGTTCGATTATAAAGGGTTTTGAGAAGTTAAATGTTTCTTCAGAGAATTTACTTTATGTTTGTTGCTTATTTGTTGACTCAAATCAAAACTATGTTCAATATTCATTCATTTGTAAATAATTTTTAATTCACGTATGTAGACTATTACAGATTTTTGATTTGTTTACTGTACCAGTCAAAATTACTACCCTGGTGTTGTCGATTGCGGAGTCCTGTTCCAGAGCCCGGGAAACCTTGGCATATTTTAGGAAAACTCCTCTAACCTGGAATTTGGAGGGTAAATTCCGTTATTTTGTTGAAGAATCTCTATCACAAGTAATGATCCATTGCATTCCACACGTCTCCAAAATTTCCATTTCTCCTAATTGCATGTGCCGCTAGAGGGTGCGGTTGCAGAGCAATGATTTGTGAAAGACAGACTCTTCTTTGAAATGAAACTGGAAGCAACGAAGATCAAATTGTTTCCCGTGGTGTAAAAGAAGAATTCATTGCTGACTACTCTTCCATAGCTTGCCATAAACTAAAGGAGAACAACTTCCATATTTTGCATGAAATTGTCTAAGGTTTTATTTAGTGTAAGTTTTTCTTAAGAAAATAATTAAAAATATTATAATATATTAATTATGCTTCAATTTCCAAGTTCTAGTAGTATATTCTTTAACTGTTTAATCTGGGAAAGAAACAAATAAAAGTTGACTTATTGAACACTAGTGATGCTACAACAGCAAATATATTCTTGCATTATTTCTAACTTTAAAAATCGCTGATTTCTGCTGCATGATTACAATATTTTCTTTTTATCATTTGGGTAGTAAGGCAAGAAAATAAAATTACGATTCTCATGCAATTTTTCTATTTTTTTCGGCGATTTGATATTATCACACCTATAAATTCATTTTGACAGTAAATTAAGCTGAAAAAAAAACCGTAGATTTTCTTGTAGGGAAAGCGTGGAGATCTCGTCATTTTGTAATGCCATCTTAAAAAGAGTACAGTAAACGCGAAGGAAATTGCTTATTTATCACTTGTTCGTCCGATAATGGAATATGGAGTATTTTGTTGAGATCCTCAGTGTAATAATTTGAAAAAGATTCAGCGTAGGACAAGTAAATTTACTCTCAAGGACAATAAAATGGCAGGGTAGAATTCACTCGAAAACAGGGAAACATTGCCAAGACTCGGCGCTTAGTATAAAGCTTATAGCGGTCATCCAGTTTAGAAAGAAATTAAACGGCAGCTAAGTATTCCTACGTACATCAGTAGAGGGGATCACAGGCACAAAATAAATTTGAGACCGCAGAGAACGGATGTCAAGAAATTCTCTTTTACAAATCGAACAATAAGGGATTTGACTAGATTGCCTGCAAAAACCTTTGAACCCTTTCTTCGAAGCGTTCAACAATTTAGTAAATTAATTTAGGGTATTTCTAAGCTTATGAGGGCGTTAACTAAGAATATTAGGTTATATAGTGAAATGAGGTAACATCACCCATCCATTCACGCTTCCATACGCCATTCTCTCCTATCACCAGTTCATCTGGGGATGGAGAGATAAGATAGATTGTTTTGCACCATGTTTAAAATCACACACATGCTGATGAGTACAATCTCTGTACAGGCAGCACGACCAAACACACACATACGCAGTGAAATGAGGTGTCATGCAGTGTAGAGCAGAGAAATAATGAAGGATACGTTTTAAGTGTTATGGTGATGTGATGTGAAGTGAAGTGAAGTGAAGTGCAGTAAAATGAAGGCCAGAGCAGTGACAGTGGAATGCGGTCTTAATTGGACAAACACTCAGTGCGGCTTTGGATTATAGACATTTCTTTTCTTTTTCTTCCTGTAATTTAATGTTTTATAAATCATCAATTTTTATTATTATTATTATTATTATTATTATTATTATTATTATTATTATTATTATTTTAGCATTTTATGACCATTATTAAATTATTTGCATGGATTTTTTTACCTTATTTATGTAATTAACTGCCACCGGATTACACTCAATGGCAGTTTAAATAAATTTGTCTTTATCTTTATCAATATCCGAATATTTTACGGAAACCTCTGAAACTAGATCAGGTTTTCTTGCAACCACCCTAATTTATACTTTTTTAGTGTTGCGGATCGAGCTTCTTTTTATACTCCGCGCCGTGATATTGCAATTTCCATTACATATCTTTGTCATATATTCTCAAATTATTTTCAAAAATCATTTATACTCCTTTTCTGAACGAAATAAAGCTAAAAGACAATTGTAAAAGATCTCTTACACAACAAAGTATTACTGATTGTACCAAACGTCAATGCACTGTTTTTGTTAAGATTTTCTTTAATTTTCGTTAATATTACGGAAGAAATAAGTAAATAGATCACTGGTAAATAGTGACTCACACATCTTAAAGTTTTTTTCTTGGAACAATTATATTTATTTATTTATTTTTATTTATTTTACGTCAAAAAACAGTTGAAACTGCGTATGACGTGCTATTGGGAGAAGTGAATTCTGTGCACATTTTCAAAAATTCTGTGATCCCTACACTAAGACATATACTACATGAATTTTAAAAATAAAAAAATCTCTCATGTAATAAAATCTATTTTCAAGGATATATAAGCAATAAAGCATCAATTTTAAATAGCGAAATATACAAATTGTGAAATAATAATATAAAAATATTATATAATGCAATATCCAAAGTTTTAAATAAGACATATATAGAATTTATTCGGATTTATTACGAATTTACAAAAACCTGTTAATGGCTATGCGAATTGATGTGGAATGACAAGTGTAAGAGGGGAAATTAGGTCAATTCTGGCTGAAAACGAGGGAAGCATTCTGATTCTTGTTTTATTTGTTTAATTATTTAATGTCAAAAACAGTAAATACAATTTGCAAAAAAATCGAGAATTCAATTCCCAGGAGGCTCAAATGAAATATGATGCACTTAGTGAGAATTCTTGACTTTTATTTCCTCTTAGCAATCCGTTCTCCCTTGACATTCATTTTAGTTTATCTCCATCATGCATCATGCAATAATAATATCGTGGAAATTGCAAAGACTTAGATAACCCACGGTCTTACAACACCTTGGATTTTAAACAGTGAATTATTTCATCACATAAAAACTATTCCGATTTTGATAATGAAAGAGAAAGGTAAGGAAAATATTCAATGGGAGTTCCTGTGAACCTTCCTCTTGACTATGTGTGTGTGTGTGTGTGTGTGTTCATATGTTTGGTTAGCAGTACCTCTGAAGTATATCTACGAGTAACAAGAACCTCGCCAAGTTAAAGAGAATCCACTGGAATGCTTACAATGTGAAACAGCATTCCTAATCTTAAACTTTAAGATCCTTGTGATCCTTGTGTATTTTTCGTCATATAGATGGCGTGTTTTATAATTTAGGGGGTTTATCTGGTAAAAACTGCATATTTCATACTACGAAATACGTTTTGATTGTACATTAATAGAACGTAAATGGTGAGAAAATTAAGTCCATTTATCTCTATACGTACCGACTCTTCTGCGAATATTCGCATCATTGCTATCTAATTATGGGAGCAGTTGCAGCGGAAAATTACGATCCGCTCTGCCCGTTTACCAGAACGCGCTAAGAGGCGAGACTGCGTTGTCTGAGGATCCCTCCCCCATCCACCACCACGCGAGCCATTTTCAATTCGACACCGGTTCCACGATTAACCTCGCGTCAAGCAATTCATAGGCCGTCCGAAACAATGGATCGATCTCTTAAAGAAGATGGATTACACCGCCCCAGGAGCGCGGCCAGATTTCAGGCGAAATCGATTTGCTTCCTAAACTTCATTCGCCACAGTTCATTTTTCAACGGCATGCTTCCTGTGTGGTTCTCCTTGAAGGATGTTTTCTCCATGGCCCTATTTTATTTGTATATTTCAAATATGTTTCAAAAAAGGTATTTTGAATACTAACTGGGGTAAAATGTATGAAATTACTTTTTTGGATATGACATGGCCAACTATGTTTTTGTAAAATGTAAAAATCGAATTTAGGCAAGCAAATATTTGATTTTATTTACATTACGATAAATATGTTTACAATTAATTTACGTTTTATTACAAATCTCTTATCCCTACGAGAGAGAATAATACATTATCAATATTGCAGATTTAGTACTTCATTTATTCCTCATTCTTCATGAGGCACATTACGAATTATTAAATTTTACTCGTACTCTGAATGTGTGTGTGTGTGTGTGTATTAGTATGAAATATCGACTTCAGAAAACCATTTGACTGGAATCTATTTATCGGGCCGAGATTTAACACTCAATGCACTTCAATAAACTTAAATTGATTTTGTAAGTTATTTCGAATTCCCAAATAGAACAGCAGCTGCTACGCCTACAGCCAGCGAACTTTTTATTCATGGCGTTTTTGACAATTGAGATATTTCGAAAACATTCAAAACTTGCAGAGCTACATGACATTTTCTGTAGTATTCTCCTATTATAAACTACTTTCTATATTATTTGTACTACGTAATATTATAATACTAGTTAAATCTACAAAAGTGTTTTCATCTCCCAAAAAATATTTGCAAGCTCTGGGATATGAACTACGGAGTAATGGCCCCGTGACCACGGCTCATACCTGTGGAATTTTGGACACATTTGAAATCTTTTAAAATTCAGGCGTTTTAATGAAAATCCGATGTGCGTCTGTTCTATAAACATATTTTTCTCTAGTCTAGAAACAATTAAAATTAAAATGTGGAGCAATTATTGAGAAAAGTTTGAGACTGGATCGATAGGGGAATATTTATTTGTTGAAAATCTTGGACAGGGTTTATTCGTTAATATTATAGACAGAGATTTTGGAAAACTTCACTTTTTCGGTATCAAGGACCTCCAAATTACGGAGTTTGACTCGATTACTAATAATTATGAGATATTAGTATTATTCCTACTTGAAAAAATCACTTTTTCGGAGTCAGGGACGGACCCACCAAAAGTGTTTTTTTTTTAGATATAGGCACTTACGTCTATGGTATTATAGGATTGACATTGTACAGATATTCGAGGAAGAAAAGGTAAAATTAGTTGTTAATTGTGTGTCAAACACATGTAAAGTTAAAGATATAATTCCTAGCACACGCTAATAGACCTCATTAAAGATTAATATATTGTTTCCAAAGCGCAAATATTGGACTTAAGGTATCTTCTTACTTATGTCCTCTACTGTATCTTATCGGAGTGAAGTTTTAACACTTATGCATATAAACAACTATTTAATATCTGTGGTAAGAAAATAATCTAATAAAACTCTAACAGTAATGATAATAATTACTTGGCAACAGAGAATTACTCCAACAAAAGCGCTCAACGCCCAACAAGGGTTAAGAGACGCGTTGCGTAAACAACGATGCAACGAAATTATATTTTCAATGTTCAACAAGACGTATACTGTTCTAGCCTAACAATTAGATTGATTATGAAAGAATTGTTACCGCCGTGGTCGTTATGTTTCCACATAGCACGTATTTAATTCAGAAATCAAACTAAAATTGCCCAGAGAGGAGAGGTGAAAACGTCCACGCCTACAACCACGTTTGCGGAAATTTCATGGATTCACCTCGAATAATGTGGCCCAATTAAATTTTGATTCGTATATGTGACGTGAAATGAAAATAATTGAAGAGGTTGTCTTGTTTATTCAGACGAGATAGCAATTCCCAATTTACTCACGTGATGTGCTGCTCCCAACAACGTCACGCTGATTGCCATCCGCCAGCGTCCGTCCCCCTGGGTGGGACGCCGCCCCCGCACCCTTGCGCCGCTGCGCTTTCTGGCTCTCCATCGTTTTTCTCCCCCTCCCCGCGCCTGCCGCCACTCCCGGCGGGACGCGCGACGGCACGCCCTCCGCGCCGTAAACAAAGTTCAACGACATAACGCACCAATCATATTTCGATACAATGCCGATCGGTAGGCTAGGTGCTACTGGGAGTGTACTACTAGTGGACCCGCTGAGTAGCTGCAAGGTTCGGGTATCAAATGCGTAGTATGGCTTTCTTACCGAAGTTTAGTGTATTTCGTAAGGGAAGTTTGAAACTTAATTTATTAATAGATAATAGGATTCAATTCCTCCGAAAATTATTTGCCTAGGAGAAACACACTCTATCAAATATTGATTATTAGTGGGCGGACTTGAGTGAAAATGTCGTTTTTTTTCTTTTCACTTTAGAACGATGCCTTTTCGTATAGACATTAATTATGTTACGACAAAAGGGTATTACCCATTTTTATGTCATTTTTGCATTTTTCATCTATTTGGACTAATAAATCATTTTTTACCATTTTCCGTCTTTTAAAGGAATTTTTTTCATCAATTCTAATATCATTCTAATGATACTTGCGTCAAATAGTATTTACAATTTTGGTTTATTCAATTTTTCGCTCATAAATTGTAATGACCGCCGTAGTATTTATGTTTCCTCTAACGCCAAGTTATTCCCTATAATTGTCGCTATCTTCTTGGGACATTTCCTTCAGGCAAGGGTCAAACACATTGAAAGATATAAGGCGAGGAAAAATCATAAATTCATTATTATGTACGTCTATGTTATGACTTTTACGGCGCATCCTGAAAAACCTGTAATTTAGACGAGTTTGGTTCTTGTAACAAACTTTTTAATTTTATAGTAACAGTTAAGCAGCAGAAAATATTTTCTTTGCATTTAAACTTGTACATCGATTTTAAGTTTATAAGGACCTCTGGAAATCTGTTGTAAAATAATGGGCACGGTTGTGGATATTTTGTTGTGAGCTGTGGGTACTGATACTCAATATATATGATTCATATACTTCTGTATTTGATGACAATATGTTCCTACTAAAGCAGTTTTCATAAAATAACTGATTCGTGAATGAAGGTATAAGGAAATAGTAGAATTTCTAGCATTATAAACATACGTTTCAATCGCGTCCTGACCGCAGTCCGGTGGTCAGACGCTCCGTCCGCTCCAGAGAAAACGATGTGTGTGCGTTCACTGTCTTAGTAGTTTTCAGTCTCGTGTAAAACGTGGTAAAAGTGGAGTTCTTGTAAAGTGATGTGAAATTGTGTTTAACTAGGTGAACAGTTATTTTCTTTTTGTTTTGTGTCCATCATGGAGTCCTCCCAAGTTCATCAACCTTTAGGAGACCAGAACAGTAAGACTACTATTAATTCTGCAAATATTACTACGCAATGTCTATTTCTCAAGGAAGAGAACACGATCGTCATAGACTCGGCAAATAGTGCGCCAATTGTAGATTAATTGTAAAGTTATTTACTAAAGTTAACCTCTCTCTTATTAAGTTTGCTTCCAAAATATCGAACAACAGACTGTGTGTATATCTATCCTTGAAAATAGAGTTTATTACATTTCAAAATTTAAGTAGTATAAGACTTAGTGTAGGGATCACAGAATTTTGAAAATGTGCACACAATTCACTTTTCCCCATAGCACGTCATACGCAGTTTTTAACTGTTTTTTTTGACGTAAAATAAATAAATAAATAAATAAATAAATAAATAAATAAATCTATCCAGCCCTTGCTCGCAATCGCAGATGATCTAGTCTGCAATTATAAGAGCATCGTTGTGTGTAATCAAGTTTTCCCAGTAAGACCATTAATTTTTAAGAACAAAAGAATTATTATATCAAATGTTTGTTCAAGTATTTCACATTAAGTGACTGAACAAAAATTATTAACATTCGGTGTTAGAATTGTAGTACCGAGAATTTCCCTTCGTGATGGATTTAATAACCAATCTTAACCTACATTCTCAGTTTTCGCCGCCAAACAATTGTTTCGCCGGATGATGAACATTAATTACCTGAATCATTTCAAGTGTTTATAGGTGATGTCCCCCATTGGACATATGTAAACCCCGATGTTTCTATTTGATTTTTGTGTAAATATCAGGGCCACATACCTAAAAACTGCACAAATCCATGCAACTCCCAATTCACTAATACTAACTTTTCCTACGGAAGTAGAAATCACAGAATCAACTATTGAGAAAATTAATAATTTTAATAATGTTTCTCCCAAAGTATTTGAACCTATTCTTCCTGAAAGCGATAAGTTGAACAAAAACTCTAGCGTTAACCTTGCCCTTGATAGCTTCCTCCCTCTAACCAGAACTCGAAAAAAAAAAGGGTTACCTTCCCAGCAGCCCTCAGATTAAAGAGACCGTTATCTACTGTAAGCTCGAATACAGAATTGACTAGCAACCAATCAGATTACGAGAATGAACTCTCAGTCAGTAACTCGAAAACCTTGGATGAGAAAACTGCTGAAAGAAAAGTAAAAATAAATAAAAAAAGATAAAACATCGTCTGAAAATGTTTCCTATCAATCGTCGTCCAGTACTAAAACAATCTTAGAACCTCCAAGAGTTTGTTACCCACTAAATCTACATCAACTCCAGTTTTTTTTGACAGAACGAAAGGCTATAACTGTACAGTAACAATTGTCAGAGAATTCACAGACAATTTTCCAGCTTTAACAGGACTGTTAAGAGCTGTTCACCAAACCCGACCAAACGGTGGTGTGAAAAATAGATGCTCGAGAATTATCAAAAAACTTCATGCAGATATGAATGAAAAAGCTTATATTAGGAAACAATATTCAGATGAGAAGTGGTTCAACCCTCTCTCTTTTCGCCATTCTTGGTTAAGATATTATGAAATAAACTAATTCAGCTATTTACAATGGACATTATATAAAGGAAAAATAATTTTTCTTACGTGTTCATCTTCAAACGCAACTGGAAGCAACTACATTTAGATTTCAAATTAATTTCACTGTAACAATTTGTAACATATTTACCTAATAGCCAAGATATGAACATAATTGAACTTGACAATATTTAGCAACTCCCAAAACCATTTATCATCCTGGGAGATTTTAATAGCCACAACGTATTGGTGGGATCTTCTGGTATAGATCGTAGAGGTAGAATCTTTGAGGAAAGGCTAAACAAGAATGATGATATTATTCTTCATAATGTAGCAATGATACCTATTTTCTCACTAGATATGCAAAAGGCAGTGCTATTGTACTGGTCTGAGAAAATGACCAAAAGAAGAGAAAACAACTTCTAGATATCAGAAATAACGAGCGTAATTCACAATATTTATCAGATGATTTTACGTAAAATAATACAACAAACATTCTGGGTAATTCCTAGTAAAAACTTTAGGAGCGTTTTTCTCAAAACAGTTTCAGTTACAAATGCTCCTTTTCCTAATAAACTATAAAACCAATTTTATTGATTACTTTACAGATTACTCAACGAGACAGCGTAAATCTGTGAATCTACATTTGTGAAGTTAGCATTATTTTTTTCAATTTTAAAAATAAATTAGTCATTAAATTTTGGAAAAAATAGAGGTTCAAGAAAAATATCTATCCTGTTAAACAGTTATTTTCAATGTAGATCAGTGTAAAAACAATAGTACAAATAATGTATAGTAAGCATTTATTATTGGTATCTCCAATGGTTTCTAAGATAATGTGTAATGAATATTAAGAATTTAACACGGGTAACATAAGATGGGGAATCTTACCTTAATCTCACCTATATTCACCTTATAAAAACTGTACATCCTGTACAACAGTACTGTGTACATCCCATATTATTCTGGAGTGCCCTGAAATAGCCCATGTAAGACAGTCCTTCAATTTAACAGACTCTTTATTTAATTCCTTCTCCTCCCCAGAAGAATGTATAAAAGTCTTACAACTTTTAAACTAAAAAATTGACATCTTAATATAAAAATCCTCCTTTACCTACATCTCATCTAGTATAACCTTTTAAACATGTTATTAATATGAAAGTCCGGTGCATTGTAAATTAGTAAATATGTATATCCACCCCCATGTCGTAAGTACCCAAAATATTGACACTTTTTGACACTTTATATGTTTGTATGGATTTTAAGAAATTGTAAAATGAATTTTTTTAAATGTATAATTTTGTGTAAATTCTAAATTGACATTCGTGGTTGCTTATGAACCAGTTGTTGAAAAGCTACCATAAATAAAAAAAATACAGGTTTGCAGGAATCACGTGGGTAATATTTACAAATTATTCAGACAAAAAGTTTCTGTAATATAATTGCCTAGAAACTATAGGATGTTTGAAGGCATAGTTCTATAGGAATTGTTTAAAAAAATTGGGCGTGAACTTACGCGTGTTGTGAACGTGGACATTAGTAATCTTGCAATTGGTATAATAAAATAATATCGTTTACATTCCACAGTAAATCATCGAATCCATTAATTTCATATTTAAAGATATTAAGTGTTAAAGAAGTGATTATTCCTAAAATTGCTAGAGCTAATTAAATCATTTCTGGAAGAGGGCATGATCCGATGCATTACTCCAGGCATCGTTACAGGCCATCGTGTAGAAAGCTGATGAATACTTAAGAAGTGATTCATTTTCATTCGATTGATTGTTAGTGGTTCCAGGCGCGTCAATTGTTAAGATCATTAGTCTCGTAAGTGTTATGCATGTTTTTCCCCTGCGAAGTGGTGGTGATCTCCGGCTGAATGGGGAGATCCGGCGCGGACCTACCGTCGGCTAGCAGGGTTTTCCCCCCCAGCGGGGCACCGCTCTAGCTGGGACAAGCTTTTAAGCTCCAGACCGTTCTTGCGGCATGTTCGGCAGTGTAGTGCATGTTAGTGTATGTGTGTAAGGGGTGAGGATAGGACAAGGAAGAGGGGGGGAAGATCGCGCTTGGTCCGTTTTTTATGGCCAGTTTGTCACTGTGGCATTCTCGGGTGTTGATCGGAGAAACCACGGAAAACTACCGAACAGAGCAGCCGGCCACTACAATTCTCCTCCAGACTGCGACTGAACTCGACCTAGCTGACAAGCTAGGGTCGAAAAATCCTGCCACCGTCGGGACTCGAACCTAGGACCTCCCGGTCAGAGGCACTACAGTGGGGTCAGTTGATGCCCTGAGTCTCCTCCTCTCCCAGTCATTTTAATCTCTCTCTCTCTCTCTCTCTCTCTCTCTCTCTCTCTATATATATATATATATATATATATATATATATATATATATATATATATATACACACACACACACACACATACACACACACACACAGATGCATGTAGTAGATGAAACTTTTGAAAATCCTTAAATAGGGCTACGTGAGCTTGACTTACGTGTCTTATTAAATAATATGTATTAATTAATGGGCTGTTAATGTAAGTTTATATTTAATTCGTGATATATTTCAAAACACTCATATTATCTATGCTAATATGTTTATTACATTATATTATATCGAATTAAAGTAAACAAAGCACGTACTAGAGCTGTTGGGATCTGGCTGCAATTTTTCCAGAAGATGTTCATCCGAGAGAAAGAACTATAGAACCATCACAGTCAATTTGAACACGCATTCATAACCGTTATGAAAAGAAGAAACTTCAAAGTTTCGTCCTTTCGAGGACAATTTTATTACAGTGTCTAGAAGCTCTATGACTTATTTTAGGGAGCGCAGGAATAGACGGGCAGCGTAATGCGTCTCCCATTACGGAATGAAGATTGCGCTGGTGCTGGTGAGGAGCGGCGGAGTTGGCGCTGGCGAAGCGGAGGCGGGGCGACGCGATGCAGGCGGGCAGCGCGCGGAGCCCAGCTCGGAAGGTCGCGGCGTGGGGGCGCAGCACAGAGGAAGGAAGAAGGCAGACATGGAAAAGGCCAGAGAGAAAATGAATGATCAAGATTTATAGATGAGCACGGATGTTTGGAAATATATTGAAAGGGAAACGCAAAAATTATGTAGTACAATATCCATTTACAATTTTCTATTGGCGTTTGTTGAGAGAAACTGGTGTAAAAGAGAGGAAGCGGCGGAGAAGAGAATAAAAAGATATATAAGAATAATAAAAATAATGTGAAGAAGACTGGTAAGAAAAGAACTAAGAGACTGTCCATGCCACGGGTTTACCACACAAGCGCAAATAAAACCAGTAAAAGATACAAGGAGAATGAAGTTTAGTTGTATGAAATGAAATGTGTCATGAGATGCAGTCATAAGAGTTACGACGAATTGAAAGAAAGAGTGAACATCAAGAATAAATGAAAGTGAAATAAAATTAAGTCCAGGTAACATAATTTTTTCAGCACTGCTTTGCTCAGTCCGTATTTTCCTTTTTGGAGGCCAGACGACCGGATACAAGGGACAACACGAAAGCGATGGCTGGGAGCAAAGCAACCAGCCGAGCATTAGTGGAGGAGAGAAGGAAAATCGCAGAAGGGCGAGTGGGGGCGAGGGGGCCGGGGGCAGGGACTCGGGGGGGGGGGAGGCGTCTGGCAGGGGGCGGGGCGCTGACGGCCGTCGGCTGACAGCTCGCCGACTGGCGGCGGAAAGCCTTCGCATTTCACTCGCCGCTTCGCCTTACGCCCTACCGGCTTCTTAACTTTACCGCGGCCGCCTCGTCGGCCGGGGGA